>CM057848.1:4471249-4486837 GCA_030068395.1 Apalone spinifera | reverse complement strand
GAAGCGGCGATTATTTAAATTGCTGCTTCATTTTCCTATGTCTAGTAAACTCATAGACATGGCTCCGTCGATGGAGCCATGTAGTCTAGACACACCCAGAGTAAGAAGTCCTCCTGCTCGACATTATTTTGAAATAATGGCTTGCAGTGTGGCATGCTGTGGCATTTCAAAATAACGTCAGTTATTCCGAAATAAAGGTGCTGTGTAGACGTATCCTAACTGACCTAGGTGATGGGCTAGTGTGGCAATTTGTGGAGCTGGGTGCATTGTCTTGAATTTCATCTCCCTCCAGCCTTTGAAGAATCCCCTATACAGAGTTCCCTCAATGAGACTTAGAAGGTGAAGGGTGAATTTATGCTCACATTGAATTGTTCAGATCCTTGGGCACGATGGTGATAATTCGAGTAGGCAGGCTGTACTGTTCCTATGGTTGGGTGCCTGGGTGTTTTGGTGTAATCTGATACTGTGAATATTTCAGTCATCTTCCAACTCTCCTTGGATACACTCAATCCTTAGCGCACAACAGTTAAATGAGCATGTGTCAGGTTTCATTAGTTCATCCCGTGTTCCCTGCATGGCAGGCAAGAAAATGTGGCAGGTCTGAGTGAAGACAGATGTGCTGTCAGCTGGCCCAGATAGGTTCTTTCTGACTCCTCACTGTGATGTGCTTGTCATTTAACAGTCGTAGGTATTTCATTTGGCGGGTAATGGAGAATATTGTTTTCTGTCCCTGACAGACATTCTTGAGATGTCAGTAAAGAAAAACGGCAAGGAGGACACACACAACAGAAATGGTCACGTTGGGTAGGTGCTCTTTGTGGGTAATGATGCTCCCATTTTAACGTTCCACCGCTCCATAAAAGAGACGCCGAGGGAGAGATTGAAGACGTATCGTTACGGAGGGTTGTATTTATTCATCGACCTCCTGCAGTGAATCATGATCGCCCGTTCTCATAATCTGATGAGATTTGCAGGCTCCGAGCAAGTGAACCTCCATTGGAAAATACTACTGCAAAACATGAAATGATATTTTCATAATTATGGTGCCTGGGGAACATCTGACAGCTGCTGTTTTATCCTTATCGTCACTCTGCCTTTCTCGGTAGAGCGCGGAATGAAATGGTTGGGCTGGGCTGGGTTGAAGACACTATTATTATCTTACAATAGTGTTTTACTCTGTTCTGCTGCCTAATTTTCTGGGGGCAAGGAGAGAGAATGTGAGGGGAAAAAAAATCTAGCCCGCTGTTGTCCTAAGACCTAAGCAATATCTCATTGGCAGAGCAACTGTAGCTTTTTAAAGCTTTACGGATACACAGAATCAGTGTCCTGTGATGGTATAATTTGCTAGCAGGTTTTATCGAGCTGTTATCGTTTTTTTCCTAATATACAAGAAAAGCTAGTTAAACTGCTTAACTTGGGCAATCATGGGAGCTGGGTGTTTGTGGGAAGGACATTCATTACTGGAGAGAATAACATAAGAACAAGGGGCCCCCAAAATGAAATTAATAGGTAGCAGGTTTAAAACAAACAAAAGGAAGTTTTTTCTTCACGCAGCACACAGCAACCTGCGGAACTCCTTGACAGAGGATGTTGTGAAGAGTAGGACTTGAACAGAATTTAAAAAAGAACTAGATAAATTCATGGAGGTTAGGTCCATCAGTACGTATTAGCCATGATGGGTAGGAATGGTGTCCCGAGCCTTTGCCAGAGGCTGGGAATGGATAACAGGAAAGTATTCACTTGATTGTTCCCTGTTCTGTTCACTCCCTCTGGGGCACCTGGCATTGGCCACCAGACAGGATACTGGGCTGCATGGACCTTTGATCTGACCCAGTATGGCTGTTCTTACAGTCTTATGAGCTGAGTGGGTCACTGTATGGTATGCACTTGATTGTTTTGGTTACTCAGCTTGGTATTTGGGCTTCCCTGGATATGGCTAAACAACCTGCATTGATCACTTGTTTCTCACGGTCTTGGATTAAAGTGGAAGCCATGCCGTTGACGCCAGCGGCCTATTGATGTGATCCTAAATCCCCAACCAGAAGTGAAATAGCTAAAGTAGTGAAGATGACACAGCATATTCACCTCTATAACTTTGTCACCATCTGTCCCCTTAAGAAGTTCTGATCAGTGTTCATTACTTCCCCTCCAGATAGAGGCTTGTGGCTCTGATGGCTTCACACTTCATGGGTGAGGGAACCTTGTCTAGAACCCCAAGCGGGGTGGGCTCTAGACATCTGTTAGTCCCTTCCTCTAGCTAGAGATCGAAGATGTAGTCAGTGGTCTGGGATGGCCTGAGTGAAATTGCCAATCTGTCCAAAATCACAGGGATTCTAGCTGGGGCTGTTTCGAAACAGGATGCATTAAGCATAAAGAACTAGAGGAAGAGAAACAGTTTGCAAGGTTAGATCATAGACTCATAGAGCTGGAAGAGACATCATGAGGTCATCAAGTCCAGCCCTCTGCCCAAGGCAGGACCATCCCCAACTAAATCAACCCAGCCAGGGTTTTCTCAAGCCGAGACTTAAAAACCTCTATGGATGGAGACTCCACCCCCTCCCTAGGGAACCCATCCCAGTGCTTCACCACCCTCCTAGGGAAATAGTTTTTCCTAATATCCAACCTAGACCTCCCCCACTGCAACTTGAGACCATTGCTCCTTGTTCTGCCATCCGTCACTACTGAGAACAGCCTCTCTCCATCCTCTTTGGAACCTCCCTTCAGGAAGTTGAAGGCTGCTCTCAAATCCCCCCTCACTCTTCTCTTCTGCAGACTAAACTAACCCAAATCCCTCAGTCTTGCCTCATAGGTCATGTGCTCCAGCCCCCGAATCATTTTGGTTGCCCTCCGCTGGACTTTCTCCAACGGGTCTACATCCTTTTTGTAGTGGGGGGCCCAGAACTGGACACAATACTCCAGATATGGCCTCACCAGAGCCGAATAAAGGGGAATAATGACATCTCTGGATCTGCTGGCAATGCTCCTCCTAATGCACCCTAATATGTCATTCGCCTTCTTGGCTACAAGGGCACTCTGCTGACTCAGATCCAGCTTCTCATCCACAGTCATCCCAAAGTCCTTAGTTGTGCTAAGCCATGGTGTCCAACCCGTTCTGAAGGAGTAGCGGCTACAGCTATAGCAAACTAGTCATATTTTTCTGAAACTATAAATCATTTTCCAAGCCAACTAACCACATTCAAGTGGCCGGATAGCCACTTGAGGCTAGAGGCTCACGTGTTGGACTCCTCGGTATATAATATCTGCTAATGCAAATACAGGGAGAGTCCCATTCCAAGGGTCTCCATGGTACATGGTAGCTTCACCCATCATTGCCTGTACTAGTCCTGGCTTTCTTTGTTGCATTCCTTCTGTCAAGATATTTAATTCTCAGATGACTCTTCTCTGTGTGCTGTGAGTGCCAACCCTGCTGCTGTTAATCAGCTCCTATTCCCTTGGCCCCGTTGGAGTCATTGTCCATCCTTAATTATTCTCCTTCTAGCTTTTGAGCGTTATTTGCCTTCATCTTCGTGTAACCCACTCACCTGCTGGGTGTGGAGTACTGTCCCATGGAGCAGAGAGAGAGAGACCGAGTGTGCTCGACAGCCTTAGCTGAGCACCAGTTAGCTTTTAGCGTAGAGGCTCACACACTAAGCTCCAGAAGTCCCAGGTTCGGTTCCGCCTGTCGTTGTGACATTAGTACATCTCTAGGTGTGGCTCTGTGCACCCCTCTTTGGATCCACATGCAATAACTGCCTTTGCCGTTCTGTGCTGCTTAGAATGAAAGGCGCCATCAAGCCGTTCTGTACTGATAGCGGATCATTTGCAGAAAGAAAACCTCCACTCCTTGACATTGTGATTTCACACACGCTACGTCCCAGCCCCATTTCAGGACAAAGGAAGGTGCCATTCGTCTGTCACTCGAACGGCAGCAGGACAGTAAGAGCAAATGGCCTCCCACACACTTGGAGCCAATCAGAGAAGTCATTAGCTGCAGAGAAATTAATGCTTGGCCTGTACAGCTGTTTTAAAAAAAAGCCATTTGGACTATTCTTCTAACCCAGCTGCACATAATGAGGTGCATTTAGTTTATCTGAAAATAGGCTGCAACAACAGTCATCCACTTAGTGCACTTAGCTGCCAGTTTGTTACGTAGCTACAGCTAGTGGTTTGTGGGTTTGAAAGAATTCCAAGGGCTGGTGCTTTTTTGCCCTTGGAGCAGATGGAAGGTCTTGTAGGGTAAATGTGGGGGAGATTTTTGTTCAGGTTCCCGCTATCCCATTGACCTTGGGCAGGTCCTTTGCTCTCAGACCTCTGTCTGTAAATTGGGGATTAAAAATAGTTGTCTGTATAGATTGCACACTCATGATATGCTGACATTACGCTCTTGCCTATATTTGATTTAACCTTCAAAGGGGCTTCACTCTCTCTGGCAGTTCAGAAAACTTCATCTCTCCTCCTGAAATGTCAGCTGGCTCAGACTAATGTGTGTGCATATCGAACACACGCTTTCATCCCACGATTACAAGCGACATGCTAAAAACGACTCCCTCTGTGTCTGCGTCAGTGCCTAGTAAGTCATGCAGTGTCCAGTTCATTCCCACCAATCGGCTTACATGCATAACTCTGCCCTCATCCCCTCTACAGGGTGAACCTCTCTAGTCTGGCACCTGACTGGTGCCGAACCAGAGAATTAGCTGGACTGCGGGAGGTCAATATTGTCTAGAACAGTGTTTCTTAAACTATGTTCCGCGGAACACTGGTGTTTCATGAACAACTTGCAAGTGTGCCGCGACCTCTTCTTTGTTTTTCTTTACTTCTTTGTTTTTGTCTTTTTTTGGTCTGACGACAATTTTTTTGAAGAACGTGTTCATAGGTGTTCCGCATAAAAATATATTATTGTTTGGTGTTCCGTGGTCTCAAAAAGTTTAAGAAATACTGGGCTAGCAGCATTACCAACACTTCCACTGGTTGCTGGGCTCTTAGAAGACATTAAGGGGTAAATTAGAGCTAAGAACAGCACAGAATACTGAGAGCCAGGATGGGTGACGGTAAACAAACTTTATGGGATCGCATGGTCACACCCATGATAAGTGGACATCCGGTAAGTAAAATCATGCTGGACCACAGATGTTGCTGGGCCAGAGAGTGCCGGTCTAGAGAGGTTCAACTTGTACTAGCACTGCTGTGTCCAGTTTCCAGTGCCGTATGCAGCCATGCTTCGCTTCCTTTAATGCCAGCAAGACCTGGCCTCAACTCTTGCATTTCTCACAGCTGTGCTGGCCTATGGCTGGTTTTGCTGTCTGCAGCCAAGCTGAGTATTTTGTGCAGGATCTGTAGACCTCCTTACGCATCCACCCCCTTGACGGAAGCCTGGTTGAGTTTGGTGAAGGCAGCCCCTCTTGAGAGAGAGTCTGTGTTTTAGTGGGAGGTTCCTGCTCAGTGGTGTGCTCAGAACGCATATGAGTGAACGGACGAGGATCCCCACACGCTCAGGGGTTTGTTTTCCTCCTCACGTTCAAGGGTGATGGTCCATGGGGCATAAGGTCCATAGCCAGTATAAATTAGCTTGCAAGGAGGTGATAAAGCAGGGCCTCCAAGGCCATTCGAGAGACAGACGTGTTCTCTCTATTATCTGTTCTCGCCCAAACAACATTCTCCTGATGTATAATATTGGGTGCTCTTCTCCATCTACCTCTTTGGAAAGATCTGCCCCATGCCCATCTCAGAGGCATCTGTTTGTAATACAAATCCCTTTTCAAAATTGGGACCATGTAACATCTTGTGTCTGCACAAGAGATCTTGGAAGGGTTTCCATAAAATGTGTCTTTAGTTAAGTTGGTTAATGGTGCTGCGATGGCAAAGTAAGGCATGAATGTTCAGTCGTACCCTACTATTGTTAGGCAGTCCTGTACATGTTTCTTGGGGCTGGGAAGTTGGTAAGCCTCCAAAGCTTGGACCTAGTCCACTAGAGGCCAGATTTGTCTGCCATCTGTGAGATCTCCCAGGAAGCGGGTCTCTTGATTACCTGTTTTGCACAATTGGAGGGATTAGATTGGCCATTACCTGTGCTTCCCTTGGGGATTGGCTACTTTGCTGTGCAGTGAGACCCAATCGTTATGACAAATGATTACATTGTCTAGGTAAGCGGCGACACAATGCAGTTGGAGTAAACAGTCCATCAGTCCGTCAGGTCCATGTACATAGCAACTGCTCCATGGCATCCAAATAGAATTGTCTTAGGCCAGGTCTACACTAAAAGGGAAGGTCAAATCAAGGACAACAACTACAGCTATGTTAATTACGTAGCTGGAGTCAATGTACAGTAGACTTCCGATAATCCGGAACCTATGGGACTTAGGTGGTGCCGGATTATCAGATATGCCGGACTATCAGGAGGTACTATAAGCAGGTTATATATATACTGTATACATTATATACTGTATATAAAGTGTTCTTAACCCTTTTTATTGTACATACTGTATACAGTATACTGTAATGTTTTAGTTTTTTAAGCCTTTTTTATACTTTTTGCTCAGTTCAGCTGCTGCCACTGTTACCTTGTGACTCATTTTTTGCCGAAGCTCACTCAGTAGGCTCTTGCCATTTTGATGCCGGACTATCAGGAGTGCTGGACTATTGGATGCCGGACTATTGGAGTGTTACTGTACCTTGTTTTGAGTTTCCTCAGTGTCCCAACCGCGGGAGGCTGATGGGTGCAAACATTCCCACTGGCTTCTCTAACTCCTCACAGAAGCAAGAGTACTGACTACTGATGGGGGCACCTTCTGAGTTTGATTTAGCGAGTCTTAACTAGACCATCTAAACTGAACTCCGGAAGATCAATCGTGGCAGCGTCGATCTTCCATTTAGATATGGCCTTAAACTGAAGCAGTCCAAATGGCATTGTGAAGGCCATCTTCTCCAGGGAATTGGTGCATCAGAATCCTAGATTTGATGAAGAGATACTGGCAGATCCCCTTGACACCCGTCTCCTCCCAATCAATCTAAGAGTTCATCTGCCCACTGCATAGGATAAACATGAATTTTTGAACCCTCCTTTACTTTCCTGAGATCTATGCAAAAACACAGGAACCCATTTGGATTTGGGAGTAGGCCAATAGAATGTCCTCAATCACTTTATGATTCTTCTATAGCCCCGAGCTCCAGCAAGGCTTGGAGTTCTTTTCCACTGCCCTTCTTAATTTCTTTGGTATTAGTCACGGTGCCTACTCTATTGGTTTCTGAGGATTTGCACTGATTCCATGTGGAGCCAACTGTGTCCTCTCAGTCCAGGTGGAGAACAGATTTGTCTGTTTCCTTTGTGTCAAGTGGAGGCTCTTCTCCAGAGGCCCTGTGTGGTTGTAAGTCCCTTACAAAGGAAGGATTTTATATTTCGTATCGGCAATGTTTCTTCAGGGGATGAGAGCATGTTCTACACCAAATTATGATAAGCACCTAATCTCGTTAGCACCTTTCCTTAAATCATTATTGTTCCTCTGTTCTTTTTGGTAAATATTTCCTAGATTATAAAACCAGAAGGGACTACTGAGATCATGTAGTCTGACCTCTGCATAACACAGCCCATAGAATAGGGGTGTGGAACCTTTTTTGGGTTGGGGACCGCACACAAGTCAGAAAAAACCCCTCACTGATGTGGCCCCCAACTGAGGAGAAGACTCTCCCCACATTCCCTTGCACACAAGAGTCTGAGGTTCCCCACCCCTGCCATAGAACTTCCCTGAATTAATTAGTGATTGAACAAGAGCAGAGCTATTAGGGGGAAACGCCCCCCATCCAGTCTTGTTTAAAAATTGTCGGTGAAAGAGAATCTACCACAACCTTTGTTAAATTGTTCCAGTAGCTAGTTATCCTTACTGTTAAAAGATTATGCTTTGTATCTGAATTTATTTAGCTTCAATTTATGGCCACTGGATTTTGTCAGACCTTCTGCTCGACTGGACAGCCCTCGGTCCAATTTTTTTTTTTTGGGCTTGGTACTTCTAAAATGTGATCAAGTCAGCTCTTAACTTTCTTTCTTCAATAAACTACAAGGACTGTGCTCCTTGAATCTACCAGTCTAAAGCATATTTTTAAATTCTGAACCTTCTCCAATTTATCACCATCCTTCTTGATGTTTGGGCAATTGACTGGGGATGCAGTATTCTAGCGGCAGTCACACCTGTGCCAAATGCAGAGATAATGTAACCCTCCTACAATAAACTAAGTATTTTTGTTTACACTCCCAAGGAGTCCATTTGCCCTTTGGCGACAGTGAGCCCACGTTTAGCATGATCACCGAGTTTCTGATTCCCTGGAGTAAGTCCTCCATCACGTAAGAGCTGTAGGCATTCTTTGTTCCAAGATGGACATTCTTACATTGGGCTGTATTAAACCAGGTGCCCAGCTTACCATAGATCGATCTAGATCTGTGACTCTAGATCCTCTTCTATGGAAAAAGTGGCTTATTGTTAATGATCAAGGGTTTGATGTTTTTCCAAGATGTTGAACGCCTCTAGCTCTCACTGACATCAATCGGAGCTGTGGGTGACCAGCGCTTTTTCAAAAGTGGATTCTAATTCTTTATGGGAATTCATTAGAATTAGGAAAATCCAGCAAAACATCATACATCCGGTTCCAGTGCATTTGTATTAACACACAATGACGTTATCTTAGAGACCTTGGATTAGACCTCGTAACAGCTTCAAAATGTCCCAGCACCACTGAGATGCAACCATGCTTTAGATGAGTCTAAGTTACTAAAACACTGCACCGATATGTGAAGAAGGCATTGCCCAAAGTTGACAGAAAGATGTCCATTGAAATCAGTTGGGAATCTTGGCTCACGTGTCAGAGGGAATTTTAATACGCACGATGCCATGCGTTGCTGTTAGGAAAGAACAGTTACCCGAGGCAGATGGAGTAAAAGGCTTCTTTAGTGTAGATACTTGGTCCGTCTCGGACCCCAGCAACCTTGGGATCTAAGCAAATAACAAATTAACCCCAGGCTCCTCTTGTTATCTCCGTTAGGATGTAAATACACTTGTCAATTACAAGCCTTTCAGCCCTAACTTAGTAATGGGAACACCCCTATAATGCTTAATCGTAGCCATGGGATGAATATAATTATACCTGCCTCTATTTCCAGCTTCTTAGTTGATGTTGGAAGTTCTCACATCCCCAGACTCCTTGAATTAGCAGTTTACAGGGAGACATGACCCTGAATGTCTATTTCGGAGCGAATGGGAATGGATGGGGGCAGGGTAGGAAGACAGCATTGGTAGTACACAGAACATTCTTTAACAGTTACATCTTTGGTACAGATGCATGTGTATCTATCCCAAGCAAGCAGGGAAGGAGGAAGCCTGTCTACAAATCCATAGGGACAGTGCCTGCCCTTGCTGTACCCCCATCACCATCGTAGCAAGTATCCAGACTCCTTATTTAACCCTTACACCCCCACAGTGGTTTGACCAGCAGGTACCATGGGACTGAGAGGCACTGAAAGGTCAACCGCGGAGGCTGAGTGCACTGGTCAGCAGAAGGCCGATACGACAGCTTTGGAATGAACGATTGTTGACCGGCTGCTGTAATTAACTCCTTAGTTGGATACCATCCCTCCTGCTTTTTCATATGTGAATGGGGGGGCATCAGTTGGCTGGGATTAAATGGATAGGTGGTAACCAAAAGCCCGGTGCCTCCATGCGGAACCCTTGCTGCACAGCTATTTGTTAGGAATGGGTCCCATAGGAAGAGCGTTAAAAAGACATGGACTTTTCAGCTTAGAAAAGAGGATAGAGGTCTATAAAATCATGACTGGTGTGGAAAAAGTGAATAAGGAAAAGTTATTGACTTGTTCCCATAATGTAAGAACTAGGGGTCACCAAATGAAATGAATAAGTAGCAGGTTTAAAATAAACAAAAGGAAGTTTTTCTTCACGCAGCACACAATCAACTTTTGTGGAACTCCTTGCCAGGGGGTGTTGTGAAGACCAAGACTTGAACAGGGTTCAGAAAAGTGCTCGATACATTCATGGAGCTTGGTCCATCAGTGGCTACTATCCAGGCTGGGTAGGAATGGTGTCCATAGACTCTGTTTGTCTGGAAATGGATGACAGGAGAGGGATCATGTGATGATTCCCTGTTCTGTTCCCTCCCTCTGGGGTGTTTGGTATTGGCCACTGTCGGCAGACAGGACATTGGACTAGATGAACCCTGGTCTGACCCAGTCTGGCGGTTCTTATGTTCTAGTTTTCCAACCATGTTAGGTTGCAACCTTCAGTGGAGGACAGCAAGAGAGACAGAGAGCTCCTAATGCCCATCATTAGCACAAGGTTACGGACAGCAGGATGCGTTCATGTCCGCCTGTGATGTTTGGCTTTTGGCGCAGTGCCTGGAGCAATCTCTTTCTCTTTAGATGTCACAAAACATCCTTCATCTCCAGGCTTGCTAGCCAGCTGTTGCACTGCATTCTAAGCCCGTGCATAATCACTGTGGGTAAGACCAGGACTTGGGTTATGCACCCACCCATGACGTGAAATCTTTTCTTGCACTCTTGAGTGGACTACCCAGACTAGAGGTCCAGATATGTCTTTCTGAAGGCAAGCACCATGTAGATCATCCCCAATAGATGCCTATCTAACCTGCTGTTAAAGGTTCCATGGCTCTCCTTTTGCATCGTAACACGGGAATGTGAGGTAGCTCTTACTTACTTGGAATCTGTTTCTTCTTTTCCCCTTTAAGCATCATGTCACCAATAACCATCAGCTCACCACCCATAATGACAAACGATGGATGAAACGGTTCCCTTTGCCGCTGGCCAGCCCTTCAGTTTGTTTTTTGGAAAGGGGCAGTTCTGTGTTTTCACAAGCATCTTACTCATGCACTTGTAACTTGGACTTGAACAGAGTTTAAATAAAAGTGAGGCATGTTCCTTAATAATCACATCATCGTGTGTCCCTGGGCAAATCACGTCCCATCTCTCTGCTCTGTTCTCCTCCGGTCTTTTTGTCTGCTTTGTGCAGGCTGAAAGCTCTTCAGGATAGGGTCTGCCTCTTTCTCTGTGTCTGTGCAGCATCTAGTACAATGTGCTGTTGAGGAGGATGAAAGCCTCGGGGAAGGAGAACATCGAATTGGAGCCGAGGGAAATGATCTCAGAGTTGGGACCTTCCTTCCAGATGATCTCGTGCTATCCTCTCGCACCTAGAACACCTCTTCACAGGAATGGGCCCCAATTAGTAGGAAGATACAAGAAATAGTTATTGGGGATTTTTGGGAAATATAGATAGTTGGGTTTGTGATGACCAAGAAATGGGCCTGGTGAATTTCCCGTAGGGCCTTAAGATAGGGGACCTCTTGAGACATCTAGGCAGGATTATGTGGAGTTGTGGGGAGGAGCCAGTGGTCCTGGTACATGTAGGTACCAATAACATAGGGAAAGGTTGGAGGGAAATCCTGGGGGCCAAATTTAGGCTGCTAGGAAAGAGCTCTCCCTGGTAGCAATCTCTGAAATGATTCCAGTTCCACACTCAGGGTCAGTTAGACAGGCAGAACTGCTGGATCTTATCCCTCCTCTCCATACCCATATCTTATCTGCATGCTTTTAGGTTTATTAGGACCTGAGGAACCTTTTGAGAAAGTGGGAGCCTGTAGAAGAAGGATGGACTCCACCTAAACCAAAACCAAACTAGATTGCGGGCCTGTAAGATTAAAATGTCATAGAGCAGTTTTGAAAGTAAGGGCTGGGGGAAAGCCAACAGGTGCAGAGGAGCCTGCGTCTGGCCAGAGACATCCTTTAGGGAGGATTTATTAGAGAATAGAAGTTGATGAAGTACTGGTAGGAACTGAAGAGAAACACTTAAGTGAAAGAGTCCCATTCAGTTACATCACAAGAAGGCAGACAATTAAATATTAGCACATTTTATAAGTGATTTTATACAAATGCAAAAAGTCTTAAATACTAAGATGGGTGAACCTGAGATTCTCAAACGTCCTACCTCTCAGGGTGGTTAAACACTGGAATAAATTGCCTAGGGGGGTTGTGGAATCTCCATCACTGGAGATATTTAAGAGCAGGCTGGATAGACACCTGTCAGGGATGAGCTAGACGGTGCTTGGTCCTGCCGTGAGAGCAGGGGACTGGACTTGCTGACCTCTCGAGGTCCCTTCCTGTTCTAGTGTTCTGTGATTCTATGAATCCAAGAATCGCAATAGCCTCTTCGGCCCCAGCACTGTACTGGGAGCTCACGTTCAGCTGATTGTTTATCGCCAACCACATCTGTCTTTTCAGAGTCACTGCTCCCAGGACAGCGTCCAGCAACCCAGGAGGAGAGCCGACGTTCTTCAGTCCTAGGACAAGTATGCACCCACATTTAACCATGTCAAAACACGTCTGGTTTGTTTGTGCCCAGCTTATCAAGTGATGCAAATTGCTCTGTATCAGCGACCTATTGTCTTTATAGTTGTTACTCCCTACCACTTCGGTAGCTATTCTATCAGTGATGATTTTTTGTTTCCTTCCAGGTCATAGATAAAGATGTTCAATTAGGGCCAAGACTGATCCCTGTGGCTCTCCCCTAATCACATCCATTGGATGATGACTCTCCATTTGGAGACCATTCAGTTAGCCAGCTTTGAATCATGTAATGTCTGCCACGTGCATTTTGTGGCAAAGATCCCGGCATTGGAAGACAAAAGGAAATGGAGAAACGGAGAAGGAGGAAAGAAAGAGATGTACCCTGATTCAACGATCCGGCTACGCCTCTTCCACCAGGACGTGTTTGCCCCTACTGTGATATGCTCTGTGGGTCCCGTTTGGTTTTATTAGCCCTCTGGGGAGCCACCAGCAATAATGGAAGATGATCATCCTTGAACTCTGAGGGATCACCGACTGCTTTCATTTTATATCTCTCTACGTTTTTAAATCAAAATATCATGAAATCCAAGTCAAATGCCTTACCCAAGTCTATTCCTTGAACACTAATACCTCTATCGGCCAAACTTGCTTTCTCGGCAAAATGATATCAATGACAGGATCCATTTCCCACAAAACCAAATTGATTGGCATTAATTATATTACCCTCCTTTAATTCTTTATTAATCAAGTTCAGTATTGGCTCCTCCATTTTCTTGCCTGGGATCAATGTCACACTGACAGGCCTATAATTACCCAGCTCATTCCACTAACCCTTTTAAAATACTGGCCCATTTCTGTGTATAGAAATCTGCCAAATGTGGATAGAACCACAAATCCCACTAAGCGTTCGCCATTTCATTTTGTTTGGGTTTTCGTGTACATGCCGGTAAACCAGGGGGGTGGGGAACCTTTTTTGGGTTGGGGGCCACTGGCCCAGAGAAAAATCTATTGGGCGCCGCACACAAGTGAGAAGCAAAAACGAAAACAAAAAACCCAAAACAACAAGAACCGCCCCCAAAACAAAACAAAACAAAATAACAACCCCTCATTCACATGGCCTCCGACTGAGAAGCATTCTTCATATTCCCCTCATGCACCAGCGCCTAGGGGGTCCAGGCTAGTAGATTGTGTGTGCTCCAACCCAGCTGTGGAGCAGCAGGGTTGGGTTGGAGGACCAGTGCAGGCTCCCCAATGCAGGGGGGGGTGTCCCTGAACCTTGGGGCTGGATCTCGGCAAGCTGGGGGCCATATCCGGCCCCTGGGCCTGAGGTTCCCCCCCCTGGAGGAGAGCCTTTCTCTTTGTGACAGTGAAAAATGACTTCTGATTCCTAGTGCCTGCATAAAACCCCGTCCTTAAAAAGTCTCCTTCCGATGACTTTTCCAGCCAAACGGTGTCGTTATGGATGTGCCAGCGTTGATGAGGAAATGTCTACGGGCCTGCACAGCAAAGAGGAACTAGTGTGACATATTGGGCCATCAGCACACACAGGGCTGGGAATTGTCTTCCATCTGTCTTGGGTAATGTCCCATATCTGAGCACACTTCTAAGACTAGAAGTGCACACCCGGTTTGCAAGAGCTAATCCCCCGGAACACATAAAACGTGTGTGCGCCAAGCAAGCAGGCAGTGGGAAACTGGGGTGATGGCGAGGAGAGGTAGCTGCAAGACCGCCCTAATGGAAACGAGAACTCCAAAGATGTCGAATAGTTGACTGGAGGTTTATATGGAGCATCAGATATGTGCCATTTTCTTAATGCCTATAAGCAGAGAAGGAGAATCCACCCTACTCTACCTGCTTATGGGAGCAGAGTGGACTGGTTTTAGGGCTAGCATCTCAACAGTCCCTTCTCCTAAATTAGAAGTCACCTCCCTGCTTTTTCCAACACAATAAGAAAATAATACAAATATCACTGTCTCAGACCTGGTCAGAGGCCTTCTTCCAGCAGCCCCCCTGAAAGATGCTTGGATCCCCCACACAGCAGAGCCCCTGGATCCTTGAGTGTGTTAAGCCTCCCGGAGCCTGAACAATGTCCATTTGCTGCCCTGACCTCAGCACAGTCTCAGGGCTCAGAGTCTATATTGCACCCTGTTCTGAGAACTGGAACCTTCTGTCCAGCTGGCCACCCTCTCTGGGCCAGATCCTTCATATTTAAAGAAATCCTCTCCCAGAATCCCATGGAATGGTTGGAGCCCTCTGGGTTACTGCTTTTGTTCTCCGGAGGCTTGTGGTACAAAGTTCCCTCTCATTTTTTCCATGAGCAGAATAAATGACTTATGTTGCACTGAGGTACGTGTGAACATGCACCACTAGTACAAACAGAACACCTAGCTGTGGGTGCTCTGCTAATCATCTGGGCAGCATTTGAATCTCTCCTGCATGGCCACACAAGTGCACAGCTAACGGGGAACACCGTCGCACGCACAGAAGTCTTACGCAACTGCTCTTTGCTTTAGTCAAATCAAGCCCAAGAGAGACCAGTGCATTTAAAACAATCAACATCTTAGCTGCAATGCAACTCACTAGCTCGTCCTTCCCTTGGCTTATCTTGGGGACCATCTGGGCTCCAGAAAACAGGCAAGACTCCTTGCCTCATGAGCTTGCCTCAGGGGTTGCATGTCCCTCATGGAATCTTCTTCCTCATCTTCTATGGCCTCCTTCTTCTCTCCTGAGCTGGCACCAAAATGGCCGGTCCTAGGTGAGTCAGCTACTTCTTTTGTTTATAGCCTTTAGCCTCCTCGGTCAGCTAATATCCTTCCTCGCGTGACCGGCCATTTCTGCCAGGCGAGTTCTTTGCTGAGGTGACCATTGTTGTGGGAAGCCGGTCCTCTTGGAGGGGAGCTCTCTCTTTGGGTGGCTGCTCATCAAAGTTTAATGACTCTCTATGGTTTTGTTGCCCCCCGCCTTTGGAATTTCAACCCAACATGAAAGAACACAGGAAACTGAGAAAAAAAGAGAGTAGTCCTGTAAGTACCTTAGTGACTAATTCTCTCTCTCTCTCTCTATATATATATATAATATCATGAGCTCTCGTGGGCAAAACCCACTTCCTCAGATGAAAGAAGGCAACGGAGAAGGTAAAGATCTGCAGATTTAAAATGGAGTGCGCAGCATAGTAAAAAACGAGGGTATGTCTACACTGCCACCCTAGTTCGAACTAGGATGGCTAATGTAGGCAT
>CM057848.1:4419776-4431352 GCA_030068395.1 Apalone spinifera | reverse complement strand
GGTCTGACCCAGTATGGCCGTTCTTATGTGTTTATGTTCTTAATCACACACTAAGGAAGGGAATGATACTGGTGCCTTCACGACTTCTGAAATTCACTGAGAACTGGGGGAAACCAGCAATGGGTAGAAATGAAACTCTTCAAGGGCTGACTACTCCACTGATGCATATTGCCATAGCTCTCTTGACATCTGTGAACCTAGCTAATTTACATCAGACAGGGATCTGGCCCTCAGTGCTTCAGTGTAAAGCTTTTTGGTCTGATTTTGATCTATGTGCACTGGCACTGTGCCTTTAAATGTGGGAGGCATGATTCTCATTTACACTAAGGCCCATTGCACTCCTCTGCAATGCAGTGATCCCTTAAAGCGGGAGTACCTTACACCCACCCTTAATTCCATTTAGACTGAGTGGTGTAAGAAGTCTTGGTGTAAATGGAATCTGACCTAAGAGGGGCAGAGCTAAGGGGATTCAAGACAACACTTCTATCTTTTCCCTGGCAATAGGATTTTTGTTCTTACTTTCTTTTCCTTTCCTAGAAAAGTCATTTTATGTCTAGAAAACATAAACTGATTGTCATTTGTGTTCCGCTACGGGTACTGCCTGTCTGTCACTGATGGGCGGTTGTGAAGTACTATGAGATTCCTGTCCACACTGGATCATTCCATCAGTCAGCACAGCTGCTCTGCACTGAGTCCAAAAATCACACCATGTTGGCTTTCTGTACCAGCCAGGCTTCTCCAGCCAGGGATCTGGCTGTGCTGTTCGACGGTGAATAGTGATGGGTGACTATCAAATTGGGGATGTGGGAAGTCGAGAGAAACCCACAAAAGTTTGGATGGTCAGTGAAGATTCTTGAGTCTAGAAGTGATGCATGGCACTCTTGCAAGAAGGCACGTTTCAATGCTGGTTGCTTCAACATTGTTGCCTGATCTAATATTACGTGTCAATTTCTAATTACCACCTTTATGGTTGATAAATCTTTTGTCCCAGGATCAGGCCCAGTGTTCAATGATTCTAAGTTTGGGAACTCTGATGTGCACAATTGCAACATGTACACTATAGGAACTCCTATACATTTACCAATATAGTTTATTAATACAGTTAGCACAGTCACAAAACCCCCAGTTTCATAAGACAGATAAGGAACGTACATCCATATTTCCATAGAATACTAGAACTGGCTGGGACCTTGAGAGGTCATCAAGTCCACTCCCTTGCCCTCACAGCAGGACCAAGCACCATCTAGATCATTCCTGATAGATGTCTGTCTAACCTGCTCTTAAATATCTCCAGTGATGGAGACTCCACAACCCCCCCAAGGCAATTTCTTCCAGTGTTTAGGAAAGTTTTCTTAATGTCCAACCTAAACCTTCCTTGCTGCAGTTCAAGCCCATTGCTTCTTGTTCTATCCTCAGAGGCCAAGGAGAACAATTTTTCTCCCTCCTTCTTGCCCTATACTTGCACCATTCCTTCTAGAACAATCTTAGCTGTTAGTCCATCATCTTCCTCATTACCTTCACCTTCCCCATCATTACAGGTTTATCTAGACTACGCTAGAGTATTGAAAGAGGATACGTAAATTCAGCAGGAATTTGCATATCTTCTTCCGATCTCACTTTTGACAGCTCCACTTTTTCCCAACTTTTTCAGTGACCCCCCCCTTTGTCGAAAAGCCACATAAACCTCATTTTTTGAGACAGAGCGGCTTTTTGACAAAGGGGGGGTTCACCAAAAAAGCCGTGTCTAAACTACTTTCACTTTCGAAAGTGGAGCTTTCGAAAGTGCGATCGGAAGAAGATATGCACATTAGTTCAGAATTTGCATAAAGATATGCAAATTCCCACAGAATTTGCATATCTTCTTTCGACATTCTAGCGTAGTCTAGATAAGTGCTACCCGGGGCCATCATTCTGGTGCCTTCCGAGGGCTACACGTTCTTCTCCTGCCCTTAGGCTGGGATGCCACTGTTATATATTACGCCGATGTTGACATGTTTGATGCATATTCAGTAGGGGATGTTTCTAATGTTGAGGTGTCCTTTTGCTATAGGTCAATGCATTGTTAATCTCAACTAATTATCATATACGTCAATTTTTTACCATGGGCCTTTAGAGGTCATCTCGCACATGCTGGGTCCCACCCGAATACGCGGCTCAGCCTGAACCGGTTATTTTGGGACTTTCCACGTAATGATGCATTTGCTGAGTCTGAGGGTATTTTTCCTACCACCATCCATCCTTGCTGTCTGGGTGAAAGGTCCCAGATATCAGTTCCCCCTTTCAGTCCAGGGAAGCATGAATAAGTATGGCCCGTGTTTGGATGAGAGGTCTCAACCACGGACATTTGTTAACCTTAGCTTCAGCTGATCTTGCAAATGCCCTGTTACGACCTTTTGCAGATTTCTTGAGTTACAGTTCTTAACTATTATCTCGACTAAATCTTGGTGGTGGTAGTCCGTCGTGTTTGATGATGACGTCTTGAGCTTGCACAGGCTCATCGGTTGTGGACTCGTATATGGCTGAGGAGTCCAAGCCTTGAACGGCATGGGCGTTCACAGTGGGGGCAAAGGAATTATCCTGGCTCTGTTGGTGTGGCTGCTACTGTTGCTTTTCTCCTCTCACGAGCATCGATCAGGCATATGCATCGCTGCTGTTCGAAGTTGTCATACAAGAGCACGCCAGCCTGTTTGGTCTTCTGCATGCTGCTCTAGCTGCTTTGGCTTTAATCCAGCATGAGCAATGTTGGCCTTTACGCAGTCTTTATACCTCTTGCGAGGCCTACCTTGATTCCTTTTGCCCTGGGAGAGTTCACCATCGAGGAGTTGCTTAGGAATTCTTGACTCCTCCATTTGAATGACGTGCCCTGTCCAACGAAGCTGGGCTTTCAGAGTCATGGCTTCAATGCTAAATCTACCCATTACTATATTAACAAATTAATCGGAATCAACCCAATCATATTGTTAGCATAATAGGCAAGCAACTTAACTCTAGAGGCTACAAAGTGGGCCAAAAATAGGACAAAATCCAGGTTGTCTCCTGTTTCAGCCTTTCCGGTTCAATCCGAGCCAGCATCTGGCAGCGCCAATGGGGCATGCTGACCGAAAGTGTGTTGCTTTCCTTTCTCTGGGCTGGTGTATTAGTAGCTAACAGTCAGTGTAGCTGCCCCCTAATGCAGTTTCCTCCTTTCATGGTCTGTGCTGTTGACTCGCCACATCACAGTGGAGCCAGGAGGGTGGAAACTGGCCAATAACTATAAGCCAGAATGCAAAGATGTTAACCTAGCAGGGAGGTTCGTTCCTGGCTCAGATCTTGAAACAAGCGAAGGTCTGGGACTGCCATGGCATTTGGTATGTTTTGGACTAATGTGCACATGCTGTTCCGGCAGCCAGGCCAGGCTGTCTAAGAACAGCAGTGGATCCAATTGTTGTAGAATCATGTTGCATCAGGCCAGGATTCGAATAGGCCAGCATTTAACAGAGAGAAAAATGCAGTCGGGGCCTTCCGGCATATCAGCATCTAGAACCGTCCTTTGCTGGGATGATCTTAGCGTGACATTTTAAAGAAAATCATTTAAAATAATCAGGCCTACTGATAGGGGTGTGGGGAGAGGCCAGGGCTCCGGTTGCAGCCAAGGCTGAACTAGCAATGGCAGCGGGCTCTTTAAATTGCTGCTGGAATGCCACACCGCGAGCTCCAGGCAGTGCTAAGAATTGAGGCAACATCCAGTATCCTGGGCAGTTCTGAGGGCCGGTTGCCTTAGGCCCCACCCCTTTTCCCCTTGGCTCCGCCCACTCTGCCCTTAGCACCACCTCTTCTGGGAGCGTGGAGCCGGGCCTCCCGCCCACCTTGTCCAGGGGTTTGCGGAGGCTGTCGGCTCAGCTGAAACTAATATCTGTAATGCCTAGGATGTGTTCCTGCCGCACCAGCGCATGGTGGGGAGTAACACGTTCCTCCAACAAAGTGTTCCGGTGATATGCTCTGCTAATCCATCATCCCCAAATGACACCTTGTTGATAGATTACATGCATACATCATCCAAAAAGCAGGTGGCTGATTGTGGGAGCTTTGATGATGGATTTGTGTAAACTCAAATCAAAAGGGTATCCCTCTGATAATGTATTATTTAATAACATACCCAGCCTGTTTGGCAAGTGTTCGTGAGGCCAAGCACAGATGCTGGACTTTGGAAGATGCTTTGAAGGCAGAAGCAGCTGTCTGGGTTAATAGACTGACATGCAGTGGTTGAAGCTGCTGGACTGTCACTGTAAAGATTCCAAAGCCCATAAGACGATTTCTCATCTCAGAGTCGATTTAGGGGCTTTTGCCGACTAAAATGAGATGATGACTTTCCCTGTATTTTATTATGTTTACTGGGGATGGATAAAGAAGATGGGAATAAAACTGGTTTAGAGGCTTAAAGGTAGACTGAAAAATAGCAAAGAGAACACAATTAACCCTGTATTTATGTGCTGAATGCAGCTCTAGCCAAGTGTTCAGTGCAGAATTTCACTGCTCACTGTTTTGAAAGTGGTGTTTCTCTGCTTGAACTCTACTGATATTCCTGATTTTAACGTGCTGAGGTTAGGGGAAATGTTTCATTTGTTTCTACAGATCCAAGCCAAATGCGGGGCTTTAATGCCACCAGAATATGAATGTTAAACAACAGCAATGATTCCCCGAAGAGCTCCCAGCATGCGTCAAGCCCGGACATTACGCCACGGCTACAGCGAGAGAGAAGGTCACATTTATTAAGGTCGATTTTTAGCACCCAATTTTGTAAAGTCAGAGGGGCCTGTCCCCTCTGTGCACGAGAATTCGATGTGGGTCGAAGGAGCACATTCCCAGGAGGGCGGTTACCGTGCACTTTGAGAGCGATGTTGTGAAGATGGGCAGTGCTCTCCTGTTGGCACAATTTCTCCACCTCCATGAGAAGTGCCATCGCACGGGCGTGGGCAGCTCTTATATCAATGTAACTTGCCTCACGCCGGGCCGTGTCTGTTCCCTCCTGGAATAATGCAAGTTACATCGACTGAAGAGGTAGTGCAGGCCAGACCCGAGTCTTGATATAACAGCAGATGGAGTCCCCCTCACTGCTCCTTCGTGCCCCATAATTATAAATGAAACCGACTGGTGTATGAATATTGTGCTGACGTATCAGGGCAATACCTGAGCCTGGTGATCGTTGGGGTGAGTCTTGTCCGAAGCCTTGAACCTGGACCGGGGGCTGAAGCTTGTCACTTAGCGACGCAAGGCCTCTGTGGCCTGCAGCCCTGGCCAATCGCCCACGTTGTTCCCGCCGTTGTGGCCCCCCCTCCCAACTCGGCCCTCAGTCCCCTGGAGGCTGCACCCCCCAGGTTGAAAAACACTGTTTAGACAAGTTGAATACCCCCTAGAAGACCTCTGAGGTCCATTGGGGCTGAGAGTCACTGCCATAGAGCCCAGCTCCTCCAGGGGAGCGTGAATGTCTCCTGAATATTACAGGGCTGTGACTCGTAGCTCCATAGCCACCCCCAAAGTGCTGGGCTCTGACTCTTCAGTGCCCAGCCCTTTGGCTTGGGCTGTGGGACTGTGCTGGAGGGAGCCTGTCCCGCCACGTCTGACTACAAGCAGAGTTTCACTGTGACAGGAGAGAGCCGTTCCCTCCGGGATGGCCTGGGGCCAGCTGTGTGTGCAAAGAGCCGCACATTCCTCCTTGTCAGTCTCTGCTGCAGGACATCGGCACCTGCTCCCGTCCTCTGGGCTTCAGAGAGGGAAATTCACCTCAGGCAAGAGACCAGCGCGGGTTCAAAGCACCCCCCCTTTTGAAGGCTCAAGTGGGCGATAAGGGGTGGGCGGCGCTCAAGCTGGACCTGTGCACGGGGTAAACTTTGCAGGAAGGGGAACCTGGAGGTGGTAAGGGCTCCCTTGGAGCGGGATGAAGACTGTGGTACCTGGGTATAATAATGAAGGGCAGTTTAACGATCGCTGGTGGGAGCTGTGCTGTTTAAAGGAACAGAGGCACTGGCCGCTTCGGAGCAATCGACCGGGGCATTGAAAGCATGTAGGGGTTCAGATCACTAGACATTAAACTTGGATTCTTTTCCCAAAACTGGAGTGAGTCTTCCCCCTGTCCAGCCATCCTGCATCCCAAGAGTTCTGTGGAGAATGGCACAGAACATGCAAACACTGAAATTTAAATGGCCTAGGGGGGTTGCGGAATCTCCATCTCTGGAGATATGTAAAAGCAGGTTGGACAGACACCTGTCAGGGATGCTCTAGACGGTGCTTGGTCCTGCTGTGAGGGCAGGGGACTGGACTCTCAAGGCCCCTTCTCTTCTAGAATTGTATGCCTCTATGAATTCCATAGCGCAGTTACTGACTCCGGGCGAAAAAAGGCCTCATACAAACAGGGGTTTGCCCCCTCAGCTTTACATCTGCAGGGAAGCTTTTCTTTGTAGGGTTCATTAGCTTCACTAGTGACCACAGGGAAGCTAGCCAGCGGGAGATGGAGGCAGATAATGAAGGCAGCAGCCCAGGTAGTAAAACCACTGAAAAGCCGTAGCCGCAGCAGTGTGAAATCTTTCTTATTTGAGTTTGATGGAGTGCTCTGTGGGCGAGGCATCACAATGCCTGGAGTCAGATCTATATTTCAGCATTTCCAGGGAGCTCATGCCCTGCCTTCCAGTGTGTGCTGTAAATAACCTCGTTTGGGAACCACCGCATGTCTCATTTCTCATTCCTCACCTCTCCCAGGGCGGGCAGCGGAGAGCTCTGCGTGATTGTCTCCACTGAGCACTTCAGACTGTGAGGGGCTGGAGCTAGGATAGCGTATGTGTGTGGAGAGGTGGGAAGGGGAAGGTATATTGCAAATGGACTATGGAGCACGCCACAGAACAGGAAGATACAATGGTCAGCAGAGTAAGAAGGCCCGTTATATTGGTAACTTGAAAACAGAGTGGGCAACGTTGGGGGATGACTGTGAGTTCACGAGGGCGTGAAACCGTTAAAAGGTAAATGGGTGGGGTCCACGCTGAGGTCAAAATCCTTCTGATGGAGGCATAGTCTGTGGACGGCGTGAGGCCTGTAGCAGCCTCTGGCGTGCCGGAACCAGGTCTTCTCAGAATCTGGTTGTTTGGGAATGCAGCCCAAAGCGGGTGGTAAACTGTAAACTAAACAGTTAGGGCATGTCTACATTAGGAAATTATTTCAAAATAACTAAATTTGAAATAATAACTCCTGAATTTACCAAATCAAACTAGCGTAGCCACACTACAGAGGAGCCGCGAAATGAGTGCAAAGCAGGCTCTGTTATTGTGGATGCACTACCTCAACGTAGAGCCCCAAGAAACCCTGGGGAGTCATTACTTCGAATGACTCTGGGGAGTCGTTATTTCAGAATAGCAGCAGCAGAGCGTCCACACGGCCGCTATTTCGAAATAAGCATTATTCCCCGAGGAAAGCAGGAGTACAGATTTAGAAATAACCAGCCTGCTATTTTGAAATAGTGGGCTTCGTAGTTTGGATGCTCCGCTTATTATTTTGAAATAAGGGGGGTTATTTCGACACAACCACCTCATGTAGAGCAGGGCTAGGATGGCTTCTGTGAGCCCTTTACAGTGATCCTGAGGAGCTGTATGAGAACTAACACGTCGGTGACTAGCTTGTGAGTACCCGTGCTGAAGCCGTTCCTACTTGACAGCAGAGCAGTAGCTTTCCAGGAAAGTTTTCAATGGATGAAGGCAGGTTCAATCTTAAAGGCACCTACAAGTAAAATGAAAACGCCTTCAGGCCGCCGTGTCAGTGCTGGGTGGAGGTCTGTTGACAAGGAGCTTCTGCCCGTTCTGAGGAACATTTTGTACATTCATGGGTGGAGCTGATCCTGGCAAAATGTAGGATGGCTGGAAAAAAAAAAAAGTAAGGACCACAATGCCCAGTAGTTGGGAGCAGCCTCCGGCAGTGTGACTGAGTAGCATGCCATGCTGAAGAGGTGGAGACTTTGGTATGGTTATATGTCTCACAGAAGCACCAGAACAGTCCATCCGGAGTTAATGTCACGGTGTTGGCTGATCCTCAGGTAAATTTGGGAAGTTGCTTTTGGGTTGCATGTCAGAGCATGAAGGCATGAAGGATTGTGATAGCCATTTGCAGTAGGCTGAGTCAATAAAATACCCATACGTGAGAAGCACCCCTCTCCCCACCCCCCAAAAAAGTCGTAATGGTGTTAGCTGAGTGAGCAGAGAAGGGTTTCAGGCGGCTACCACATGCACAAGACTTCCGAGGTCAGGTTGTGGGGATGGTGGGGGAGTAGGATAGGCCAGCGGTTCCCAACCGTCAGACAGTGGCCTGCTGCTGGGCCATATACCGCTGGCTGCCGGGCCGCAGCGGCTGTCGGAGCTCAAACCGGCTGTTCCTGGCAGCTCAGCTCTGGCAGCTGTGGTGGCTGAGACGGTGGCAGCAGGAGGTTCCTCCCCCTCTCCTCACTGCTCTGTGCTGGGGGAGACGGGCTTGGGGAAGGAAGGGGCATGAAGAAGGAGGGAGGCACATGCCCCGCCAACGGCCGCACCCCCTGCCTGCACAGCTGGGGCTGAAGCAGTGGCAGGAGGAGTTAGCGCAGGAGGCGCCTCCCTCCTTCCTCTGTAATGGCAGCCCAGCTGGGGCTCCACACTCCTCCCCACCCATGGGAGTGCAAGGCGCGCGTGGGGAGGAAGGGGGTGTGAAGGAGGAGGGCCGCGCTCCCTGCCCACACAGCA
The DNA here is from genome assembly GCA_030068395.1 of Apalone spinifera. Taxonomy (NCBI): domain Eukaryota; kingdom Metazoa; phylum Chordata; order Testudines; family Trionychidae; genus Apalone; species Apalone spinifera. The sequence continues at coordinate 4,422,623 of CM057848.1, read as the reverse complement.
GTAATGGCCGCGCTCCCTAGAAGGGGCAGCCTTGCATCTTGTCCTATCCTCAGAGGCCAAGCAGAACAATCTTTCTCCCTCCTCCTCGTAACACCCTTTTTTGGGCACTTGAAAATCGCTGTCATGCCCCCTCTCAGTCGTCTCCTTTCCAAACTAAACAAACCCAGTTCTTTCAGTCTTCCCTCCTAGCTCCTGTTCTCTAGATCTTTCATCATTCTTGTTGCTCTTCTCTGGACCTTCTCCAGTTTCTCTGCATCTTTCCTGAAATGTGGTGCCCAGAACTGGACTAGATGCAGAAAAGCTTCTGCACCACTTAAATCCTACTTAGGTCCAATTTTGAAGCGCAAAATAGCGCTTAAGTGCGTAGACCTTGGGCTGGCCATTTACACAAGGGTGGACTTCTCCTATAAAGATCATTTTCCAGGGTCCATCATAAACAGCGAAATGATTTTTAAATCACATGAAGAAATTTGCCTTGTGTTACAGTGTTTATGACGTGGGTATTTCAAGCAAACCCAAGGAGGTTTTCTGTAGCCTAAGAGTAGTAATTAACACCTGAAATGAACACTTTGTCATAAAAAAACTTAAAAACCAGTGAATAGTCCTGCAGCACCTTAGAGACGAACAAAAAATGAAGAGGGTGTTGTAACCATACCGCCCCTATCTGAGGAAGCACATCCCAAGCTTGAGATCCTGGACGAGTCCCCACTTGTAACCACCACCAAGCAGATTTGAACCTAGGACCTTTGGTGCTTAGTGTAAGAACCACTACAGCTTGAGCTATAAAACCAGCTAGCTCTAAACTTAGGCTGCAGAGCTCCCTTGTCCTTATCTCTTGCTGTAAGTGGTCTAAGTGCCGTTCCATGGAACAGTGAACCACACAAAGGCTCCGTCTACACTGTCAGGTTTTTGCAGAAGAGGAAGTGCAAATGAAGTGCTCATTAGCATTTCTCGCACTCTCATTTGCATATTCTCTTCCGATCCTTTTTGCAGAAGGGGTTTTTGTGGAAAAAAATGCAGTGTAGACGGGGCCATTTTGTGCAAAAAAAACCTTTTGTGCAAGAACCCTTATTCGTCATTTTTTGAGGTATCCTGAAAAAGCAGCGCCATGTCCAAGGAACATGTCCGCTTTTTCGAAAATGTATTCGAAAGAATGGACGTGCTCTTTCACCATCCCTGTCAACCTCGTTCTATGAGGAATAAGGAAAGGCTCGAAAGAGCACTTTCTTTCACAATTTGGCACCATGTAGACATGCCAAATTTTGAAAGAGCCTCTTTCGAAAGTAAATCAAAAAAAGATATGCAATTTGCAAATTGCGTCTCTTTTTCTATTTAGCAGTGAAGTCTAGACGCAGTCTAGGATACAGTATCAGGAGCTTTCGAGGGCACAACCCACTTGCTAGGTCATAAAGAAAATATTTATGGAGCGGGCACTAATATGTGCTCGTGGTTTCGATGTGCTAACTTGTGATCTGCAGCCCCATGCTAAGAAAGTCTAAGTTAGAGAAACAGCTGTCACTCATACTATGTCTTAATCACTGGGACTTGATGGACAAGACAATTACGCATCTGAATTGTGAACTGGGGAAACCTCCTGGGAATAAACAGTTTGACACAAATACAGCGTGTGAAAAAGAAGCTGCAAAAATACTGTGTCAACATTTCCAGGTTTTGTGTCATTGGGAGTGATTTGGAATGGAGCTCAGGACTGCGCTAAACCTGCCTCGGTGACCCTGCTGTTTCTTATCAGACTCAGTGTCACATAAATGTCATGAAGATTTAAAATCTCGGTGATAAGGGCCAATGGAAAATGTATGTCTATTATGCATTTATAACAATGAAATACTCCCCGATAACCAAACAGAATTTAAAACACTTGAGTCATTCGGTGCTGGAATTTTCGTGGCCTACTGCTACTGTCCACTGACCACATGTAGGACACAATCCTCATTTTTTGAAAGTTTCAGCCTACGTTGCCCATGTGATGCCACCATCACTCGAGGAAATATTACCCTGCAAATTATGAATGCAACATCTTAAAAGAATTCAGATCGGTGCGCATTCCAAAATTCCCTGGAGATGCGCTGTTGATCTAGCCTTCTTGGATGTAAGAGACATTTGCTGCAATTGGAGTTGGAGCACAAAGTATTTCTGGAATCAATGGCTATTAGCCAACAAACCCATGCTTTGAGTGTTGCTAACCTTAGACTGCCAGAAGCTGGCAGTGAATCACGGAGAGTACGTCTAAACTGCGCTTTATTTTCGAAAGAGGAGATGCACATTCCACGGGAATGTGCATATCGTCTTCTGAGCTCACTTTCGAAAGTGGGTCTTTCGAAAGTGAAAGTAGTCTGGATGCGGGCTTTTTTGGGACCCGCCCCCTTTTTCGAAAAACCGTGTAAACCTCATTTTTTTAAGGAAGAGCGGGGTTGTTTTGTTTTTTTCGAAAAAGGGGGGAGGGGTCCGAAAAAAAATGTGTCCAGACTACTTTCGCTTTCGAAAGACCTGCTTTCAAAAGTGAGATCGGAAGAAGATATGTAAATTCCAGTGGAATTTGCATATCCTCTTTCAAAAATAAAGCGTAGTCTGGACGTAGCCTGAACGATTCCCTGTTCTGTTCATTCCCTCTGAAGTACTTGGCATTGGTCACTATCTGAAGACAGGATAAAAACCCACTCGGACTGTTCTTAAGCATCTGTGGGGAGGTGAATTGCTTTTCTAGAGCAGTCCTGGAGACAGGGGCAGGCCTCTGAAATGGAAATGGAAAGTGACATGAGGCCGACTTGTATTTGGACATGCATTGTATTGCCTGCCTTCAATCTGAGCAATAAACCACAATTATAGCCC
>CM057848.1:4380001-4390564 GCA_030068395.1 Apalone spinifera | reverse complement strand
CCTGGCTTGACAAAGCCCTGGCTGGGATGATTGAGTTGGGGTTGGTCCTGCTTTTAGGAGGGGGCTGGACTCGAGGACTCCTGAGATCTCTTCCAGCTCTAGGATTCTATGATTCTACTGGTACAATAGCTCTTTGATGGACCTCAGTGGAATGACGCTGGTTTGCAAAGCTGATGATCTGGTTCAGGGTATCATGGAATTCCTGGAGAGGCAGCAGGAATGCCACCATGTTTGAAACCAAGACTGTAGCAGACTCATGCAGGCAAATTAGTCGAAACAATAGTAAAGAATAAAATTGTCAGGCACGTAGAAGAACATAATTTGTTGGACAAAAGTCAACATGGTTTCTGTAAAGGGAAATCCTGTCTTACTAATCTATTAGAGTTCTTTGAAGGGGTTAACAAACATGCAGACAAGAGGATCCAGTAGATTTAGTATACTTAGATTTTCAGAAAGCCTTTGACAAGGTCCCTCACCAAAGGCTCTTGTGTAAATTACATTGTCATGGGATAAGAGGGAAGGTCCTTTCATGGATTGAGAACTGGTTAAAAGACTGAAGTTAGACTTTCCGGTCTGTAATATCTTATTGCCTCTATATAAATCTATGGTAAGCGCACATCTTGAACACTGCGTACAGATGTGGTCGCCCCATCTCAAAACAGATATCGTGGCATTGGAAAAGGGTAACAAAAATGATTAGGGGTTTGGAACAGGTGCCATATGAAGATAGATTAAAGAGACTGGGACTTCTCATTTTAGAAAAGAGGAGATTAAGGGAGCGGGGTATGATAGAAGTCTATACAATCATGACTGGTGTTGAAAAAGTGAATAAGGAAAAGTTATTTCCATAACATCAGAACTAGTGGTAACCAAATGAAATTAATGGGTAGCTTAAAACAAACAAAAGGAAGTTTTTCTTCACACAGCGCAGGGTTGGCCTGTGGAACTCCTTGCCAGAGGATGTTGTGAAGACCAGGGTTCAAAAAGAACTAAGTGAATTCTTGGAGGTTAGGTCTATCGATGGCTGTTAGCCAGGATGGGTGGGAATCGTGTCCTTAGCCTCTGTTTGTCAAAGGCTGGAAATGGAAGACAGTGAAGGGATCACCTGATGATTCTCTTGTTCTCTTCTCTCACTCTGGGGCACCTGGCATTGGCCACTGTTGGCAGACAGGATCCTGGGCTAGATGGACCTTTGATCTGACCCGGTTTGTCTGTTCTTCTGCTCATCAATCTCTAGCTGGGCCTGGTGCCACCAGAGGTGGACAGAGCGTCATGTCAAGCAGCCCTGAGGTGCACATACACATACTAAATGATAAAAATATAAGTATTTTTCCAGAACAAGGTTCCTGCAGTGAACATTACATCTCAAGAGGAGGCTTGTAACATGGGCAGCCACTTCCTGAGTGTCCCCAAAGGTCACGCTACAGCCTCCTGCCTCTATTTCCCCCTTTTTAGGGCTGGTTAAGAACCTTAACTACACCCCTATGAGCCCGATGCCTCTCCAGGTGGTTTTATGATGTCAGCCTAGCAGGGCAGATCCAGCAGCGGGAGAACATTGCATCGCATGCACCCCACCTGCCTTGTTGAGCAAAGCTGACTTTTGTCCACACACCGGTGTCGGGCAGACAAGGCCTAAGTGACTTGCCCAGGTTACAAAGAGACACGGTAGGGCAGCCAGCACATGAATCCCACTCTTCTGGGCCCTAGGCCAGTGCCTTAACTGCCAGCCAGCCCTGCCTCTGGAGCTTGTTGACATGAGATGGGGAGGGGATTTAGCTTAAGGAAGAGAAGCTGAAGGGGTGACTTGCCCAGTGCTTCCATGAGGAACAAACGTGGAATAATGGCAAGGCTGCGTGTGTGTCTCACAGGTTGTGGGAATTATGACTTCCCACGACCTCCGGGATATTTGCAGCAGCCAGGGTGGCCCAAGCAGCTGGCCCCGGGACCAACTGCTGAGATGGCTTGAGGGACAGCCACACTGGCTGCCCCTGGAGTGGCCCTACAGCCACTTATCCGGGGCCAGCTCTACTGGCCATTGCTGAGTGACTCTGCAGCAAGCTACCCCAACCCCTGCTTGGCTGGCGGCTGGTGTGGCCGGCCCCAGAGACCAACTGAGCAAAGGCCCTGAGCATCAGCCATGGGAAGAGCCACACCAGCCACTGCTCAGTGGCCCCTGACTGCCACCCCCCATGGATAGCCCAAGCAGCAGCCAGTGGGTCTGACTCCAAGGGCCTCCCAGGGCAGCACCCCAGAGGAGCTCCCCGATTTAGTCAGGGTATTTCTTGCAAAGCGCCTGGACAGGTCACGGGCCGTGAATTTCTGTTTATTGCCCATGACCTGATCGTGAGACTTTCACTAACGATACCAACAACCGCCCTGTAGCTGTAATAATGGTCGCTTCGGCCAAGCAGAGCACGGGTGTAACACAACCCAATGGCTGGCAGCTGATGCTAGGTAACGTGAGCCAGGAACACCGATGCAAATTGTTAATAATGAGAATAATTAAACCAACTGGAATTACTTCGCAAGAATTGTGGGGGATTCTCCCTCACTGAACGTTTTTGAATCCTACCGGAATGTTTTTCTAAAGGATTGTCTCTAGACGTTATTTCAGGCAGGCCTCTGGCCTGTGCGATACAGGAAGTCGGACTAGACAGCGGGTCCCTTCGGGCCTGGGGCTCTCTGGGCCTGTTCCTGTGAGGGGCTCAGCGAGGGCCGATGGAGTATTATTTATTTATTATTCCTCTCACCATCGGGCTTCGGAGCCCTTGTTGTGGTGCAGGACCGCATGGTGCCAGACGCTCTACAGACACAAACAAAAAGACCCCTCAGGCAAGAGCTGCAAAAGGGCTTGGTACCTAACTGCCTCATTGGGCACCCACATCCCAAAATCCGGCCCTCCGGGGATTCACAGAACCCTACCGCTCAACTGCTGCCATTCACTGGATGCCTACATTTTTGCTGTAAAAGTGCTCTAGGGCCCATGTTTCCACCTCTATGTCTGCAGCCCCAGGGCAGGCACCTGGACCCCGAGACCCAGAGCGGGGCACAAACCAGGCTCTCCTCTGCCCACTCACCTGCTGGGCCCATGCCAGGAAGCGAGCTCAGAGCCGATTCATTGGATCAAGCCCCTATAGGCAAGTTTATGCAAAATGGCTGAGGCTGGGGGAAGGATGTCCCTTTTAGCCCAGTGGTTAGGGGACTCACCTGGGAGGTGGCAAGTCCCCGGTTCAAATCCCTTCTCCCACTCAGAGGGAAAGCTGGAACTGGGAGTCTCCCATATCTCTAACCACTGGGCTAAATATTACGAAGGAAGTCATCTGCCTGCTCCATCCACCCTTGCTAGATCAGTATACTTCCCTGACCTCTGGAGAGGGTTTGCAGCTGAGAATCACAAACAGAGGGAGGAGCCTCCCCATAGCCTGGATTTAGGCACCTGAGAGGGGCGGGGCTTAGCAGGCACATCTCTCCCATTGGCTATTGTAGGCTGTTTCCCATTTAGCCAGCTGGCTTGTGTGCACCCCATCCTACGGCATCTCTCCCCATTCATGGTACAGGGACCCAGATTCCCAGGGGCCGAAAAGCTGGCTGAAGCGATGCTCAGATTTGCCACACCCAAGTTTCTTGGTGAATCTAGCCCTTCCTGCCTCGAGCAGCTTGCACTCAAACGCTAGAGAAGAGACAGCTGGCGGATCCAGACAGATGAGGGAGTCCAAGGAGACAACACTGTCTGCATGGATAGGACAGGCACAGGGTGATGGGAGGGAGAGGACACACAAGCCGAGTGAACATGCGAGGGCAGCAAATGTCATGTGACTTTCACAAGTTGTTTTCTTTGTTGTGGATTTGGTCAGGAGGGGAGAGGTTAAATGGGAAGGAAAGGAGGGTGGGACGGAGATGGAAAGGGTATAGAACCATAGAATACTAGGACTGGAAGGGACCTCGAGAGGTCATCGAGTCCAGTCCCCTGCCCTCATGGCAGGACCAAATACTGTCTAGACCATCCCTGATAGACATTTATCTAACCTACTCTTAAATATCTCCAGAGATGGAGATTCCACAACCTCCCTGGGCATGTGGGGCAGGTGTGAGGTGACGGCACTGGAGGAGGCAGCTTTGATCTTAATGCCCCCAGATAAGCATGCTGGATCCAGGGGGTTCTGTGGGAGATGGATGGTCCCAACAGGCCCTCCTCTTGTATCGCACAAATGTCAGAGGAAAACTCTTTCAGGAGAGTTTTACCGAGGTTTTAAAAATGGTCTTGGTTCTGCAGCTTGATCTCATTGCCCCAGCCTCATAATGATCAGGACCCAAGCATGCCAGGGTGAGAAGATATTCCAGCTAATAAACGGGAAACACCCCTCTCTAGCACTTGACATGGCTCAACTACATTGATGGTACATCTATGGCTATCTTCTCAGAAGACAGTAGCTAGGTCAGCAGAAAAATTCTTCCATCAATCTACTGCTGGTACATTAACTCTCAGTCGGGAGTGGATTTTTCATACCCCTGAATGATGAAGCTGAGTTGACCTAACTTTTCAGCGTAGACCAGCCCTGTATATCTGTGGCTTTGGCCAGGACAATTAACCTCCCTGCCTCCTTTTCCTCATCCATAAAATGAAGCTCTAACGACTTACATCACAGGGATATTCTGAGCATTAATCACTTGGAAGGTGCAAAGGAGGATGTGACTAGTGTTAGCATTATCCAAAAGGCTGACCCGAGGGCTCGGCTTCTGACTTGCTGAAAAGAAACCTTCGTCAAACAGAAGACTGTTCATGATGCCCTAGTTAATGGAAGTGCTGGCACCGGTTTCTGTTAGCAGGGCAGGACATTTTAGAAAACATGTATGTTTTAAAGAAATCGCTAAGCTAGTTTTTAATTTTTCAAACAATCAAAAGAGGTTTCAGACGTGTTTGGTGCCTCAACTGGTCAGAGCAACTGTGCAAGTGATTAGTTCCTATTGCTTCACTGGAATTAGAAATAAGAATGGTCTAGTTGGTTTTAAGTAAGATGGTCTCTACTCATGAGAATGCTTCCTTGGGGCCCAATCGAATGGTCATTGGAATGAAAGGGGGCCCTTCCATGGACTTCAGTGGGCATTAGGGCCGGGCCACAACCTTTTGGCACCTGAGGCGGGGAACTCAAATGATGCTCCCATGCTCCCTCGCTTGGGCCAAAACTTTGAAAGGTCTCAACTCTGCCTTCTTCCTGTTCTACTCCTCTCATGGCACTCCGCCATCTCTGTGCATCTAGAGCAGACAGAATACATCTGCACCAGCAGCACACACAATTTTCTATACTCTGGGTCCTAGTGGCACGTCCCCCCCCCCCACACACACAGTCTGGCACCTGAGGCGGCTGCCTCAGTTCTCCTCATGGTAAGGCCAGCCCTGCTGGGCATGGACTCAACTGTGTGACCTGAAGAGCCATCAGTGAACAATAAAATGGAGCAGGGCAGCTCCAAAAATCTCTCATGCATGGACTAGTTCTTAGCATTGTGCTCTTTGAGATTCATGTGAAGTTTTTACAGGGTTTCTCTATGGTGACTTTCTTGAGGTTCCATTTTTTATTCAAGCATCAATGGACTGGAACGAGGAAGAAACTTCCCTTATGACCAGATTACTCTATAAGTTTGCACTATGGCTTTTCTTTCACCTTCCCCTGGTAGGATCTGGCATTGGCCGCTGCTGGAAATGAGATATTGGACTAGAAAATAAGGTGCTATCTGGTAGGGCTATCCTAGGGCAATTTGCGTACCTTTTCCTGCTTTTCTTTTTCAGAAGAAGCTTTTTCGACATTTGGCCGATCTACATGGGGCCAAATGTGGGAAAAACCTCCTCTTTTGGAAGAGCCTTTATACCTCATAAAATGAGGAATACAGGGCTTCTGAAAGAACACGCCTGCTTTTTTGGAAACTGTTCCGAAAAAGTGGACGCATTCCCTGGACGCGGCAGAGTTTTTCGGGGATACTATCCCAGAAAAACTCTTTAGTGTAAACATAGCCTATGACTTTATGGGTCTGATCTACATCAAGTTCAGAAGAACTTCGCCAACCACTTTAAAAAAACAATGCTTATGCTGCAAAATTGTTTAAAAGCATCATTGAGATTCTGATTAGAATAGTGAACAGTGGGGAGGTCACATGACACACAGGAGCCTGACAAACATCTAAAATTTAAGGCTCACTTGTGTCATTTGCAATTTGCAACAGCAGAGTTGTAAGACCTGAGAGAACGTAACTTCCAGTTCTCTTCTCAATTCTCCACATGGAAATACAAGTACATTTACGTTAAAAGCATGGAACCAATGTGTCTAAAAGAAACTATAGGTGCATCGAGCTGTTTATCCTCAGACACAAGTTTATTTCCCTCCCAGCTGATAGTAATGTCAAAAATATGAATTGATTTTGCATTAGGAAAGAGCCAGGCTTGAGAGGTACCCAGAGAATACTTCCAGTTGTGTCAAAGTGAATCATCTTTGCATTGTCTTTGTGATCTCCTAGGAGCTATACACATGGAGCCAATGTATTCACCCGCAATCAACATGAATATTCAATCAAGATCAGAAAACACTTACCAACCTTTGTGAGCGAGAAGTTCAGCTACCGTGTCTCTCTCCATTGTGTGCACATGGCTGTGACAGGAGACACGAGTCATAGTCATGTAAATGAAGGACCGGTAACAAGGTTGTATAACAAGGCTTTTATAACGTGTCAGAATAGAATTCTGAACACAGATGGGCACTTTTATGCCCCCTTTTTGCTTGGAGATCTCGACTTTACAAAGCATAAGAAAAGCCAGGATTCTTGCTGGGGTAGCACAGCAACCGTTCTCAGAGGGATGAATGGAGTCACAGAACAAGGTTCTGTTTATCATAAGTGTTGAACGCCCACTGCTCGCTCTGGGATCAATGGGAGATGTGGGTTGTCGGAACACCAGATCTAAATGACTTTGTGCAGGGCAAGTCACGGCACTTTTCTGTGTCAGCTGGAAAGAGAACCCAAGTGTTCTGACCTCCAGTTCTTGATGTGAACAAATAGACCACTTTTCTCGCCCTCTCAGTGGTACAGTGACCTTCAGCCAAAGAAAGGCAAACTTAATCTAGCTCTGAGGGAAACTGGAATAATAATGAATTCTGTGAATAACAGGGACAACTTACTGAAGAAAGCCATTGAAGTGCCCTCATTAGAACGGATTAGATACAACACTTCAGGTCTGATTCACCTCCAAATACTCTGGGGCAAAACAGGAGTCACTCTGCTGGGGTAAATGAGGCTACATCTAGACTACACCTCTCTGTCGACAAAGAGATGTAGATGAGGCATGTCGAAATTGCTAATGAAGTGGGGATTTAAATATCCCACGCTTCATTAGCATAAACATGGCCGCCACTTTTTTTCAAAACGGCCCTTTTTTGAAAAAAACCCCCCGGCAGTCTAGACGCGGATCTTTCGAAAAATAAAGTGTTTTTCGACAGATCCTAAAAACCTCATTTTTTGAGGAATACAGGATCTGTCGAAAAAGGGTTTATTTTCGACAGCTCCGCATTTAGACTGACATTTTTTTCGAAAGAACTCTGTTTTGAAAAAAAGCGGCGGCCATGTGTATGCTAATGAAGCGCGGGATATTTAAATCCACGCTTTATTAGCAATTTCAACGTGCTTGATTTGCATCCCTCTGTCGACAGAGGGATGCAGTCTAGACGTAGCCTGAGAGAAGAATGAGACCCAGAGAGGGTTAGACGATGACAGTCCAGCCTTCCCAGCTCTGGGGGAATGTCTTTTACTCAGCTGATTCTCCTTCAGCGTGACTGCCACGCGGTGTCTGTTCTCTTGTGAAGAAGGGTCACTGTGGGGGCAGCTAGTTGGAAAAGAAACTAGGCTCTCTGAGGAGAGCCAGCACAAGAATCTCACCACGCCGGTGTGTCGGCAATCGCTGTGCCGCTCATTATGAAGACGTCAGCCCACGCTGTAAATTGGCACATTATATGCTTCATTAGGATACAATATCAGAACGGCAAGCGGCATCAGCCACAATATGGTCTGAGCATCTGCGCGGCAGCGAGGAAATGGCTGACGAAGAGCCTGAGCCGTTTGTGTCAGCCGCTCATCCCGGTCCCATGGCTGGAAATGATTTTATAAACTGCACGGGCAGCTTGACCTTGGAAAAGGGACCTGGGAATAGCAACTCTCAGACCCTTCCCTGGGCGTGTACCACCACCTCAGGCCTCCTACCGTCTGGTCTCAGGTACTTGCTGTTGCCAACAAGCTTCTTCTATGGACATTTCCTCTCAGGGGCACTGTAACAAGGGAGCAGAGGCAGGGCTGCCCCAAGGTGCAAAGTGGGTGTTCCTTCAAGGCCACTGAAGAAATCCCCATAACTCTACTCCAGACTGAATTAACAAACTTACAGAAGAACATAACAACATCAGAATGGCCACACTTAGCTAGACCTTTGGTCTGACCTAGTGTGGCCATTCTGATGTTATGTTCTTCTGTAAATTTGTTAATTCAGTCTGGAGTAGAGCTATGGGGATTTCTGCAGCAGCCTTGAAAGAACACCCACCAGTAGCCTGTCTGTCAACAGTGGCCAATGCCAGGTGCCCCAGACACAGTGAACAGAACAGGAAATCATCAAGTGACCTCTCTCCTGACAAAGAGACGCTAAGGACACCATTTCTACCCATCCTGGCTAATAAATTCATGGAGGTTAGGTCCATCAATATTTATCTAGGTTTTTTTGAACCCTGCTAAAGTCCTAGTCTTCGCAACATCCCTTGGCAAGGAGTTCCACAAGTTGACTGTGCGCTCTGTGAAGAAAAATGTCCTTTTGTTTGTTTTAAAATTGCTACCAATTAATTTCATTTGGTGACCCCTAGTTCTTATGGGAACAAGTAGATAACTTTTCCTTATTCACTTTCTCCATACCTGTCATGATTTTATAGACCTCTATCATATCCCCCCTTAGTCTCCTCTTTTCTAAACTGAAAAGTCCCGGTGTTTTTTATCTTATTTTTTACAATGAACCCCCGGGAATGAACTCTGGTAACTCCTCAAGCTCTGGAAAGTTTTTTTTTCATATCCCCTTCCTTTTTCTATGACATGGAGACTGATGCAGTGTGGTCTTACCCCCCATCCTTTCAGAACCCTGATCTGTTCTTGGGCTCAGAACATACCCTTTTTTAGGAACTTTTGCTATCCCAGACTATACCTCTTCCAGGTTTCAGATCACACTCCTTCCCCTAGTGATGTGCCTCCAACTTTTGACTTTACAACATACATTCTGGGGTAGCCCATCCCAATCCGAGGGACCCCTGACACAGTTGTGAGGTTTCAAACCACTCTCGCAGGTCGACATATCTACCTCGCACATGCCTCATGTTAAAAGAATATTAATCATAGACTCACAGAACACTACAACCAGAAGGGACCTTGAGAGGTCATCAAGTCCAGTCCCCTGCCCTCACAGTAGGAGCAAGCATCATCTAGACCATCCCTGACAGGTGTCTGTCTAACCCGCTCATAAATATTTCCAGTGATGGAGATTTCACAACACAACCTATGGAACACCGAGGGAGGACACGGCAGCATTTTTGAAATACCTAAAAGGGTGATACAAGGAGGGGAGAGAAAAATTGTTCTCCTTGGCCTCTGAGGATAGGACTGTCATGGCTCACTTCCCCAACTTGGTACTTTGAGTGAAGATAATGGGGGCTGGCTAGTAAAATATAAACACTATCAGATCCTGTCTCTGCAGTTCCCAGAAACAAAGAAAAGTTTTTCTGATTTCAGTTTCCCCTGAAATCCATTCAGTATTGTCACCAACAAGTGTCCAAATCTTTTTCCCGGGAAGAAATCACTTGGCAATCTCTTCTCCGAGGGCAAAACTCCCCAAACTCCTTTCCTCAAGGAGTTGGAAAAACAAACAAGCATACTCTCACAGAGGACAAGGAACCTGTGCTCTTTTTCCGGTAACATGTCTGCAGCCAGGCACTTAAGTTTAAGGAAACAAAAGATCAACCAATACTGTTTAACAGAACAACAACAACAACAACAAAAAGAAAACACCTTTATAATTAAAACAAGACTATCATTGCCAGCATAGTAAAGGACTTGGTGTTAAAAAGCCATGAATTGAAACAAAATTCAGGGATTCTTCTTGGGATTAATTCTTGGTTACAAGAGAGAAAAACAAAAGACAATTAACCAGCTCAGACATAACTTCCAAACTCTAAACATGGAAAGCAATACACCTGATGGAATATCTAAACTTTTTCCTACTCATACATTCTGAGGAATCCAGGGGATCTGTTTTGGGGGAGATCATTTCTTCCTTCCGTGCCTGGAGAAGATTCCTCTCTCTCTCAAAGAAAGGAGACTGCTTCCCCCAGTTTGAAATTCTTTAGCTGCATTTCATTGGCTCAATGCCCAAAGCCCCCTCCCTCAGGTGCAGAATAGCTTCAGTTAGCTTACCCTTTTCCTGGCTCTCCAGGTAAGTTAGGCTCTCCTTTGCAGCTTCCTTTCATGACAAGGACAAGCAGCAGTGGATTTAAATTGCAT
>CM057848.1:4369539-4379901 GCA_030068395.1 Apalone spinifera | reverse complement strand
GGGGACTGGGCTTGATGACCTCTCGAGGTCCCTTCCAGTTCTAGTGTTCTATGAGTCTATTTTTCTCCCCAGTGCGTGCACAGAACTACCAATACTGTATTAAGATATCAGCCAGATGAGATCTGGGGAAATTCCAGCTGGGGTGGATAATAGCGTAGGAGGGGACGTCTGCGAGAGAGATTGAGACAAAGCTATTTTAATTCAGAGGCAGGGATCCCTTCGCTTCCTTGTGAAATTCCCTTCACTGCAGGTGCATTTTAACTAGAGTGTGAGCCGTGAGTGGGATTGCATGAGCTAAAATCCTCCCAAACTGACACACCAGAAAAGCTCAATCCAGAGCCCAAAGTTCTGCAGAGTCCTCAGAGTTCTGCCATGTCCCCCACAGTTCTGCAGAGTTCCCAGAGTTCTGCAGAGTCCTTGAATCACAAGAAACACACCTCCACACCTGGGTCCCCTCGTTGCATCCCATTAGATCCTTTGTACAGATGCAAGTGAAGTAAGTGTGGCAGCATGAGACCAAAGTCTTAGGAGAAAGGTCCCGTTTCGTTTCACAGAGCAAGTCGAGTCCTATGGCTTTATCTGATTTGTATTCCCCAGTAGCAACCAGTGCAATTGCTTTCAGCTGGCCCAAACATACAATCACTCATTCATTGGCTCCAGGGGATGGGAGCTGTCTTCTGTGATGGCTTTACAGGACTGCGGCTTCAGACAGTAAACGGAGCAGAGACATTTCGTTATAGTATAGTTATCCACATGGGAATTTGCTTAGGTTGTTGAGTGTAACAAGCTGACTGTTGGGAAAACCGTGCTTGGAATCTTTTAATGCCACCCACGAGAGGGGCCCTTCATTTGACAGCTTCTCCACAGGATGGGCAGTTAGCAATCCACGGGGGCGGGGATTTCAGACTCTTAGAATGGGACATCAGAACATCTTCTCATTTATCCTTCTTCCCGGCTCTCCCACTGAGGAGCAAGCTAAAGTGTTCGCACATTATTATGCCTGCTATTAAAACTCAATTTCTTTATATTGCTTTGCAGTAGTGGGAAGACTGTGCATATTAGGCCCTTCATAGCATGAAGCGGCAGGTATTTTCATGACAATGCTGCAGGTCCAAAATCAGAATTACAATTTTGGAGCTAAAGGATAACTCTCAGCAACTGCAAGAGGTTTGAGGAAAGTGAAAAAGAAATGAAAGGTCTAAATTAAATCTCCATAATGATGAGGAATTTGCATGATATCAAACAGCGAGCTACCCTATTAGCCGATAAATAACCCTGTTGCTGGTTACCTTAGGGAGCCATGTTTGCTTTTCATGGCAATTATTTCTTGTCTCGGGGCATCTACTGAGAAAGAAAAATAACCACAAATAGAAAGTGAACAATAAATTTTGATAATTAAATTTCAAGATGATTTGAGACTTTGTAGACATAAGCCCTTTGATTTGTGCAAGAACCATAGCATTTTGCTAGCATGATACCACCTAATTTATGGAAATCTTGCTAATTATGAGCATTTTCATACAAACGAAACAAAACTAACAAAGTAGGGAGGAGTGCATTTTGATACTCCACAGAGGCAGTTATGTTTCATGGTATTTCTTGCTGCTTTCTAGGCTTTTGCTTCTTTTCTTCAGTGCTTCACTTGTGGTCACATCACCTCTACTGTGCACTGTTTATTAACTGAAGGCCAAAGTTCTTAGTTCTCTCGCTCTCCATCCTAGCCTTTGTAATAGAAAAATAGTGGCTAGAAAGAAGTAGGCAGGCCAGGCATTTCACATGCAGCATGATAAAAAATCTCAGAGGCGTAGCCATGTTAGTCTGTAACTTTGAAGAGGAGCGGTCCCGTGGCACCTTAGGGTGTGCCTAGACTACAGGGTTTTGTCAGCAAAAGTGGACTTTTGTCAACAAAACTATACCTGCGTCTACACTGCCGCTGAGTTCTATCGACTCAGCAGTTTTGTCGACGGCGGTAAACCTCATTCTACGAGGAATAACGCCTTTTGTCAACAGAGTTCTGTCGAGAGAAGGCGTTATTGCATCTACACTGTCCGTTGAGTCTACATTGTCATGTTGACAAAGCAAGCTGCTTTGTCGACAGAACTGGATGTCGTCTAGACACTCTTTGTCGACAGAAGCTTTATCGACAGTATCTGTCGACAAAACTTCTGTTGACAAAAGCCTGTAGTATAGATGTACCCTTAGAGACTAACCAAAAATATAGACTCATGAGCTTTCATGGGCAAAACTCACTTCATCAGATGAGTTAGAGTGGAACTAACAGAAACCAAGAGATATATAGAACAATTGAAAAGTAGCTGTCAACTGTAGCACCCATGTTAACGTGGCTAATTATGTGGGCTGGATGTGTCTCATACATAGCTTTCAGTGTAGAAATGCAGACGTTAATGGCAGGAGAAATTGGCTCTGTAACATGCCAACCAGTTTAACGTCTTTGTTTAGGCCCAGGGAAACGGTGTCAAATCTGTAGATAAATTCCAGTTCTGCAGGCTCTCTCTGTAATCGGTTTAGTGACATTGCTTTGTAGAAGAATGGCTACTTGGAAATCCATGACTGAGGCTACATCTACACTACAAGTTTTCTCAGCAAAAAATATGCTAATGAGGGACTCATTTGCATGAGTTGCGATCTCATTTGCATATTTTCTGTGGATCTGTTTTCGTGCTAGGGGTTTTTGCGCAAAACCAAGAAGGGTGGACATTTTCTTTCTGCGCAAAAACCCCTTGTTCTGCAAGATCGGTATACCTCCTTTTTTGGGACATAAGGATCTTGCAAAAAAAGGGGGTTTTGTGCAAAAGGAAAAAGTCCACATTGCTTGATTTGGGCAAAAACCCCTAGCGCAAAAATGGATCGGCAGAAAATATTCCCCTACAGGTTTATGTGTTTTACCATTCTGATGTCTAGTTTGTGTTCATTTATCTTTTGTTGCAGAGACTGACCAGTTTGGCCAATATCCATGTAAATCAGTTTCCATTGCAATCAATGGAGCTACCCTGATTTTCATCTTATGAGAATCTGGCCTTCAATTCTCGTTCTGGTTCCTTGGGCACAAAGGTGCAGCCCTTCCCAGGTCTGCAAGGAATTCAGCCCACTGCATGTAAAGCAATGTTCCAGCTAATCTTTTCCACGCATGTGCAGAATAATTTTTATGTGCACCAAGGCATGTGTGAATGCGCACCACCAGTAGAAACAAAAACCCATCTGGGGACGCTCTGCAGATCAGCTGGGCAGAGTTGGAATTTCTCCTCTCTATGGTGCTGACCCCTTCAAGAAGCTTTCCGATGTCTCTGTATGACATTCACTCCAAATAGAGGTAACAGTTTCAGGGAAAGTCATTGCTGTTGTCTGAATTGATTGCAGATGGGCTTTTGTTTTGGTTTGGCACCTCGCTTCATTTAATGGCTCAGCAGTGCTAATAGATGGCGCTTTACGTAGCATCCTTCCTCAGACAATGCCGACATTCTTCCTAAATGTTAATCATGCAGCTCTCATATCATGCCCTTGCGAGAGAGACACTCCTATCCCATTATACCAGGGGTGAGTAATAAAATGGCAGCGGTTTGCTAGGGTTAGCCACAATATTTACTTGCGCTTCCACTGGTACAGGTGATTGCTGCTCCCGTTGGCCTCAGATCACTATTCCTGGCCAATGGAAGCTGTGGGAAGCAGCACGGAGTGGGACACTCCTTCCTGCAGCTCCCATTGGCTGGAACTGGTAATCTGCGGCCAACCAGAGCTACAGGAAGCAGCCTGGACTGGGTCACCACTTCCTGCAGCTCCCAATGGCCAACTGAAGCTCCAATTGCCCATATCTGTGCATGGGCAGGTAAATAGCATGGTGGCCCACCAGAGGCTAACCCTGGCAAACCAAATCCAGCCTGTCCACCAGTATTTGCCCACCACTGCATTACACTGATAAGGAAACTAAGGGGTAAAGTATTTACAGCCAAATTTTCACTGGTGGCCTATTGGGTGGCCCCGTTGTGCGGGTATCTAGCTTGCAAGCTTTGGGGTTTGCTTTTCCAGAAGTGCTGAGCACCTTCAGCTGCCATTGAAGTCATTTGGGAGAGAGGGCAGCTGTTCAGCAGCTCTGAAAATCTGGCCGAAGAGGTCAGCTGAGTACTTAAAAAAGGAGACACATGAAATGTGTGGAGACTTCTGAAGAAGTTGGCTTTGTCTACTTGCCCATAGTTATATCACACAGATATCATGACCCGCTCCAAAGTCCACTGAATTACAGTGAGACTCTGTCCACTGGATTTGAGATGTGGATTAAGTCCTGAGTCACTGATGGACTTAGAAAGTGAACCCAAGACTGCTGGTTTCAGAGGGGTAGCTGTGTTAATCCGTTTCAGCAAAAACAACAAAGATTCTGGCAATATCTTAAAGACTAACAAATATATTAGGGCATAAGCGTTGCATTCCTGGACTTCAGCCACTAGCTAATGTTCCCTCCAACTATAGAGACATCTGCTTCCTCTGAAATAGCAAAAACATTTATGGGACCTGCCCAGTTCACTCTGATCCACGCTGGATAAAGCAAAGAAAACGTAATCATTGTGGGTGCATCTACACAGCAGGGCTTAACTCGAAATAAACTAGACAAATTGAGCTAAGGCAATTGCATAGCTTATTTCGAAATTGGGAGCTTCTACACAGCACTTATTTCGAAATAGAGCCCTCTTCCTCTGACTTCCCTTACTCCTCATATAATGAGGGTTACAGGAGTTGGAGTAAGAAGTCCTCCAGCTTGACAGTATTTCAACATTATTTCAAAATAACTGCCTGCTGTGTAGATGTGGACTAAGTTATTTTGAAATAATGTTGCTGTGTAGACGTACCGTATGATGTTTCAGTTTCTTCTTAATCTGGACACAGTGGGTATGTCTAGAAAACCTTTTTCGACAGATCCCTTATGCCTCCTACAAGGAGGTTTACAGGATGTGTCAAAAAAGGCTTTCTTTCTCAACAGATCCTCCTCTAGATTGCTGCTGTTTGCTGACAAAATGTTGAGTCGGCAAAACGCAGTGGCCATTTTTATGAAAATTAGGCATGGGATATTTAAATCCCTGCCTCATTTACAATGTTGACCTGCCTAATCTGCATCTCTCTGCTGGCAAAGGGATGCAGTCTAGACATACCTATAGTGGTAGCATCCTAGAACAACTGAAAAACCAACAATGATTCTGTAGCACCTTAGAGATTAACAAAAATACATAAATAGTATCATGAGCGTTCGTGGACACAACCCACTTCAAGTGACCCGGATGCATGCTAGCTTCTGTAATATCCAGTCATGTGTCCACATTGGCTCACATGCAATGGATGTTCCTTTTTTAATGGCTGAGAGACCTTTTCCCAGTGTCATGGAATCCTACGGTTGGAAGAGACCTCAGGAGTCATCGAATCCAGCCCCCTGCCCAAAGCAAGACCAATCCTAACTCAATCATCCCAGCCAGGGCTTTGTCAAGCTGAGACTTAAAAACCTTTCGGGATGGAGATTCCACCCCCTCCCTAGGGAACCCATTTGAGTGCTTCCCCACCCTCCTAGTGAAATAGTTTTTCCTAATATCCAACCTAGACCTCCCGCACTCGTCTCCTTTGGAAGAACCTATTGTTGTGGTTAGAGGAAGACCAGTCTTTTGGTCAGGACCCAGGATAGCGTTGTTTGTCAGGCTCTTGAGCACATGCTGCGTTGCGTGATCTGTGAGAAGCGACCCACCTCTTCACTTCATGCCTTTCTTCACCCCTCTGCAGAGCTCTCCTGACACAGGCACTGTGAGCCAGTAAGCAGCTGATTCACCATCTTTGGCTTAAACAATTCCTCTTGCTTTGAACTCTGCGTTCCGGGGGGCACTATGCACAGCCATCATCTCCGATGGGTAACCTATCATGTGTGAGTTCAAAAGTAAATGGCCACGCACAAAATAAGAGATAAAATGAAGCCCCCAAAGAGGGGGGAAACGATGTTATTTCATGGTGTGCTCCTGCATATCTGAAGAATGACTTGCTACTACTAATGTTAGTGAGCAGTTGGTTGCAGTAGTAGGGTCCGATTTTACTGCTATGGATGTCATAGGCAATCCTCTTATTTCAGGCTCTGAGAAGGAAAGCATGAAATTAAGACCCACATTAATTAACCCCTTTAAACCCCTGTTCTCAGTTATCTTGGGGGGGCGTCTGCACAGCACCCTGAACTCGAAATAGGATACGCAATTTGCGCTACGCAAATTATCATGGATCTTGTTTTGAAACTATTTTGAAATAGATTATTTTGAAATTTGGCACATCTACGCAGTGCCAAAATTCAAAATAATGCACTATTTCAAGCCGTCCCATATCCCTCGTGCAATGAGGTTTACCGGGACGGTGAAATAACACACCTGTTACCATAAATTAGCGAATATAGCACGCATCCAGGTATAACGCGCACTCATGTATTACCTGCAGTTTTTCTATTGTATGTAAAAAATATATTAGAATAACCCACAGGTTTTCGTAAAGAACAATAAATGACCAAAATCTGTGTTGGTTTCTTTTCATTAGGTATAAACATAGTATAGAATAGTAGGATATGGTGAATCATCCTTTCTGTTTATGGTACCATTGAAACCCTAAACTGTCTATGGTACCGTAATCATCCCGACTTTGAAGTTGTCGGCGTTCGCCAGTACAGCTATTGCTTGCATGAAAGGCAAAACCAGTATAATTTTGCCGGTCAATTAGCATATTATCACAGAACAAAGTCGTCAACTATCATATTGAAGAGGCTTCTGCCGTCTTCATAAAAGAATCTGGTGGTCTTTGATGTAGTTGCCACTTGCCAGCTATAAACATTGAAGATTACAACGTCATGAAGCCCAAATAATATTGGGTCTTGGTATACCGGTAATGAACCATGGCTAAGGCCGCTGAGCTATAAAAGCAATAAGCACTACCCTATTACCTGTGTATATAAGACCTACATCAACCATAAAGTTTTAACACTTTTTCAGTTTATAACAAATATAGTCCAAGAAAATATTTTTTAAAATTCCTAAGCACAAATCATATACAGCCGATTTTAAACTATCTGTTGTTAAATATGCAAAAGAAAATGGCAATAGAGCAGCAGGCAGAAAATTTTCCATTCATGAAAAGTCTGTTCGCGCATGGAGAAAAGAAGAAACGGAGATTGAGAAATTAAATCCTCGCAAACGAGAGTGCCAAGGAAAGAAAGCCAAGTGGCCAAATTTAGAAGAAAACCTGGTGAAGTGAGTAAAAATCAAACTGCATAACACGCGGACATATATACCCCACCGGGGGGGTGCATGATAGGGAAAAACTTGGACAACCCACGGGCTATATTCGCTAATTTATGGTATCTTGAAAAATATTTTGAAATAACAGGTAGCTTGTGTAGACACAGGGTAGCTATTTCGGGATACCTCCGGTATTCTAAAATAGCTGTGCAATGTAGACATACCCTTAGGGATGGGAGCTACCAGCAGTGTTGTAACAAGAGAACTTGCAGACTCTCTGAGGCTTGGTCTACACAGCATGGGAAGGCTGAAGTGAGATAAATTACGTAGCTAGAGTCGATGTATCCTATATCCGCATCTACACAGCAAGAGGTCGATGGGAGCAAGGAATAGGACTACTGGTGCCAAAGGGAGCACCCTTTGAAATCGATCTAGCGGGTCTATACTACACCCGCTAAATTGAACCCCGGAAGATTGACCGTGGCAACGTCAATCTTCTGTGTAGTGTAGACGTGCCCTGAAAGCACATCACTGTGGAGCAAGCGAAGGAAAATAAGAGGGAGAGAGATGTAGCAGTGACAGCTACTTAGGATCCTGTGGCTGAAAGAACTCAGAATTTGATGAATATTCTTAACAGCAGGTACACACCCACAAACCCAAAGTTAGCTACTGAGTAGGTCTCTGTAGTGATTGGACTCAAAACAATCATGAAATGGAGGAAACAAGTCCAGAAATTTGGGACAAAACTTGGCATGGAAAGAAGATAAAAATGCACTCACTTCTGCAGCAAAAACGACAATTAAATATAGTTTATGGTGACATAAAAATCGTTTTCCATTTAGCAAAGACCAGCTGTAAAATATCCTATAAAGCTAAAGGTAGTTCTGCTGCTGGGAGTTGCATTCTAATTGTCCTTCCTATTCTTCTTTGAGTGTTTTAATTAACCTTTTGCACCCTGATCTTCCTTTTCATCCACATGGGTAGCAGCACTTGTACAGAATTATGATGCTGCAGGGTGGTACATCACAGAAGTAAAAGGTAAAGGTTTCAAGATAGCCTTTTAGCCAGACAAGAAGTGAATCTTTTTGTCATACATCAATTACTTGTTCTTAATTCTAACTTTTCTTAAATAAGGAGGAAAATAAGATTCTCTGACGGTTTTCAAAGGGCAACTCAGTTTTAATGAAAATATTGGCTTATATGTGAAATAAAAATAGTTGAATCTAGGGCCGATAGGGACAAGATTACCGAGTCCAATAAATACAAAAGGTTAAACTGTTTGCATTTTAGAGGACTTTCTTCAAAGCCGACTAGCCAAGGAGTGAATCAATTCTGAATTTCCATTTCAGATACCAATGGCCAGCAATAACTTCAAGTGCCTGGTGACCCATGTCACAGATCATAAATAAAGATGCATTGAGTTAAATATTCAAAGCATTGCCAATTTGTGCTTGTAAATAAACACAAAGTTATTTTCAAAATGCTGTGTTAGGATTTAGACATGAGACAAAAATTCAAAGGGAATGAAAATCTAAACATGCGGCATAGAGTGGTTGGCTCGGACTCTGTTAAAAAAGTGAGAAAATGGGTGGAGCTTCAAATCTGGACATGATCAGTAGTAATCAGAACAATAAAAGGATTTTGATGTTCTTTAGTGTCTTCATCTGAGAAATTCAAGGTGATACATTTTGCAGCTCCAGTAGGTTGATTTTGTGGCTCATGAATTCCTTTACTTGTCCCGTCTTTGGGCTGCTAGCCACTTCCCTGATCATTTAAAAATCTGTCCTTTTGACGCAAAAGGGTAGACTTAGGGGACTCACCTTCCGCCCAATAAGTTTCATGCTCAGTAGTACTAAAGAGAGCACCAGGCACTCACTTCATTATTAGCTCCTGCAGGTTAATTCATATTAGTCAAGGATTGTTAGTCGCTAAGGTGCCACAGGACTAGTTGTTTTTAAAATTACAGACTAACACGGCTGCTGATTAAAGGTCTAGAAAACATGACCTGTGAGGGAATATTGAAAGAACTGGGATTGTTTAGTTTGGAAAAGAGAAGACCGAGAAGGGACATGATAGTAATTTTCAAGTCTCTAAAAGGGCATTAGAAGGAGGAAGTAGAAAAAATGTTTTCCTTGGCCTTGCTTGACAGGACAAGAAGCAATGGGCTTAAAGGTAAAGGGAAGTTTAGGTTGAACATTAGGAAAAAAACTACCTAACTGCCAGGGTGGTGAAACACTGGAATAAATTGCCGAGGGAAATTGTGGACTCTCCATCATTGGCGATATTAAGGGCAGGTTGGATAGACATCTACCAGGGATGATCTAGATGGTGCTGGGCCCTGCCGTGAGGGCAGGGGACTGGACTCAATGACCTCTCGAGGACCCTTCCAGTTCTAGCGTTCTATGGTTCTCCCCCTTGGAGACTTGGAGTGTTACGTCTACACTGCAGCAGGCAGTCAAGCCTCTCAGCTCAGGCAGGCAGAATTGTGCTAGTGAGGCTTGAGCTAGTGCATGGAGGGTTCAAGCTAGCGTGCTAAAACTCTCCAAGGGACAGGTCGAGGCCTAGAGCTTGGGCGCTTTGGCCTAGAGGGCCAGATTTGCTTGCAAACTCAACCTGCGTTCTCCACACTGCTTATTTAGCACGTTCTCTTGAGCTTCACTAGTGTGAGTCTTTCTATCCAAGCCAGGAGATTGCTCCCAGCCGCCATGTTGGGTCACTCCCGCCTATGGAAACCATCTGTCCTGAACAGCAGGCTGTTGTGATTTCAAAAGGGGTCATCCCCAACCGTGCCCTGCTTTGCCATGCATTCAGTCAGCCAGTGTGATCCCCAGTCAACAGCCAAATTCATTATTATAAGGCCTAGAATTGTTTATTGCAATACAAAACGCTACCAAGCTTCCAATGTCGTCCGTGTAACAATGGTACGTTGTATCGCTGAGGAAAGATATCTAAGTGCCTGAGGATGCTCAGATCCTTTTCTAGGCATGTTGTTGGTGGGCCTGTTCTTGGGCTAGTTCTACACTGTTCCCAGGCTCAGCATATTGTAGAGCAGCCTCAAGGCTGCTTTAAATGATGCCTATGTAACCCACACACCTAGTGGCTA
>CM057848.1:4358802-4369439 GCA_030068395.1 Apalone spinifera | reverse complement strand
AGAAAGGCAGCTGATTTTCCGGAATAAGTGGCCCAGTGTAGACACAGCCAGTGAGTGTGGGGCACTGTCCCATGGAGTGGCACCTAGATCACTTGCAGCAAGCACTCAGAATGAATGAGCTTGACAGCTCAAGCTGTAGAGACTCCTACACTAAGCTCCAGAGATCCCTGGTCTGAATCCAGCTGGTGGCAGTTACAAGTCAGGGCTTGTCTGTGATTTGAACCAGCTGCTAATAGTCATCAAAGGCTTTCCAGATTCAGTCCCTGTGCTCTACCCTGCAACATAAGAATGGCCAGACTGGATCTATCTAGCCCAGAATCCTGTCTTTCAAAAGCAGCCAGTGCCAGATGCTTCAGAACTGAATAAGATAATTTATCAAGTAATTCACCTACCATTGCCTGGGTCTAGTTGCTGGGAGTTGGAGGTTTAGGGATACTTAGAATATGTGGTTGCTTCCTTGACCATTTTGGCTAATAACCACTGATGGAGCTGTCCTTCAGGATTTCATCTAATTATTTTATGAACCCAGTTAGATTTGGCCTTCAAAATATCCCTGTGGAATGAACATCACATGTGGACTGCACTGTAATTCCGTATATTTGTTTTAAACCTATTGCTTATTAATGTCATTTGGTGACCCCTGGTTCTTGTGTTATGTGATAAGGGAAATAACACTCTGCATTTTCTCCACACTGTGGTTTTGTAGATCTCTGTCATCTCCCCCGTTAGGTCACTATTTTGTATGTTGAACTGCCCCGGTCTTTTTAATCTCTCCTCATGGAATCCATTCCATATCTCTAAAATTGGAAAAGCTATAGAGAAGGGCAACAAAATAATTAATGTCTTTTTTTGAGTTGAGGGGTCCAGAAGTGAATGCACTGTATGGGTATATAATGGATGTATATGGTGGCATTATGATATTTTCTGTCTTAATTTCTAATTTCCTAACATCGTGTTAGCTTCTATTGACTTCTACTGCACATTGAGCAGATGTTTTCAGAGAACTATCCATGGTGACTCCAAGATCTCTTTCTTGCGTGGTAACAGCTAATTGTGCTTGGTAAAAACTAGCATCCTTATAAGGGGTAAATACCAAAGAAGCACACCGTAGTAGATTTAATTTCAAAAAAGGGAACTACATGAAAATGAGGAAGCTGGTTAAATGGAAATTAAAAGAAGCAGCCAGAAGAGTGAAATGCCTGCAAACTGCATGGAAACTTAAACTACATAATATCAGAGGGGTAGGCATGTTAGTTTGAATCTGCCAGAACAACAAGAAGTCCTGTGGCACCTAATAGACAAAGTGGGTCTTTGCCCACAATCTCCAATAAATTTGTTAATCTCTAAGGTGCCACAGGACTTCTCATTGTCCCTACATAATAGACACTCAAACTAAATGCATAATCCAATTAAGAAGAAAAAAACACCAACCAACCAATCAACCAACCAAAACACAGTAAGAGGATCAAAAAATGCCAGCATGGCTAACCAAGAGACTAAAAGAGGCAGTTTGGGACAAAAATACAATGGTTAATCCTTGGAATTAAAATCCTGCTGTGGAGAATGTGGAACATAAACTCTGGCAAGTCAAGTGTAAAAGTATAATTAAGCAGGCCAAAAAGAATTTGAAGAGCAACTAGAGAAAGCCAGAAAAACTCACTCGCTCTCTCTCTCTCTCTCTCTCTCTCTCTCTCTCACACACACACACACACACACACACACACACACACACAAATCTAAGTACATCAGAAGCAGGAAGCCTGTCATACAATCAGTAGGGCCAGTGCATAATCAGGGTTCTAAAGGAGCACTCAATTCAAGGCTGGTTGCAGAGAAGATAAATGAATTCTTTGCTCCAGTATTCACTGCAGAGAACATGAGCCATGCTTTTTAAGTGACAAATTGGAAGAACTGTCTCAAATTGAGGTGTCAATAGAGGAGGGTTTGGAACAAATTGGTAAATTAAACCATAATAAGTCACCAGAACCAGATGGTATTCACACATGAGTTCTGAAGGAACTCAAATATGAATTGCTTTACTACTAGCTGTATATGTTACCTGCTTTTATTAGCCTCTGAACCAAAATGTGTGAAAGATAGCGAATGCAAAGTTGCGTTTTTAAAAGGGTTGCAGAGTTAAGTACAGACAGATAACCCTAACTTTAGTCCCAGGCAAATTGGTTGAAGCTATAGTGAGGGACAGAATGATCAGATACAGATGTGTGGGTGTAAATGTATGTTGGGAACGAGAGAACAGGGTGTTTGTAAAGGGAAATCATATCTCTCCTTTTGTTGAGAGTCTCCACAAGCATGCAAAAAAGGTTGATCCATTTGATATAGAGTACTTGGACTTTCAGAAAACCTTGGATATGGTCCCAAGACCCTCTCATACATTGGTAACTGGAGAGAAGACATGAAATGTAAGAATAAACAGCCTTTTTTCACAGAGGAGGAAGGAAAATAGCTGGGCACCCCAAGGATCTGTTCTGGGACAAGTGATATTTCACATATTTGTTAGTGATCTGGAGAAGGGAGCAAAGTTTGCTGATGATACTAATTCCAAAGCTGACTGCAGAGAGTTACAAAGGGATCTCACAAATTAGCAACAACGTGGCAGATGAAATTCAATGTTGATAAGTGCAAAGTAATGCACATTGGAAAACATAATCCCAGCTGGAGATAATCCCAAAGGTCCATTACCAATTTTGTTTCAACTTTTTTTTTTATTCCTTTGCATCAGGAATTTAATCTTGTATGCATGCCAAGCCACTCTTCATTTGCAAATGCCTCTCCGTCGTGCAGGCAATTGTTAACAGATCCTTGTTTTTTCTGATCTCCTTCCCCTTGATTTTACTGGTGCCCGTTATCACGGGGCCTGCAAGCACGGGCAAGTGGCAGCCACTGGGGGTGTGTCTACACTTCAGGATTTTGTCGACAAAAGTCCACTTTTGTCGACAAAACTATACCTGCGTCTACACTGCTGCTGAGTTCTGTCGACAGAACGTTGACAGAACTCGGCAGTTTTGTCGACGGCTGTAAACTTCATTCTACGAGGAATAACGCCTCTTGTCGACAGAGTTCTGTCGACAGAAGGCGTTATTGCATCTCTACTGTCCTTTGCATCTACACTGTCATGTCGACAAAGCGGCTTGCTTTGTCGACAGAACTGGATGTAGTCTAGATGCGCTTTGTCGACAGAAGCTTTGTCGACAGTATCTGTCAACAAAACTTCTGTCGACAAAAGCCTGTCGTCTAGATGTACCCTGGAATGAACAGTAATGGCACTTTATCACTCCAAAAGGCTGCAGTCCCTTTGGCACGTCTACACAGCAACATTTTTTCGAAATAACTTAGTCCGCCTCTACACAGAGGCAGTTATTTCAATGTAATATTGCAATACTGTCAAGCTGGAGGACTTCTTACTTCGACTCCCGTAACCCTCATTGCATGAGGAGTAAGGGAAGTCGGAGGAAGAGGGCTCTATTTCGAAATAAGTGCTGTGTAGATGCTCCCAATTTTGAAATAAGCTACGCAATTGACATCGCGCAGTTTGCGTTGCTTATTTCGAGTTACACCGTGCTGTGTAGAAGCACCTTTTGTCCCTTTGCATGACACCAGACCTAAATTGCTCTCTGGGTTTGCCTTTCACTGTGGTTCTAACCCAAAATCTCACCATCATCGTTCCTCCCCAAATATGTGTTCTGTTCCTCTGACTGACAGGGGGGGAGCTCAGTTTTGCATGGCTAGAGCTCACTGAATCATAATAAAATGCATTTAAAATGCCCTGCTTGTGAAATACACCTACTTATAACTGTCAGTAGTCAGCATTCTTAGATAATATTCTTAGGAAAGTTTTTTAAAAAAAGAACCACCCAAAATATGCTTTAAAGAGATCAGTGCGAATATGCCAAGCAGCCAGGTGCTCAGCTCCTGAGCAGTCTAAATATCTGGCTATATAGAACGACAGCCAGGCTGAGTAGGCACCGAGCATGGCATGGGTATTTAATGTGGTGTGCAAGGGAGTTTACGTGTCTACTGGATCTCCAGCAAGGGAGCTGTGATGAGTCTTTTGCTCCCTTCTGAAAAGGGAGTGCTCCGTTTTGGGCACCGTCCAGGGACGACAGATGCCTGTAGAGAAAGGAGATGCATGGAGAGCCATCCAGAGGGACAGAGGGGATATGTGGGGGCAGCCCATTTAGCAATTAAAAATTTTGGTGGGGCCACAAGGGAGTGGTTCACCTCCAGAGTACTTCCATGGGTCACCTAAGGCACTGTCTGTTCCGTGTTGTACCAGCTTCTTACCCTGTGCTCATCACTGTTGTATCTAAGGTCCAAATCCTCAAGGATATGTCCAGTTCTAGCTTCCATTGGGACGTAGCTAAACCCCCTTATGCCTTCAAGCAGTGCCTTACGCAGCAGGACTAAGATCTGCCACATGTGCGTTGTTCCTTCTCTCATACTGTCCCCATGGGAGAGTGGAGCATTTTTGTTTGGGTGATGGTTTTTTTTGAATGTCCATGCTGCTCTGTGTATATGTCAGAAGGTCGGATGAAGAAATGCACCTGGCTCTGGATGCAGAAGGTGGTGAGTTTTGTGATGGCTCGTAGCTCCTATGGGAGTTTGCTTCATACTCAGAGACCTGCCCCTGCAAAAAGCCACGTCCTGCCCAAATGAGCGTGATCCTTCTTGCAGAGAAATCCCTTGTGATGCAGTAGCGGGGTTGTTGATCATTGTCTTCCTTCAGAGTTTTGGGTGATCTTTGATGAGATACTACAGGACTACAGAAGCTGAGCCGAATATCATGCAAACCCTGTAGTTCCTGAGCCAATGGCTAAAAGCATCTCTCCAATTTCATTGCTTGTTTATTTTTGTTACGATAGCCACATATATTGTTAATAAATTGTTTGATATTGATTTATAGGCATCCCTGTGTATAGCCAGAGAGGCAACGTGGCTTACTGAATAGAGTGCTGGCCTACCCTTCAGGAAATCTGGCTTCAGCTCCTGGCTTTGGGAATTATTTTGCACAAGGCATCTCATCTCCATGCCTTAGTTTACCCATCTTCAAAATGCAGCCACAACCCAAGTTAGTAATAATACTACCTAGTGCTTTTCATCAGTGTGCCTCAATGCACTTCACTAAGGATACGTCTACACTTTATGGCTATTTTGGGATAGTGGAAGTATCCCGAAATAGCTACCCCAGCTCCACACAAGCTGCCCATTATTTTGAAATATTTTTCGAAATAATGGGTGCGTTACTTCACCATCCCGGTAAACCTCTTTGCACAAGGGATGGCTCAAAATAATGTGATTTTTCGAAAATTGGCACTGTGTCGATGTGCCAAATTTCAAAATCAGCTATTTCGAAATAGATTTGAGATAAGAGACTCAATTGGCATAGCGCAAATTGTGCATCTTATTTTGAATGTAGGGTGCTGTGGAGACGCACCCTAAGCAAGTCAATATAATTGTCCCCATTTTTAACTGCTGAAGTAAAATGGTGTGTCATTTTTGTTACATTCTGAGGCTGTTAGTACTTTGGTGACATCTCAGAAATTATGTACAAGAGGAGGTAATTGATGGCTTTTATTTGGACTTGCTTGACATACAAATAATTTGTACTTGTTACATTGTGGCTCAGCACTGTACATTTCAGGCCAGGTTTTCCAAAGGGCTCAGTTCTCATTCAGGAACATCGGCTGAATGGCCAAAGATTCAAAAGGTCTCAACACACACGGCAAGCTCAATTGGAGGAGTGTTGATCATAGAATCATAGAAACGTAGGACCTGAAGAGACCTCGGGACGTTATTGTGTCCAACCCCCAGCCCAAAGCAGGACCAACCCCAGCTAAATCATCCCAGCCAGGGCTTTGTCAAGACGGAACTTAAACACCTCTAGAGATGGAGATTCCACCACCTCCCTAGGTAACCCATTCCAGTGCTTCATCACCCTCCTAGGGAAATAGATTTTCCTAATATCCAACCTAGACTTCCCCCGCTACAACTTGAGCCCATTGCTCCTTGTTCTGTCATCTGTCCCCACTGAGAACAGCCTCTCTCCAGCCTCTTTGGAATCCCCCTTTAGGGGGTAGGAGGCTGCTATCAAATCCCCCCTCATTCTTCTCTTCCGTAGATCAGTAAACCCAAATCCTTCAGTAAGTCATGTGTTCCAGCCCCCGAATCATTTTTGTTGCCCTCTGCTGGACTTTCTCCAAGCTTCCACATCCTTTCTGTAATGGGGATGTGTGTGTCCAGTTTTCCAGTGGAGTGAGTTTGACCAAATTGAAACATTGTGTGAGAGCATTATTGATCTCATCCACATTTTCATGGGAGGTTATTGAAATCATTTGTTTTGTGTTCTGTTCTGGCACGATGTGGGCCATCATGGCAATGTCAAAATAATAAAGTCAAAAGAAAATGTTTCATGCTTATCAAAATTAAATGGTCTTGAAATTAATCTTTACCATCGTGTCACAATGTAATATTTTCAGAATATTTCATTTCACAAAAAGTTCTGAGATTTTGAATTCAGGCCCCGATTTGGGACTATCCCAAATTTTGGAAATCTCAGAATTTCCTGAAGGGCAGAAATTCGGACATTTAACCAACTCTAGGGTTGAGTGCTTCAGAAAACCTGGTCCTTGACCAAACATTTGGAATTCTGTTCCTGCTGGAACTGTCCCTTCCCTTTAGGTCCGTGAACCTTCAGAACTCAGATGGACCAATTTAGACTAGTCACAAATGACAATATCATTGTGTGCTTTCATCTCCGATGGATAGAAACCTGTGAGTCTGAACACAGACAGCTGTAAGTGATCACAATACAATTCTACATGAAAAGCAGTGAGTTTAAGTCTATGTGAGAATATAAATCCATTAATGATTGTGAGGTATTGAGATGCTACAGAGATCAAGGGCATATAAATACTTAGGTAGATGTACTGGAAGGGGTGATAATGAGAGGCATAGCAGTGAAAAGAGCTGGTATTATCTATGCTGGACCAAATGTGATGGGCTATTGATCTGATAAGACAGAGTGGCTGCTTTTCTCTGAGTCATTGGGCCCAGCTATAATTTAATGTTGCTGGTTTTAACCTTTGTGTAGTGCCCCACATAGCTAGTGATTCTTGGTGGGTAGTGGATAAGCAATTATATTCATCACAGTCAGTCAGTCAATAACACCGAGCACTGAACCTCAGGGTCATTATGTGGAAAGGCTCATCTCTTCATCCACAGAAAGGACAGGCCATAAACCAACATAATTACAACGAACGTTCTCCCCATGTTCCCCCTGGTCCATGCTGCTAGCAAGGAAGATTAACCGACTCTCCATCCATGACTTTATAACACAGCTCTGCTCTTCCAGGCTAATGCAGGTAACAAGCCCAAGCCCAAAGAGCCACAGAGATAATGTTCTCGGTCAAGGATGCTTGATGTTGACACAAGCAACCAGAGACGATGGTACTAAACCCAAGCCTGGTCAGTCTCACAATATATTGCAAGACGCATCGCTCTCCCTAAGCAAAAAGGGTGAAGCTGGGGGAAGTTCTTTGGCCTGAGTTATACACAGGCTCAGACTAGATTTTCCCCATGACTAGGGACCCAAGGGGCCACACGGAGGTTACTCAATTAGGACAAATGGCAAAGAATGAGGTAGATAAACCTCCAAGTGGGTGGTTATTGCAGTACATAGATCCACCAACCAAGCCACAAAACAGCTTCTACAATATCTTACTGGCTACCCAGAAGCCAAAACATGGTTCTCTTAAAAGCCACTCATCCTTTGGGCTCCCACCTAGACAGCCAAGTCAAATATGAAAGTTCTACCAGTCCCAATGGATCACATTACCTCCCAGGTTAATGACTCTTTCAGATCTTACCCAAATACACATGGACAGCCAATTCTTATGAACTAACCTAAGACTGATTACAAAAGAACATAGAGCGAGAGGATTGGTTAAAAGCTCGGTATACATACAGACATGAGTACAGTTCTGAGATCAGTATCATGATAGAGACGACGTTTTTTGGAGTTGCAAAGCGTTCTCAGAATTAGGCCATAGGTTCAGTCCAATGTCCATACCAGGGTGATCCAAACACATTGGGAGACCTCCCTCGTGCAGCGCTATGAATCCCTGAGAAAGCATCATCAGAGTCGAGATCAAAAGGGTTAGGGCACAAAAGTCCTTCAGAGAAGTTCAGGTCTTCTCTTGTCAGCACAGAGTCCTCAGCTGAATGATAGGCAATCATTCCGACTTTGAAGGCGACCTAGATCCTAAGCTAGGGCTGGGCAAAATCAGGCCTGGGGGGCTGGATCTGGCTGCCAAGCATTCCTCTCCTGCTTACCCAGCTGATTAGCAGACCATGCAAACTTAGGGCTGGCAGCATGTGTTCAGCTGCCCCTTCCCCCACCTGGCTCTGCCCTGCCACTCAACTGCTCCCAGAATTCTGTTAGCTGTGCAGAATGGGGAGCGGGGAGGAGGAGAGTAGCGGAGGGGAGAGAATTGTTCCTACAGTCCATGTAGAATTATAGAATCCCAGGGCTGGAAGAGACCTCAGGAGTCATCGAGTCCAACCCTCTACTCAAAGCAGGACCAACCCCAACTCAATCATCCCAGTCTGGACTTTGTCAAGCTGGGACTTAAAACCCTCTAGGGTTGGAGATTCCACCCCCTCCCTAGGGAACCCATCCCAGTGCTTCCCCACGCTCTTAGCGAAATAGTTTTTCCTAATATCCAACCTAGACCTCCCCCTGCGCAACTTGAGACCATTGTTCCTTGTTCTGCCATCTGCCACCACTGAGAACAGCCTCTCTCCATCTTCTTTCAGATTTCCAAAAAGAAAAACTGAGATGTCTGCCATGTCAAAGGGAGCATTGGCTGGGCAGGTGATGGAAGGTGCGACCCTAAGAACCTTTCAGTGCCAATTGTCAAA
This sequence comes from Apalone spinifera, assembly GCA_030068395.1. NCBI lineage: Eukaryota > Metazoa > Chordata > Testudines > Trionychidae > Apalone > Apalone spinifera. The sequence continues at coordinate 4,360,502 of CM057848.1, read as the reverse complement.
GGGTTCGCTGTTGTACGACAGTATCTCCATACAGACCTGACACACATTCACACACTGAGGCCAGGCCTACGCTAGACCCAGAAGGTTGGCTTAAGGTATGCAACTCCAGCTATGTAAATAACGTAAATAACGTAGCTGGAGTTGACATACCTTAAGCTAAGCTTGGTACCATCTTCACAGTGGGAGGTCGATGGGAGCAAATATTCCTGTCAGTTTCCCTTACTCCTTGTGACTGCCAGGAGAACTTTGCTGTCTGGGGCTGCCCTCAGCGTTCGATTTAGCGGGTCTTCACTAGACCCACTAAATCAAATGCCAGAAGGTCAATCTCCAATGTGGCAAGTGGAGATGTGGCCCAAGAACTTTGGGGCTGCTCTTACTTATGCCAACTGGCTAAGGTCCTTATGATATCTTATGTTAGCTGTGAAATGGAGTAGCATAGATTCATTATCTCACAACTTGTCCTGTCCTGTGTGGTCAGATTTGGAGAGGAACAGGAGGCAACTTTGTCACTTTATACCCTGTCCTGAAGGAGTTTTCAACTGGTCAGTAAGGACCAGATTCCACCCCTTTTTGCTGCCCGAGTGGCGTAAAGTGACTGGAAATGAAGGACAGAAGCAGAACTGTTGCCTTCAGTGACATAACTGCAGCGTACATCAGACTAGCTATGTGCCATATTGGGAAGGACTTCTTTTCTTTGTCAAAGGCTATTACCATAGAGTACCTCAGGGCATGCAGTTATCAGAGTCCTTTCGTATCATCTGTCAAAGCACAAATATTTCTATTACAGGCCAGCGCTGGTTCTAGCATTGTAAATTACCAGCATCTGCTGCCTTGTCGTTTACTGCGTGACGTACCGTAATGATAGAAAACATTAATCGTTATAGAAAATGATGGTGACACGCTCTAAGTCAACAACAGCGTAGGCAGGCACGAGCCACAGAAAGGTTTTGCTGAGAACTTCAGAGATTTGCAAAACCATTTGCTCTCTATTAGTTACAAAGTGCTCAGTCTACTAGATTATTTCAGAAATAATAGGGAAGGAGGACAATATCTGGAATGACTGAATCAATTGTTAAAGTTTATAGTACCGGTTTTATCCTCCCCAAGAATGATTTAAAGCCCAAACACATTTCGCCTGTTAATTAGTGCTATTTCCAGGTTAGTGTTTCATGCACGTGCTTTTGATTTCATCCTCCATTTATTCTGAGGTCTCCTCGGTGAAAAAGTAAAACACAGAACAAATATATATTTTTTACCTAGCTTTTTACATCTCTTGGAAGCAGGCTTCTACTTTTTGGAGACCAGGATGATACCTACACAGAGGGAAAATTAGCCCATGTTTGATGCTGTAGGGACCTCACACCTTCCTTTGAAGCATCCAATGCTGACCACTGTCATAGACAGGACATTAGAGTAGACAGACCTGAGGTCTGATTAAGTCTGGCAATTTCCTGTGCTCAATGATCAAATTTGAGTCAATATCAGAAGACCCAGGCTGGGCTCTTTGTTTAGTCTTAGGCTATATTTTCATGCCTTCAGACTGTCTGCATCCTTTTTTGGAATCTTCGTCCTGCTTTTAACCATTTGATGGCTTGAAGGCTAGAGGTCAACTTTGTGTTAATCCCTGTGGTGCATGTCTACACTAGGGGTACGTCTACACTAGCCCCCTAGATCGATCTAAGGAGGCTAATGAGGGCGAC
>CM057848.1:4325118-4342884 GCA_030068395.1 Apalone spinifera | reverse complement strand
GGACAGTGTAGATGCAATAACGCCTTCTGTCAACAGAACTCTATTGACAAAAGGCGTTATTCCTTGTAGAATGAGGTTTACCGCCATCGACAGAACTCAGTGGTAGTGTAGATGCAGGTATAGTTTTGTCAACAAAAGTCCATTTTTGTCGACAAAACCCTGTAGTCTAGATACACCCTAAGGTGCCACAGGACCACTTATTGCTTTTAAATTTATAGCCTAACACGGCGACCCCCCGAGACTTTTTTGACTACGGGAGGGTTACGCACTCTAGATGTTCCTTAGCCGCATCTGCATGATTCCATCAGGCATCCGAGAGTATCTGCAATCTGGCTCACCTAATTCTCTCTCTGGATCTAAGCACTTAAAATCACAATATGCATTTACATTAATCATAGAGGGGTCGTTAGAGTAATCACAACCTGTTCACAGGTGTAATGCTGCTGTAAATGGGACTCTGTTGGCAATGGGATGTGCCCAAATCAGGCTATAGTCAATCCAATGGGGGAGAGAGGGGAAAACTCACATCAAAACGAAAGGAGGTGGTGGAGGTTTCTGTAGTTGAGATTTGTCACACGTACAGGTAGAGCTGCTGGATTAGCTGTTCTAATCAAGATCTTGAGCATCCCGTTATCCATCTGAAGGGAACATCCCTTTTGTATTAGTCTCTAAAGTTATTTTAACTTGCATTGACACGAATTAAATAAGAATCTTGCTATTTATTGATTTTGTCAGCGGTGGGTTTTCTGTTCCTCTTTAAGTCATCTTTTTAAGACTTTACTTTTATTAAACCAAACACTGCCAGTTAACTAAAGTCTTTGTTTTTATAGACTCAAGAGAACAAGATCTAACATAAATTAATCATGACTTAATTGACTGAACTAATTCAAGTTCTCTACAGTCCACTGCACAGCAATATTCCTGTCTACCCAATGCTGTTACTGAAGGCTAAATGGTACATTGCATTAACAGCACAAACTTTTATATCTTTAGCACAACATGTTTACCATGAACTAAAGTTTTAATTTCCTTGGCATCAAGTCCACAAAACATTTTCACAGTTAGGGATGCGAAAGCCATCGTCCCTTGCTACCACACATATTATTAGACCTGACTTCAATTTCTTATTATCTTTCCCCGCCTGGATGTGGGCTAAATTATTTACTTGGGATTGCTATTTCCAAGGCTAATCTGGCCTTGATTCAGTTCACAACTGAAGTCTTGCTCCCTAACGAGCATAGAAACCAATGCAAATGAATTGCCTATGCCGCAGTGCAGTTAGTCACCTCAGGGTGTGTCTAGACTACAGGGTTTTGTCAACAAAAGTGGACTTTTGTCAACAAAACTATACCTGCGTCTACGCTGCCGCTGAGTTCTATCGACATAATGTCAACAGAACTCAGCAGTTTTGTCGACGGCTGTAAACCTCATTCTGCGAGGAATAACGCCTTTTGTCAACAGAGTTCTGTCGACAGATGGCATTATTGCATCTACACTGTCCTTTGCGTCTACACTGTCATGTCGACAAAGCGGCTTGCTTTGTCTGCAGAACTGGATGTAGTCTAGATGCTCTTTGTCGACAGAAGCTTTGTCGACAGTATCTGTCGACAAAGCTTCTGTCGACAAAAGCCTGTTGTCTAGATGTACCCTCAGTTACCTCATGAGTGAAAACAGCCCTCTCTAAACAAAGTGTGGAACCATTATGCACAGTGGCTCACAAAAACACAACACAGAGCCAACTTCAGAAATAATGTGTAAGGTGGTGCATGTTAGGCTTCCAGGATGGGAATCTCATGGTCCAGCCCCTATCAACCACAGGAGTGGACAGGGAGTGTAAACATGTGGCTAATATCTGTGGGAGAATTCCGCTGGGTTAAGCCTTATTTCAAGTCCCAGCTCCTGGGGTGAGGCCAGTGAAGGAAGGGTTAGCTGCTGGGGATTGCTCATAGTACATGGAGAATACGCTACTAGGGAATTCTCTGCTGCTCCCAACAGCAGGGAGGCCTAGCAGCAGGAGGCCTTTGAAAGTGTAGAGCAGCCCCCCACTTCTCAAAGGGACAGCAAGGGCCATTTTGGGGTCTGGAGCAGAGTCAGACCCCCAGGGCACAAAGGTGTGATGGAAGTCAGCTTTGCATACTCCCCGTTGGAGTGTGCCTCTGTGTCCCACTGCTGGGAACCTACCCTAGGTTCAGGTAAACTCCTTAGCCCTTCTCTCCCAATGGATGCAACCTCTGTCCTGTAGGCTGCTGCTTTGGGACGTTCCCCTGCCTCTGTGCACAGCCCCATCTATGTCAGGTGGCTTTACAGGGAGTGACTGTACAGAGCAGCTTGAAGGAGCCGGGATGAACAGTGGGAAGAAATTGTGACCTGAACGTTCTCCTCCTCATTTTAACTCATCCTTCAGCGCCTCTTCTTCTGGCTCCTCGACTCAGTCAGGCATCGGCTGAGAGGAGGTCTGTGCAAGCCTAAGACAACATCTACACTGCACTCGGGAGGTGTGTCTGCAGCAGGGTTAGTCACACCTGGGCCGCGGCGATGGTGCTAGGCCAGCAGGGAAGCTGTGGTAGGGTGGGCTAGTTGCTGTACTCACACTGAACTTGCCGGGGGCCCAGGGTAGGAACTCGACCCCCCAACCCGTTCTGCTGCCCCTGCTGCCATGGCGACACTGCTATTTTGATCAGGCTAGCTCAGTCAGAGCTAACTCAGGCGTGTCTGCATGAGCTGCCACCACCCCTCCTGATTGCTATGGATACACAGCCTGAAGGGGCGTAAAGAGGAAAGGCCTAACTTACTCCACATGCTTCTCTTCTAAATTGGGCCTAATTATGCTGGCGAAGAGAGACATGCTGAAACATAACTGGGAACAACAAAGCCCACGTCTGGCATGTGGGGAGCGGAAGGGGTTGTCATTCTGGTTGGGTGAGGCCTTCCGGAGGCTGACTGAAATTGCAGTTAACACCCTTTGTGAAGAAACATGGGTCTTGAGTGCTATGGACATGTCTACACGTACAAGAAGATCGACATTCCAGAGGTCAATCTTCTAGTTCTGGATTCAGGCAATTCTAGTGTAGACCCCTACATCGAATCCTGAGGGCAGTCCCCACCGGCATCTGGTATTCCTCCTTCTGCAAGGAGTAAGGGAAGCCGTCAAAAGTGTGGGCTCCCATTGGATGCCACCACAGCTCGGCTTAAGGTAAGCTGACTCCAGCTACGTATTTTGCGTGGCTGAAGTTCTATATCCTAAACCGACCAGCCTGGTCTAGTATAGACCAGGCTTATAAGCCCAGGTCAGCTGACACAAGCTAGATCCAGATGTTTATTGCAGTGTAGACCAATGGGTCTGATTTCAATTGGTGCAAGCCACTGTAGCTCTCCATATTTCAAGGGAACTATGGAGATTCACACTTGCTTAGGATTTGGCTTAAAATGTTCATGGTTTCTGACAGAGATTAGATATACAGATTTTCAGTGTCTGGATAGCATTACGTGGATATACTAGACACCTGGGCTCACAGGCTCATACACTGCTAAATGAATTAAGTTTTTATCTACTTCAAGCATCAAAAGAACATGTTCTAAGTGGCTCAGTCCCTTTAAGAGAAAAATCTCCACCTAGGATGGTACTGTTAATGGACATGACTTTTGTGATCCAGCTTCCACAGTATGCTAAAATGAGAGACATTGTGCACTTGTCATGTAGATGCACACACAGAGCATTCATGGGGTTAGAACAAAGACGGTAATGTCCTGTACTGCTCCACATACAATTTAGATCGAATCTGATGAAATGCCTTCTATCAACAACACAAAAATCTGCAGTAAATAAATGTGATGCTCACCATAATGAAAGTGTCATTATAAAGTATAATTGATTGTATGTTCAGCAGTCTGCTTTTATGTTTCAGGTCATTAATTACTGACAGAGGTTACAATGCAGAGAGGATTAAGTGATAAAATTGCATTTTCAAAGGCCACCTTTCTTTTCCTCTGAAGTCTACAGAATTTACAGTTACGGAAGAAAATTCTCACCCAAATATCTCAAAGCGGACGTGACTTATCGGCAGTGCGCTTTAATGCCGCTATGTGTAGTGAAAACTTGAAATTGAATTTTAACTTAATAAAGAAGATTGGTTTTTAATTGAAATGCTTTTTCTTTCTTGCCTGGGAACACTACAACTGTTTAATTATATTTCATTTAAGAGAGAAGAACAAATACAAATCCATTTATTTTCTGATAGCACAGTGAAAATGTAGCATTCCTTAATGACTTAAAAACCACTACGCTGATTGCAAAAATCTTATTAAAACAGTATGTTTCAGGGAGTCATCCATATTTAACTGAAAGATCTGACTTCTGGAAATAATGTCAATATCGGGGCAACACAAAGGCTAGGATACAAAGACCTTTGGCCAGGGTAGAAATCCTCTTCCATGGATACAAATTAACATTGGCCATGACAACCTGGTGGTCTGCAATGCAAAATAAGGCAGCTGGACACTCATGAATCTTCCACCCGAATAGAAACCTAGAAGAGTCAGTTGACATCACAAGGAATGTTTAGTGATTAATTTGTTCTTCACTTGTAGTTATTCTTTGCAGTTTGCATTTTCATAGAATTGAAAGGAACCTTGCGAGGACATCAAGTCAATCCCCTGCACTCATGGCAGGACCAAGCACCATCTAGACCAGCGGTTGACAACCTATGGCTCTTGAGCTAAATATGGCTCAGGATGGAACCAAATACCGTAATTACTCATTTAACATGTGCCCGCTTAACACGTTTTCGCAATAGCATGATTTTTTTTAGGGAACATTTTTCAAATAACATGACCATCCCTGAAACGACACGAATATAATCAAGTGGTTGACTACTTCGCCCGGTGGTGCAAGTTGGTGAAAACAGTGGTAATACACGTGGTCACAGTGCTCCTCCGCTCACTCACATGTTTATCTTTATGTTTTAACAAACCACTGAGACTTGTGTTGCTAGTTATCTCGTGTTGCTAGATATCTAATGTTAATGTTGACGACCCTGAAATGCAACCCCCACCTTTTCCATTATTTTTAATGGGAAAATTGACCCCACATAGCACGTTTTCGTTTAACACAAACATTTTCAAAAACGCATCTATAGTGTTAAATGAGGAATTACTGTACAGTTCTTTTGTCATTCCCAAAATGCATGCAACTTTTTAAATTCAAATGAAAAAATGAATTACAAATTTTAAAAACGCATAATTACTCATGTAGCTTGAATGCGCGGATGAACCTGAATTTGACCAGTTGCGATGTAAATGTCAAAGAAGTGTGCAAAAAGATGCAGCAGCAGAATTCCCATTAAATAAAGTCTGTGAGTACACTGTTTCATTTATGGTAGTATTAATCATCACGTCTGTTATCAACAATATTAAGTTGTATATCTGCAGTCATGCAATGGGCATTCTTATACATCTCTTTGTTGACTACTTGTTCTGAATTTTGATGTAGTTTGGCTCTTTGGATTGAAAAGGTTGCCGACCTCTGATCTAGACCATTTCCAATAGGTGTTTGTCTAACCTGCTCTTAAAAATCTCCAATGGTGGAGATTCTACAACCTCTAGGCAATTTATGCCAGTGCCTAGCCACCCTGATAATTAACCTAAACCTCCTTTGCTGCCATTTGGGCCTATTGCTTCTTGGCCTATCATTGGAGGTTAAAGAGAAAGATTTTTCTACCTCCTCCTTGTAACACCCTTTTAGGTACTTGAAAACTGTTATCATGCCCCCCTCTCAATCTTTTCCACACTAAACCAACCCAATTACATGGCCTTTTCAAAAGTTTGTTTGAAATTTTTTAAAAGTGAAATATAAAGTAGAAAGTGACATTTTTCTGTGAAAATATATATTGTTGATTAAACCTCATGCTTTTGATAAGTCTTTTTCTTGAAAATTTTTTAACCAGCTCTAGAAATAAGAAGTTAAGGGGAATGTCACCTGCATTTTCTGCCACCTTCATGATGCCTGCTATCTGAACAACGTGCACTTCCATTTACACAAAGCCAATGGGGAAGTTGACCTCATTCAGTTTTCACTGAACTCAAAACCCTTAGCATTGATGACAACTACCTAGAAATTTGTATGGAGAGATGAGTACATGTGTGTATCACACGATATGTGCAGATGGAAAATGATTCTTCCAGAACCTTTCTGAGTGCACTGGTAAGGGTTTGCCTGAAAATACGAGCTTGCGGAAGTTGGATTGGGAGGTGGATGTCTTCGCTGGTTTTTGGTATCTCGCAATGATAGGAGCGATAGCACAAGGAGTGGCTTATCACCACTGCCGGAGCCAATATGAATATGTCAAGAAATGCATGAGAATTCTCCCTTAACTTATTTCAAGGCTTGGGTCTTGATGTAATCTGAAGCAGGTTTTCCTTTGTACTCTGTACGCCTGGGGGAAATCAGCTGATGATAGATGGTGACTTTCCTGGAACATTTCATCACAATGATTCCAGATAATACATTACCCCTGCATCAGCTCCAAGCAATGGATTGACGGGGGGCAAAAGGCCAAACTGTGCTACTGTATATGTCTGCAGTCTTTCGCAGAGCTGTAGTCTGCAGCTCTAGAACGTGAGGAGAATGGGAGCATCTTGTCTGGTATTCCTGAAATGGAAGCGCTATTATAAAGTGCTGAAATTCTTGTGTCTCATGTTGTCGCCAAAGCTCTGCCAAAAAGCGATTTTTCCATTAATTTCTTTCCTCTTCTTCTTCTTCTTTTGAATCCCCAGAGAAATAAATAGTAAATTAAGACTTGATAGCAGATTGGCAAGAAAACGCTGAATCAAAGTCTAACTGGCTTTTGTCCTGCCCATAAAATGTTTTACTGTTTTCATTCCAGGATAGAAGCGGGCTGTGCAAAGTCTTTTGGATAAGCACAAGTCATTCTCATCCGAAGGAACTATTTAATCCTTTCAAGCATGTATGTCACCCGTTCAATTGACAGCTGATGAGACGGGACTTGGATACTTCAAATCAAAAGTGATTAGGCATTTGTTCAAGTGTCAACAGGTTATGAGAGGTGTCGTGTGAGGAGGTTTTGCAGAACAGAGCCAGGTAACGATCCGTTCAGACAAATGCATTTACACACGTAGGGTATGGCTAGACTGCGAGGATCTATCGGAAAAAGATACGCAAAATGCACTCTGCATTTTGTGTATCTTTTCCCAATACTTTTGTCAGAAGAAGCTTTTCCAAAATTTGGCCCATCTAGACTGGACCAAATTTCAGCCCTCCCCCCCACCCTTCGAAAGCCCCCTTCTTCCTTGTGGAACAAGGAATACAGGGGTTTCCAAAAGAGTGCGTTTTCTCTTCCGCAAAAAAAAAGCAGAAGAGCAAACGTGTTCCCTGGACACGGCGGAGTTTTTTTGGAATACCTCCGGTGTCCCAAACCCCCCGTAGTCTAGCTGTACCTGTAGTGATGGCAAACAGTGATCAGGTTATGTTGTAGATTAACCATTTTGGATAGGATCAAAATGAGTGCGCCTCTCTAGCTATGAAGGCTGACTGTTATGGCATGACCTGTCTATCTTGGTTGCAGCGAGTCTCTTCATATAGTGTAACCTGGCTGTTAAAGTTCACAGCAGATTTTGCCCCTGCAGACGGGCTTATTTGGCATTTCAAGTGGCCACACACTGGAAAATCCCAGCTAACGCTTCACATCTCTTCATCCTGGTCTTTACCCCCTTCCTCTCCACAGGCGTCTGGCTTCTCTCAACAATGTTAAAGCCTCCTCAGAAGACCCTCACTCTCCGCACTGACCTCCCACACTCCCTGCTCTTCTAAAGCCTCTTAGCGTGGAGCATAAGGAGGCCGGATGGTCATCGCTTCCCAGACGCATATGCCAGGAGGCAGGCCAGGTTCCTTTCAGCAACAGCTTGGCATGATGCTTTACTGCTGCTGCTGCTACGTATGGTCCTCTCACAGCATGGTATGAACAGCCCCACAATGCACTGCTCGCCTGAGTCTTCTTTGCGAGGACCTTGAGAATCACTGAACAGCTCAAGTCAGGCAGGCTGCACCTGCCTTCACTACTGATTGCACAGAGCCAGAGGAGTTACTAGAGAGAGATCAGCAGCCTATGAAAATCACTGATGCTTTGCCATCCATGTAGCAGGGATGGCTGAGTGGTTGACCAGCAGCAGCACATATTGAGTTCGAGTCACATTTCAGAGCTTTGATTGTTTTAGCTGGGGAGGGGGAGGGGCGAGGGGGCGGGTCTGGCGGGAGGGGGAACACAACCTGCTTTGCAGGGAACCTTTTTCATCACTTTTCAGCAAGCCCGTGGCTGCTGCTGACGGAGGGCCCACTCCAATTCCCACGAACGCAAAGGAAAGATTCCCACTGCATCAAATTGAAGGCGGATCAGGCTCCTAATGGGCAGCCAGAGTGATGGTGGAAGATGCTATTTTTGGGAGGGGAAAATTCTTTGGGGTCTGGAGGACACAAGGAGAGAAACCAGGGTGACCAGACAAGAGTTCCTTGCCCCTGAAAAATATAGCTCATCTTAGGGTACACCTACACTACAGCAGAAAATCAACACTGCTGTGGTCGATCTTCCACGGTTTGGCTTAGCAGGTCTAGTACAGGAGGCTCCCAACTTGCGACCGCCCGAGTTCTGACCCCCTGCACTTACAACCATTTTTGTAAGTGCAGAAGGAGCTGGAAACCCCTGACTTATGTCCTAGGCTCACATTTAGGATGGTGCATGGCGCCTACCGTAAATGCGGGTTCAAGTTACAATGCTCCCGACTTGTGATGCTTCCCCTGGAACCAATCACATTGCAAGTTGAGGGCCTCTTGTATTTGGTTGGTTTATTTACTGTAACAAAATTGGTGAAAACTTTTTTTCCTCTCATTTTTTCCCCTTAATTTCGTGGCTTTCTTGTCAAAAGGCCACAACGCAAACATTTTGGTTGTCACAGTCAGGACAAGTATCAGAGGGGTAGCCGTGTTAGTCTGAATCTGCAAAGGAGATGAGGAGTCCTGTGGCACCTTATAGACTAACCAAAGTGTTGGAGCATAAGTTTTTGTGCATAAGTTTTCGTGGGCAAAGACCCACTTCGTCAGATGCAAGATGCCCACAAAGGCTTATGCTCCAACACTTCTGTTAGTCTATAAGGTGCCACAGGACTCCTCACCGCCTTTACAGTCAGGACAAAAACTCAAACATTTTTGGCAAAAATGTCAATCCACTGTCATGATTAGCATAAGCCTTCTTTCAGCACAGCAGCAGCCTCGGTGTCTAGCCACCATCTGAGCAGAAGCGAACCCTAAGGAGGGACTTGAAGATGGATAATGGTGCGGCAGGTATGGATTTGTATGGGGATACCAGGCATGGTGTTATGCAGATTACTAAAAATATCAGTCAAACTTACAGGTGCCGCCCCACCTCCCCATGGTGCTGGGGGCAGGGCCTGGGCTGAAGGTGCAGGGTTGGGGGCCGGGCTGGGAGGGTTTGCCTCCCTCAGCCATACCTTCACCCCCCACCCATACCAATGGCTGAAACAGCCAGAGCCCAACCAAGACAAATGATGATGAACTTTTCTTTCTTGGTATACGATGGAACTGAAAAATGACCCTTTCCAGCTAGAGAGCTGCCAGTGCTGAAAAACAGGTTTGAAAGGTTAGGAAATGGAAACCGGTGAAGATTGAAGACTTGGATCAAGGGGTTAGACTTCCGTGTGACCACTGACCGGAGAATATGGTGAGTTATGCTTTTTGCTGCTCAGCCAGAAACCCTTTGCAAGCAGCAGCCTGCAAATCAGAGCTCTGTGACCTGCCACGGCTCATGGCTGCTCTCGGAAAACTCTGCAAAAATTAAACCGTGTCCAACTCCAGCACCGTGCGTGGACAGAAGCAGCACGGACTGTGATGCAGGTGATTTAACTCCCCAGGGTCACTATCCCTACACTGTGGGCTTGATCCAAAGTCACCCAGAGTGGGGAATCTTTTCATCGATGTTGATGGGAGGTAGAGGAAAAACGGTACGGTTGCATGCTCAGACTTTGCATCCTGAGAAATGGAGCCTTTACCAGAGTGTGGTCACAGAGGACCCCATAGGGCTATTTACTGGTGTCCTGATTATGCCACTGATACTCACCTTCTTGCTCTCTGGGGCTTCCCACCATCCTGTCCTGCTGGGCCAGATCTTCTGGTCTCCCACAAAGCACAGAGTTGGGGTAACTTCAGCTCTGGGAAGGCGCATCTTTACGGCATAGCACCCAGGAAACCAACCTCGAAAAGAGATCAAAACCCCAAACAAATCCATCTTTCTCTAAGTCTGCATTTCTCAAACTGTGGCTCCTGACCCCCTGGGGGGTCGTGAGCAACTTAGAGGGGCATCGGGGTATCACAAAGTTTGAGAACCCCTGCTCTAAGTAAAACTTTTACACAAAGGAAGCTCCTGAGGATGTTCACCCTCTTTATCATCATCAATGAAAGAGAGATATGCACATTGGTTGCTCCCCCCAGATAACAATTATTTACACTGGGCTTGATAGTAAACAAAGGTGACTTTATTAAGCACAAACAGTAGGATATAAGTGGTTGCAAGTCAAAATGGACAGAGCAAAGTAAATTGCAGAATTAAAATGAAAAGAAAATGCTTAGCTAGTTCTAATTCCCCAAATAATCTCATTACAAGCAGTTCTTTTCTTACTGAAGAGCTTGTTCTTATTTCAGGTCAATTCCTGATTTACTTATTTCAGGCCAGTCTTCATCTCAAAGATGATCGTTTACTCTGACTTGGGTCTCAGGTGGTTTCCGTTGGATCTTAGTATGTCAGGACCTTCCCCAGCCCTGCTGGAGACAAAGGGGAAGATCACTTCCCATTGTTTTTATAGATACCACTCTGGATGGGAATCTGTTGCTCTCTATCTCCAACTTCCATGGAAAACTACCTGGTCAAATTGGTATCCCCGTACCAGGTGGTATGGACACCTGTCAACCAGTGCTTAAACTTAAAGGACAAACAATGCTGTTCTCGAGTCATTAAGTTGATCACCCAGTCATTAAGGCTTCCGGGTGCACCATTGATGACTCACATTTGCACATTTAAAATAATAAAAAAATCCCATACCTCATATTTCTAACTTTACAAACAAGAATGATACATGCACCCAAATAAGATATAGAGTATTTTGTCCAAAGCATCTTCAAGTTATGCATTTGTAATCGGTGTATGTAATTTGATTCCATTAACATTTTATTTCCAACTCTTACTTTTACTTACTGGTACAGTGCACTCTTTTGGTTAAGATCTGAGGTATAAATTGACCTGGGACTGTGGCTCGTCTTTTGGGATCAGAAGAACCTGTTTGGAGTTGATGAGATTGGTTTTCATAACCTCTCTTCTGTGTTAGGTGTGGTACTGGTTGTGGTACAGGGAAGGCGGATTGCTTGTGTGACTTCTAGCTGGCCACACTGTGGCAAACAGAAGTGCTCTTGGTGACTGGTTTGGTGCCATATAATGGAGGAGCCCCAGTCTTGGGCAGTAAGCATCCCTATCTCTAAGCAATTTGCCCAGATTTGACCCTCTCAGTGGTACCCCAGAAACCTATTATATTACACCATGGGGATTTTTTTGGCTTCCTCTACATGAGGCATGGGTCACTTGCAGGTTTAAAGTACTGTAAATGATGGATTCTCAGTAACTCCAAGTCTTTAAACCGTGATTGAGGGTTTCAGTAAGTCAGCCAGAAGTTAGGGCTCTGTTACAGCAGTGAGTCAGTGAGATTCTGTGGCCACCAATATGTAGCAGGTCAGATGAGAGGATCATAATGAAGCCAGTGAGTCTATCTGCTGATCTGTTAGCTCCTAAGAGTGTGAGCAAGAACAAGGCAGTCAAGCAGTGAGAGACAGAATTCTTTGTACAGCTCAGAGTGTTGTCCCATCTTGTCCAGTGTCCATCTGCCACCGTGACCATCGCCTATGCTACAGTGGATGCCAGAAAACACTCTCCACCTCCGAATACATTGGGGGGAAATACAGCCAATGACTTCATTGTGGCTTGAATTTCAAGCCCCATAGTCCTCAGAGATAGAAATGTAGCCGTATTAGTCTGGTGTAGCTGAAACAAAATACAGGACTATGTAGCACTTTAAAGACTAACAAGATGGAACCCCATCTGTTGGTAGTCCCTAGAAATTTAAAGGACAAACAATGCTGTTCTTGAGTTGTTAATTTGATCACCCAGTCATTACAGCTTCTGGGTGCACCATTGATGACTCACATTTGCACATTTAAAATAATAAAAAAAATCCCCTCTCTCATATTTCTAACTTTACAAACAAGAATGATACATGCACCCAAATAAGATATACAGAGTGTTTCACGAGGCATAAGGGATCGGTCGACAAAGGCTTTCCTTGCCGACCGATCCCCGTCTTGACTGCCGCTTTGAGCCGACAAACAGCTGAGCCGGCACAACGCGGTGGCCATTTTTATTCTAATGAAGCAGGGGATATTTAAATCCCCTCTTCATTGACTATGTCGGTATGTCTAATTTACATGTCTCTGTCAACAGAGGCATGTAGTCTAGACATACCCTTAGACACTAATTATGAAGGCATAAGTTTTCGTGGGTAAAACCCACTTCATTAGATGCATTGGAGTGGAAATGACAGAAGCAGAGGACATGAAAGGACAGCAAAAGAAAGAAGTTACTTATCAAGTGTTAACGAGGCTGTTCAAGTCAAGGTGGATGTGGCTCATTCACTGCTGCAGATGGGGAGATGCGAATATCAAGAAAGGAGAAGTTGCCTTTGTCGTGCATTAACCAATTAAAATCTTTACTCAGGCCTATTGGGATTGTATCAAATTTGCAAATGAATTGTAGTTCAGCTGTTTCCCTTTGTAATTGAGTTTTGAAGTATTTTTGTAGAAGGACATTTTAAATCCATCACTGAGTGTCCAAGGAGGTTAAAATGTCCTACAGGTTTGTGTTACCATTTCTGATGGCTGATTTGGGTCCATTTATCCTTTGTCATAGAAACTGTCCAGTTTGGCCAATATACATAGCAGAGGGGCATTGCTGGCACGGGATGGCATAGATCACAGTAGAGGAGGTGCCGGTGGATGAGCGGCTTGATGAGCGGCCGGTGGATGAGCGGCCTGATGTTGTGGCTTATGTGGTTAGGTCCTGTGATGGTGTCACTTGTATTGATACGTGGACAGGGTTAGTAATGGGGTTTGTTGCAGAGGTAGATGCCTGGGTGCTTGTATCTGAGGTGTGATATGTGGCTGCTGAGAAGGATTTGCTTCAGGTTGGGAGGTTGTCTGTAGGCGAGGATTGTCGGTTTCCCAATGTCTGAGAGATTGAGGGATCATATCCCAAGACAGGTTAGAAATTGTCAATGACATGCTGGAGGGACCAGCAGTGTTGTGTTATCTTCCTTTTTGGATCTGTCCTGTAGTAGGTGACTTCTGGCTATTGGTCTGCCTCTGTCAATCGGTTCCTTCACTTCCCTGGGTATTTTAGCGTTAAGAATGCTTGATAAAGACCTTGTAAAAGTGTTTGTCTCTGTCTGAGGGCTTGGAGCAGATACACTTGTATCTTAGATGATATTTCGTGAGTATGTAAAAAATGCTAATCGGCAGTGAGAAGTGATTTAAAATAATTCTGCAATGGCCCCAAAGCCTTTGAGTTTCCGTCACTAAATATGCTCAGACAAACATCGTCTGCTGCTAGCCTTCCTTCCTGGTGCTGCTCTTGTTGTCTTTATGCCCACTCTGCTGTCAGACAGCTTCTCAACCCTTCTAGCAGGAGGCAGGAGGATAGGCCCAGCCTGCCCTGAGCTCAACCCAGGGTCAGACCTTATGAATTCAGAGTGACATTTGTGTCTCCTCTTTTCACATTTTCTTTCACAGGCCCCTGGATCATCATGACTTGAAGGCCAGCTTGACAGGCATTACAATGTGTCTGCATTCAGTATACAGAAAATCTCCTCAGCCACAAGAGCTATTCACCTACAACACCAAACGGTTCTTGCAAATCGCATTTCCCTTCAGGTACTGTGTTTAAAACCTACCAGCTCTTGAAAGTCTTCGAAACTTTACAGAAGTTTCATGGTCAATGATCAGGCAGAAAATTTCCATCAAGAGAATGGAAGTTTTGGTAAAGAATATTCTCTCATCCCCCACATTTCTTCATTCTTTTCCAATCCAGTTTTTGCGCCTTGAATATTGAGTGCCGTGACTCCGGAAATTCCAGCAGAGTTTTTCTTTGAGGAGACAAACTCAATTCTTGCAGCCAGTGCCTCTTTAAAGAGAAGTTGAGAACTGAGTGATGTTGATCAGTTTTAAACCAGGTAAAAAACATATTGTTCAGCATCCCAGCAAGATGCTCCTTTCCTATCACACCCTATATTATCTAGAAATAACTCCTGAGGACCAACTGAATCCGTTTCTAGAAATCCTCCTCAGCTTCCCAGCCAATCAAATCACAGTGCCAAAATTGTCTACCCAATGACCTTCCCTGCACCGGTTCATAATGCCGTCCATCTCCCCTTCCAAGTGCAACTGATTCTGAAAGCTTCTGTTAGATGGAACGAGAAGCCACCTTAATCATAATGAGACTAATTGGCTTTCTCATGTATGGTTAATAAATGGAAACATTTTTTTGTTAGAAAAGCAGTGACTGATTCGTGGTCAGCAAAGCAGGATTTTCCTGCATTAGAAATTTTTTAGGATGATTTTTATTCAAAATTCCTTTAAGCTTTTGTTTGTTTGTTTTCCATTCGCTTCTCTTCTTCTTTTTAAAAAAAATTTCCCGTTGAAAAAGAGTGAGGGGATGCATAAAGAATTGGGCTGAGGGGAAGAAAAATGATAAACCAAAACACAGAGGGGGAAAAAAACCCAAAAGCAAAAGTTTTCTTTTTTCAATTTCATAAATAGTAAGGGAATTTTTTTGTTAAAAAATTTCCAAGTTAGAAAACATTTTTCTTCATTCAGAAAGTTTTGCCCGACTCTAATGGTTTAATGTGTGGTAAGCCAAGTGTGCTGTTCTCACAGCATCCTTCACTTCCTTTTCCCCTCCTCTTGGTTTTGTATTTCTCCATCTTAGCGCTGTTATGATCTCATGAGTAGTAAGATTGTCAGTTTCATACCTACACAAACAGGGCATAACTACACAGCAAGAGCCACTCTGTAATCCCTACACTCACATAGATACAAGGAGACTGGATTACAGGCAGACATGCCTAGCAGTTGGAGTGGGACTCAGGCCTAGTGGTAGAACCAGGGTTCACGCCAGGGCCAGAACCAGGAAGCAGGGCTGAAGGTAAGAACCAGAGCCCACGTCTAAACACCAGAGCCAAGGGTGGAGACAGAGTCTGAGTTGGGAATCAGAGCCAAGGGCCATAAGTGGAGTACCTGACGGCAGGGAAGGCACGAGAAAGGTGGTTCAGAAGCAGGAACCTGAAGTAGGATGGGAACAACTCTGGGCGCAGAGCTGAAGCTGGCCAGTAGCTGTGGAGGGACAAAGCAGGAGCAGGGCTTGGAGAGCCAAGAACAGGGAGGCAGAGGCTCCAAGGGTGTGTGCTCTGAGCACCCAGCAAGCTGCTGTTGCGTTTAAGAACTGGCTTGCTGGAGTCCTCAGCTAGCTAGGGAGGGTGATCCACCAGGCAGTATAGCATGGGGACCAATCCCAGCTGCAGGGCCTGACTCCTGACTTTGGTTAGCCCCTGTTCATGCAAGAGTGATACTGCCATCTTTGGAGGGTTCAAGGGCGTGAGCGCTGTCCAACGTACCTCATGGGTACACTACCTGGACCTGAGAGCATTTGATCTCCACTGAACCCTACCAAAATCAGCATGTTCTGTGTGTCCCAATCAGACCGTTACTTATACCGATTCACTTCTGGGAGTCATTTGGCACCTTGGGCTTTTCAGGAAAGGCACCCTAACTTACGCCACAGGTGGAAAACTCTTCGCAGAGCCCCTGTATTTTAAATAGGAAACGGGATACGAGTATCAGAGGGGTAGCTGTGTTAGTCTGAATCTGCAAGAACAAGAAATAGTCCTGGGGCACCTTATAGACTAAGGGTATGTTTACACTTGCATCCTCTTTCGAGAGAGGGATGCAAATGCAGATGAACGAAATTGCAAATAAAGCGTGGATTTAAATTGCCCGTGCTTCATTTGCATAATCGCAGACTTCCACTATTTTGAAATAACAAACGTTGTGTAGACACAGTTATTTCAGGAGAAAACCCTTCTTCCGAAATAGCCCTTATTCCTCATACAATGAGGTTTACCAGTTATTTCGGAAGAAGGGGCTTCTTTCAAAATAACCACATCTACACAGCGTTTGTTATTTCGAAAAAGGGTATTTTGAAATAGCGGCGGTCCGTGGTTATGCAAATGAAGCACGGGGAATTCAAATCCACGCTTCGTTTGCAATTTCGCCCAGCTGCATTTGCATCCCTCTCTCGAAAGAGGGTGCAAGTGTAGACATACTCTAACAGATGTATTGAGGCATAAGCTTTTGTGGGCAAAGACCCACTTCGTCAGATGCATGTAATGGAAATTCCAGAGGCAGGTATAAATATACAGGCATAAGAAAAGAGTTCCAGTGAAGAGTAAGGTTAGAGATAATGAGGTCAATTCAGCCAGGGAGGATGGGAAAGTAGATGGTGATGCATTGCACTCCAAAGTAAAATGGTGGACCGCAGGGTGACAGAATCTGCCATGCTTACGTTGAGTAGTACCACTGATTTCAATGGGACTAACCTGATGAGTAATTAAAGCCTTTGAGATGTGTTGCTGGTGAAGACTTTTGAGCATCTGCTGGATGGAAAAGAAGATGAACATGTATGTTAGAAATACGACAGAAGAAGCCACAGACTCTGCTTGGGAACCAAGAGGTGCAGATGTATGTACTTCGGTCACCTTTGGCATAGATTTGGAAAGTTATCATGGAAGGAACGGTTGTGGTGATCATAGTAATGAGTGAGGAGATGGACAGATGGTTTGTAGCAGAAGACTGTGAGGTCAGCTGCTGAGTGAATGGGAGGTTAGCGGGGGGCCAAGAAGGCTTCCAGAATTCCGCTGTGATGTCACAGTATTCACAGCCATGTCTAAATGGACTTGAATTTGGTTGGTAAGTGAAGTGTTACTCTAGTGTACTCTGGCCATATGGATCCCCTTAACGTGGAATCACTTCCTCTCAGAGAGTAAGGCTGGGCTTGTGATAAAAGCACTCCACAGGCTGGTGGGGATGAAGGTTCAATTCTTGACTCTGTACGTATGCTCCTTATCTGTAAAATGGGATGAGAACCCTTCCTGTGTCTTCTAGCCTATTTAGGCTGCCATGGACTTGAATAAGGGACAGACTTACTCTCTGTGTACATTACGGTTTTCCTGTTAATAAATGACCTAATACCGTATGGGAGAAATAATGGTTGTGCATTCTGTTAAGTAGATAAAAAAAGGACGTGTTTTAATGCTTTTCCAGGAGGAGTCAGCTAGTTTAAAAGCCACTTGACATTTTGAAATAATGAACAGGAAACATTTTGCCCATAATCCTGATTATCTCAAATTTTGATGATCCAATCTGGCTCCGGACCTGGTTAGACCAGATAAACGAGATTCCACTGTAATAATAATCTCTGAGCTAATACCAAAGGAAATAAGAACAGACTGACATACTAAAAGATCCTGGATTGAAATCTATGGCTACGTCTAGACTTGCATGATTTTCCGCAAATGCTTTTAACGGAAAAGTTT
>CM057848.1:4288781-4298823 GCA_030068395.1 Apalone spinifera | reverse complement strand
ATTTTAATTTAAATGAAGCGGCGATTATTTAAATCACCGCTTCATTTCCCTATGTCTACAAACCTAATCTACATGGCTCCTTCAACGGAGCCATGTAGTCTAGATGTACCCTGAGTCTCAAACATCAAGTATTAGGGGATATATGAAAGACAGAGGCAGTCCGTATATTAAGGTTCTGGTTCCTATTAGAAATGGGTCCATGTTGCGAAAAAAAACCCTGGATGCAAAGTTCAGAAGTGTTCTGATGTGGGTTTGGGGTTAGGTCCAGCTTTCATGTCCAATGAGGTCCTTGCACTGCTGGTGATGCGAGCGTTGGAATTCCGAGGCAGTGTCCAATAGAAGAACCGTTCTCGGAGCTCACTAAACGTCATGCTGACTGCTCACCAGTGCGTGTGGGCCACCACCAGGCCTCGGACGCCCTATTCACCGCTTTTTCTCGCTGAATTATTGTAGTCCTACAAGTAATTTTAAGGCTCGTACATTTCAAGAACTTGAACCAGCTGTAAAAGTCGGAGAGGCTGACATTTACTGTTCCCCTAGTATCCATTCGGTTCCAGCCAGTTCCCAGCCAGTTTCATGGAGAGAAAAATAAGACTCCGATCCATCTGTGCTACTCAGCGTACGATACATTCGACACTTTGCAGCCCGGAGTAATTTCTCTCCAGGATGTTATTATTGTTTGTTTCGATTGGATTACCTGCCATTGATCTCCCGTCTGGAATGACATTTGTGGGGCAGATGGTGGAGTGAAACGCTTCATCCTGGCAAGGGTGTATTTCAGCAGAGTCGGGTGCTCTCTAATTGTAATGCTTGCTGTCTCTGTTTGTTTGGGGTTTTTCGGCTGGGCTCCTGTCCCATCGGTTTCTGCTGTGTGCAAACACCCGGCGAGACGTTCCCAGAGCTGTGGATAATATTTGCTTTGCATGCCGTGCGAGTGTGCAGACACTTGTTCAAGCACAAGGATGGCCTCCCAAAAGAGAGTCTACATATTTGGACGTTGGATGCAGACAGACGAACCTACGCCAGCTCGTCCAAAATATAGGACACATACATTGCCTCTAGTCCTGACATTCTCCATTCTTGTGATTATGCAGACACACTTGTGTTTCCTATCACCTTGTGTCATGGCCATCCCTGGGAATCCTCCATGAATATATTAATTGGTGGCTCTTACCATCTAACCATTCCAGCTATGCTTATAACTGGGGTATTGTTTTGATGATAAAAGTTATTTCATTTTTTATTTAACCTGGGATTCGTTAATTTTTGTGTCCTGGTTTTACTTTAGGGATGAGATTTCCCAAGTGAGCTCTTCCCTGGTTTTCTTACCATTACTTGGGTGGTGGCAGCGGGGTTTTTTTTATTTCTCAAAGTCCGGGTATTAGGATTTTGGGGGAGGTTTTTGTACCAAAGCCTGTAGAGATCAGGTTTTGGGGTGCTTTTGTGGGCCCCCACTTCTGCATTCATCGTGCCAGAGTGGGGAACAGCCATGACACCTTATAATCTCCCATTTCTGCCTCGTTTTGCTTTGCTTATTAATCTAAATGCTAGGTTGTGAGGTCTCCAGGGCAGGATGGTCTTTGGGTTACTCCTTCATTGGCTAGTATCACAAGGTCCCTCACTGGAGTCCTTGGGTGGGAATGCAAGAGAAGACAGTAATAATTCCCAAATTAGCCTGGCGCCCACTCCCATTGGGGTGCCCTTGCAGCAATCCAACCATGCGATGACCCCCGCGGCATGGGGAATCGCTTGGAAGTGAATCACTCTAGTTCAGAGGCGTACGTGACAGGGCCAGGAGGGATGGTGTCTCCTTTAGATGCCGTGGACAATGAGCACAAAGAATAGCTCTCCGGGGTCTGCTCTAGGTTGCAGAGAGGGATGGCCCTGCAGCTTCAGGCTTGAAGGGGGAGGGTTGTAAAGATGCATCAATGCCTGATTTTTGCCTCTTAGCCCAGCTGCCAGCCGTTCAGCCTAGCATCTGGGCCTCACCCCTGAGCAAACGGCAGCTTCCCATTCCAAACCGGGGAACAAGATCCAGTTCGGGTCACAACGTAATTTAAGGGTGGATTCTTATATCTTAAAATCCTGCAATCTCCTCTCAAACTATGCCGTGATCTTTGATATGGCTCCACCAACAGCTCAAGGTGCCCGGCCATTAAAACCCTGCGTAGGTGCTGTACTGGACCTCCGGAAGGTTGAACAGCCCTGGGAAGAATCTTCCTCTCCTTCGAAGAGTTTCAGTGTTCCCGAGAATGACGTAGGTGGAACACGATGGCTCCGTCCTTGAATCGAACATCCCAGTCGGTTGCTGTGGCCGGGTTGGGAGCGGCGGCTTTTGACGTGGCAGAATTCCAGTGAGGTCGTGGAAGAGCCCGTCCCGTCCTTGGAAAGCGTTTTACTCTTGGCAAAAGACTGTGGAACCAGATGGCAAGCCGGCAGGTACTCCCCAGCAGAGGACAACGAGAGGACTTTGCTTTCCTTTTTCCACCCTGGTGCACTGGCTTTGGCTGCTGCTAAAAAACGGCAGGTTCACGGTAGGCAGCTGGCTCTTTCCCAAGAGGCCGAGGCTGTACTTCTACAAAGAGCCTGAAGATGGTAGGCTTAATGGATGGATTTCATCTGGATACCTAACTCCTTTGGAAATACCAGCCCGAGACCAGAGCGCCCAATCCAACGCCGACCGAAGTCTATGGGCTAAGCTTTGGATCAGGCCCTTTTGGAAAAGTAGCCCCTCAGACTCCATACCGTCTGTGGGGCCTTCTCAAGAGCTGGGGAACAAAGAGCCACACCCAGTTCTGCAGCAGCTGCAGCCTAGGCAGCAGGTTTACAACAAACACAAGGGCGTTTTTCTTCATGCAGCGCACAGTCAACCTGTGGAACTCCTTGCCAGAGGAGTTTGTGAAGGCCAGGACTTTAACAGGGTTAAAAAAAGAACTAGATACATGCATGGAGGATACGTCCATGGCTATTAGTTAGGATGGGTAGGAAATGGTGTCCCTGGCCTCTGTTTGTCAGAGGCTGGAAATGGGCGACAGGGGAGGGATCACTTGACGATTCCCTCTTCTGTTCACTCCCTCTGGGGCACCTGGCGCTGGCCACTGTCGGCAGACAGGACACTGGGCTTGATGGACCTTTGGTCTGACCCAGTGTGGCTGTTCTTATCTTTTTATGTGCACCACACTTGAAATCCTACAAGGGAACAAACATGATCGCCCCAACGGGGACTGGCAGTGCAGGGTCCTCTACCCTCTGCTGGCCATGGGGCTCCCTTCACCTCAGCGCCTCCTGGCCCTAGGGAAGCTGTCCGCTCCTGCTTAGGAAAATGATGGTCTCTCTAGCCCCCGCTCCTTTACAAAGCTGCGTCCTTACAGAGCTGATCATTCGCTGCCGCTCAGCTAGATCCGTTGGTTCCCAAACCTGCTGCTTGGGCTTCTGCTTAGCCCAGCGCCTGCATGCTCCTGGCTCTGCAGGCCCTTCAGTGGGTAGGTTGCCCTGCTACGCTAGCCAGAATAACAATCACTCTGTCACTTCCCCCACTAATTTCCCACAACTTCCATTCTCTCCTGAATCCCACCACTCAATACTTCGCTTCTGCCCCATTGCCCCCTCGCCCCTTCCAGCCCCATGCCCCTCCCTCCACTCCAGGTTCATTCTCTCCTGGAATCCCCCAATTTTGTCCTCTTATTCTCCCCTCTGTTTCTCCACTTTTGGCTGCCAGATATTCTCCCAAATGATCCCAGCCATATTTGGACCCCCTGTCCTTCTGCCATGGTCCTTCTCTTCTGATCACAGCCAGAATCCTTCCTTTCCTAGAGGCCATGGAAAGAGGTGGCAGGAAGCAATGCCTTCTTTAGAGCCCCGCCAGGACAGTGCTGACAGCTTTCATCTCCACGTCGGGTCCCTGTTGAATGGCTGAGAGTTTTTTCCTCCCCAACTGAACTGATAAAACTCTTCTATCCACGCACTCATCAATCCATTGACAATAGTATGTGTAATAAAGTTGAGGGTCAGTAACATGGAGTCAGTAGGCCTGAATAGAGGCCTGTAACATGGAAACAGCAACAGGCCTGCAATCGAGTGAGCAAGACTTTGGTTCAACAACACAGGAGCCAAGAAAGAGGCCCTACTGATAAGTGTAGGGCTCTTGGGAGGCCACATCTGGAGTACTGTGTCCAGTTCTGGGCCCCCCACTACAGAAAGGATGTGGACGCATTGGAGACGGTTCAGCGGAGGGCAATGAAAATGATGAGGGGGCTGGAGCACATGACCTACGAGGAGAGGCTGAGGGAGTTGGGTCTGTTTAGTCTGCAGAAGCGAAGAGTGAGGGGGGATTTGAGAGCAGCCTTCAACTTCCTGAAGGGAGGTTCCAAAGAGGCTAGAGAGAGGCTGTTCACAGTGGTGACAGATGGCAGAACAAGTTGCGGTGGGAGAGGTCTAGGTTGGATATTAGGAAAAACTATTTCCCTAGAAGGGTGGTGAAGCACTGGGATGGGTTCCCTAGGGAAGTAGTGGAGTCTCCATCCCTAGAGATTTTTAAGTCTCGGTTTGACGAAGCCCTGGCTGGGTTGATTTAGTTGGGATTGGTCCTGCCTTGCACCGGGGGCTGGACTTGATGACCTTCTGAGGTCTCTTCCAGTTCTATGGTTCAATGGTGTGATCGGGGACATTAGGACATAGGGAGGCACCAGGTACAGACTGTAAGCCAAAAGGGAGTAGGAGAACATCTTCGTAAGGAATGTCTCGGTACAAAGACTCCCTAGAAGCTATGCACATACCGATCTCGATTCAGGACCGGGTCGAAATTGACAGGATGAAGGATAGACTGTAAGCCCCCTTCCATAAGGTGAGGGGTGGTAACGAGGCAACAGAGGGGGGCAAGCTGGTGTGTAAGGAAGTGATGTAAGTTGTTTGTACTGGTCTATAAAAGGACACCGCAAAGGGTACTCTACAACCGACCTGGGGTGTGTGCAGTAGGTGCGTTAAATGGCAGGTGTCATTGCCCGCACTTACAGAATTCACAGTGGCTTACGAAGGGTTACTCTTTTACAGGGGAGGGATAGCTCAGTGATTTGAGCATTGGCCTGCTAAACCCAGGGTTGTGAGTTCAATCCTTGAGGGGGCTGTTTAGGGATCTGGGGCAAATCTGTCAGTGATGGTGCTTAGTCCCGCCATGAGGGCAGGAGACTGGACTCAATGACCTCCCAAGGGTCCCTCCAGTTCTGCGAGATAGGTATAGCTCCATATCTCTCTGGCTAATTGCTGTTAATATCTGTTACTTGGCAATAAACTTGCTATGTGTTGGTACATTGTCAATGCAGGCCAAATGCACAGCGGTGAGAATTTCGGCTACCTACCAACTGTTAGAGCATCACATCTGACAATAAACCTGCTTGATTGATTTCAACCCTTAGCTGCAGCTGTCATTTCCTGGGGCTCTGAGGGATCTCCTCTGGTGACCCAAATGCATGGGGTCTAACAGCCTAGATAAAGGGAGTATGTGCAGCCAAAAGCTTATCATGACTGACAGAGTAAAGGTCCTGTCAGAAGCACATCAAGACAACCCCACTGGCAGTACAACAGTATGGATCTTTTACATTCAAATCTACAGCATCCAGTGCTAAGAGGGCTTTTTTTGGGGTAACGGGAAGTTAATTAGGTACATTTCATGCTGAATAACTGTTTGTAAACTGGGAAGTTGCAGGATTAAGCACCAGTATTATTCAAAGTTTGTTTATGCGTCTCATCACATCGTATTCTGTCCCGTAGTCATCGGAAAATCAGTTTGCATTACAGTAAAAACCTATGAACAACATGTGCACAACATGGGCCTAGAATAAGCCTTGGATTTTAATCGCATTTCACTTCCTTTGGTGATCCTCACCGCCGTCCCACCTCACAATCCATCCTTAGTTGCATAAAAATGATTAAAATTCTGATTACTTCCATGAACAATGCCGAAAAGAACAGCTTCAGAATAAGAATTCAGAGAGAAATTGAATCTCATAACAGAGCCTGCATTTATATTCAAAATATGCAAATGCGCTGATGCATGAGATCTGAGAATTCAATCAGGGATTCACCTAACAATAAAAGGCTAAAAAATGTAAGTAGGGGAGACAGTTGGTGAAAAAGTGATTTGATTAGATTGATGAAGCTCTGATAGAATTTTAAATATTGATCAATATTTTTTTTAAAAGCGCTCAGCTATGACTCTATCCCAAGCAAATGTGTCTTTGCTGGAAGAGGGCGCCACAAATGAACAAAAGAGGTTTCTTGATGTGCTCATGAAGCTGAGAAAGAATGGGCTGATGTAGTCCAGTAACAAAATTCCTATTGTATTTATTTTCTGTGCAGCTACAACTTAATTGTGAATAAGGAACCAACAGTGATGAAGGGCAGATATGCCTAATTAACAAGGTGCAGCTCCAAAGACAGGTCGGGTTCCCTTGGGTTTTGCTTAGTACTGTTGTCTGGATTGCTGGTGGGCGGTGTGCACGCAGACAGATTTGTAAACGTCTTGCTTTTTACAAGTGCGGAGCCGTACCGTAGTCTGGTCTCATTTAGAAATATTCAAAGGCACAAAGGGAGTCCGTGCGAGTGAAGCGCTAGTGCATTAACCGTTTCGTCAACACTGACTTCTGTTGCCTGCTTCTGTGGGCATCCTTGACCCCACAGGGATTACGTTTTAGCAGAAGGTTATTATGGCACGCGCATGTTACGTATGTGTAGAAAAATGTCTCCTATCAAAGGCTAATGCTTTAGAGCAGGGGCGGGGGCTGCCGACCCACCTTTTCTGGGCTGGGGGCTGCTGACCCACAGAAAAATCTGTCAGGGGCCGCACACAAGTGAGAAGCAAAACAAAACCAAATCAAACAAAATACCCCTCACTGACACCTCCCCCCCCGACTGAGGAGAGAGACTCTACACATTCTCCTCACCCACCAGAGCCTAGACAGGCCCCGGGTAGTAGAATTTGTGGCCAGAGCCACTTCCTCCCTCCACCAGACAGAGCCTGTGGGTTTGATGCAGCCCCGGGCTTGCCTGACTCTGGCTTGTGAGGCTCAGACGCTCCCCACCCCACTGTAGGGAGCTGGCGCTCCAGCCCTGCAGGGAAGGGGGCACAAGACTGGCATGGCAGCCGCTTTTTTTCCAAAATGGAGTTTTTTTGAAAAAAAAAACGGCAGTCTAGATGCGGATCTATCGAAAAAAAAACAACCTTTTTTGACAGATCCTGTAAACCTCATTTTTTGAGGAATACAGGATCTGTCGAAAAAGGGTTTATTTTCGACAGATCCGCGTCTAGGCTGCCGTTTTCTTAGAAAAAAACCCTCCGTTTCGAAAAAAAGCAGCAGCCATATTTATGCTAATGAAGCACGGGATATTTAAATCCCTGCTTCATTAGCAATTTCGATGTGCTTGATTCGCATCCATCTGTCAACAGAGAGATGGACTCTAGATGTAACCAAAGATAGCTAACGTAATGCCAGTATTTAAAAAGGTCTTTAGAGGTGATCCTGGCAATTACAGACCAGTAAATCTATCTTATTTCTTTTATATAAAACCACTGTGTGCCCACATCTTGAAAACTACATACAGATGTGGTTGCCTCACCTCAAAAAAGATATCTTGGCACTGGAAAAGGTTCAGAAAAGGGCAACAAAAATGATGAGGGGTTTGGAATGGGTCCCATATGAAGAGAAAGGCTCTAGTGGTCATTTCTGTGGTAGTCTGTAGAGGGCTCTAGCGGTCATTTCTGTGGTAGTCTGTAGAGGGCTCTAATGCTCATTACGGTAGTAGTCCGTAGAGGGCTCTAGTGGTCATTTCTGTGGTAGTCTGTAAAGGGCTCTAGTGGTCATTACTGTAGTAGTCTGTAGAAGGCTCTAGTGGTCATTTCTGTGGTAGTCCATAGAAGGCTCCAATGGTCATTACTGTGGTAGTCCATAGAGGGCTCTAGTGGTCATTACTGTGGTAGTCCATAGAGGGCTCTAGTGGTCATTACTGTAGTAGTCCGTAGAGGGCTCTAGTGGTCATTTCTGTGGTAGTCCATAGAGGGCTCCAATGGTCATTGCTGTGGTAGTCTGTAGAGTAGCATCCACCAAGAGGCTCAATCTGGCCTGCTGGACATGACAGAGCATGTCCAGATTAGCAAAATAAATCGGTATTAGGTAATGTAAAGGACTGCAGAGACATCGGTTAAAGCACCAAAAGGACCTAAGTCCTAATGTCCCACTGTGATGCACGGGGTCCTCCCTTCCCTAGTCAGAGGACTCTTAGTAGAAACTGTATCATGTGCCTCACAATGTGATGGAAAGTACCAGGATTCCTTGGAAGGAGACCTCCTGGAGAATGTTGGCTCAGGCTGGCAAAATTCATAATTTTTTCCTAATCCCAAAATACTTTTTTTTAAATGTTCCTTTCACTTTCCAGCAATTAAAGCACTTTGTAACTTGACTGGAGAATATCCGTATGGGCCCAAACAGGCCGCCTTCCCATGTCATCAGAGAAAGAGAGATGTGGTTGGTTTTGATGATTTGCTGTGAACACGAAGACCCTCGTCCCATAAAGAACCACATGCTTTGTCAGAGCCTCGCTGACGTGAGTGGGGGCCCATGGGGCACAGAGATCTGCCGCTTTGCAAGTTTTGGTTTAACTTCATATAGCAAGCTGGTGAGGTTTGGAATCGTCTTCGTTTCATTTTGAAGCACTAATATTTCAACTGAAATTACATGCAAATAACTTGCAGCATTCAGTATTAATGCCTGATTTGCGATAGCACATGGAACAAGTAATCCTACTATAGTATTTCATTTGTCTTTTTTATTTCTGATGCTTAGTTCCTGCTAAGGTATTAAAACAACTCTCTGAATCTTGTGGAATAAATCAATCCAGCCCAACGCTCTCCCCCCACATATAACTGCAAAGAGATTTAAAATCCTTAATGAACAATCCTTTATGCATTTGTACGATCTGAATTTTTCGGAGACTCCGGTAAGCTCTTTGAGTGTGCTATATAAATGGATTAAATCTCTCCTAGAGCTGGGCAAACAACATTCATCTGACAATACAGTCAACAAATTTCATGATATTTTTGCAAATAAATTAGTTGTCATGTATTTCCTTGTAATTCCCCAGCATATAAAGAAAAAAGGAATGAGTTGCAAATTGAGGCATGATTTTGCAAATGCGTTATGCACATGAGTGACTTTATGCATGTGAGTGGCCTTACTGCGTTCAATGCAGCTACTAACATGCTTGAGCCTTTGTAAGATACAGCCCAGATTTACTAATTGCTTGTACATTTTACGAAAGATAAACAATTAAATACTGGTTTCTTCCATTGTTCCTGGAGCTGTCGTGTAACCCAGGGGTTTTCAAACAACTGGTGGTGACCCAGCATTGGGGGCAGAATGTCGAGAGCTGGATCTCGTAGCTGTAGCGGGATCAGCTGACCAGTGATGGTGTTAAGGCAGTTCCTTGCCTGTCCGGAACTGCAGACTGCGCTGTGCCGCAGAAGTGGCCGGAAGCAGGCCTGGTTCCTAGGTTGGGGAGAGGAAGGGAGAACACACAGGGCTGCGCGCACTGCTCCTGCCCGAAGCGCTAGCTCCACACTCCCGTTGGCTGGGAACCTCCTACTGTCTGCTTCTAGGGTGCAGCAGGGTCTGCGGTGCCAGGAGAGGGAGGAAGCTGCCTTAGTCCCCTCCCCCGCTGCACCACTGACTGGGAGCTGCTCAAGGTAAGCCCCTTTTGCCCCAGCCCTGACTCCCCCCAAAGCCAGAGCCCCCTCCTACACCCCGAAACTCCCATCCTCAGGCAGCACAGGCGTCAACAATTTTCTTCAACTGGATCATGAGAAAAAAAGTTTGAAACCCTCGGCTCTAATTGGAAACGGCGAATCAGAACAAAAGCCTCTCAGAATCCAAAACATCGATTTGTCCAGCAAGGTTGTAGGAGGAGCTCATGTAATGGCATTCCTATCGTTATCGTAATGACTAGCCAATTAGCCCATCATAAGGCGGGATTTTCAGGTCTCTCCTCCACGTCG
>CM057848.1:4252806-4263835 GCA_030068395.1 Apalone spinifera | reverse complement strand
ACTCTCCAGTGAGGTTAGGTTTGACTGCATCTCATGTACAGACAAAGAAATTGAGGAACCAAGAGAATAAGTGGATTTCGTAAGTTTGAAAAACAAGCACATACCTAATGTGGGAAGAAAAGTAGGTCTTTCAAACTCCCAGTCTCCTGCTTAATCACAATTTCTACTTTACTCATTTGGCCATAAGTTTCCACTTTTTTGTTTCCTTTAACATCCTCCATTGGGACTTTCTGAAAGGGATTTTTCAAATGTGTTTTCCTCTAATTATTCACTTTTTTTTCCTGGTTTTCCACCCAGCCTCTATGGGAACATTCTTGATGATCAAACGATTATTCTGAAGTTAAAAAGGAAGCTGTAAACCCCTCCAGACCATCTGGAAAGCACAGCCTTTGGCTGAGGAGCAAGTCTAAGATAGCATCCCTCTGTGTTCGATTTACAAGTCTGAACTAGACCTGCTAAATCGAATGCCAGAAGAGCGATCTCCAGCACGGTGAGTGAAGATGTGCTTCACCTTCAGTTTCTATCCTTTCGATCTGGTTATGCCCTCCTCTGCTAGTGTAGGGCACAACCGTGTAAGATACTGAGCACTCTGATCCCGTCAAGCAAAGCAGCTAAGCATCTGTCTAGCTTTCACCATCAAAGGGGTCCCTTGGAAATTAGTGAGGTTACTGTGACAACAGGAGCCCCTCAATGCCACTTGGAGTCCTGAGGAATTTGTTGGGATGGCTTAAGACTTAGAAAGGCTGCAGATGCATTAGCGAGGGTCCTGCAGAGGACAACCAAAATGAGTTACATGACCTACTAGGAGAGGCTGAGGGATTTGGGTCTGTTTAGTCTGCAGAAGAGAAGAGACAGTTACTTTGGGCTAGTCAGTTTCCAAAATGGCAACCGGCTGGGAATATGCTAATCAAGCGTGGGATATTTAAATCTCGCGCTTCATTAGCAATTTCGGTCACCCTCATTAGCCTTCCTAGTTCAAAGTAGGGGGCTAGTTTAGACGTACCCTATGATTCTATAATAAGACTGGAGTGGCGGCAAGCTGTCATGCAATATGGCACCAGGAAATCTTTCTCCCTGAGGCAGGCAGGCAATAGGGTGATTTATTAGTTCTGGACATCGTGAGAAAGCTTCATAGCCAGTCACGCTCTTAGAGTTAGGCACATCGTCATGGTTTCGCTGGAGTGAGCCATTCAAGAGCCTCCCAACATCAGATATCTCATCAGAAACCAGGAGGGCAGCCTAATTCAGACTCCCCTACGGTGGTCTCAGCTAGCAAGCTGGGCCCTCTCCAAAAACAGACTGGAAATACGGTTGCTACCCCAAGGATCTTGCAATCCAAGTGTAAGACAAGTGGCAACAGATGGACACACACATCTGAGTGGAAGGAAGGGCCAGGAAAGAATAAGAACATTGGTCGGCTTTATAGGCTGTGATCTATGCAGAGCTGCTATCTGAGATATTTCCTGCTGCATGGATGTGGGGAAACTGGATACTTGGGATGCCATAATGAGATAAGTGTTGGCACATGCGGACTTCTAATTCCTAGGTCTGAAGACACAAGACGTACAGGCCACGCTGTAGTTTATACGCTGAAGTGGACAGACGAGATCGGGAAGACCTCACACCTTGTCCCAGCCATCTCGTCAACTCAGTTTGTCTTCAGGGATTCCCAAGAAAAAACATCCTCAAATCACAAAACCAAGCAAAACTCCCCGCCATCCCACTTGAATGCAATGCCACCGTCTACCATGAGCTGGGGTGGCCGGAGAAGACTGGAGATCAAATGGTGACTCAGTTGTGATTCCTTCTACTTGTAGAGCCCCACAAATTCACGGATTGCCACGTTCTATCCATGGGTAGCTGCTGACGTGGAGATCTATGGCTTTTTTTTCTGTAGACATGGATACACACTTTGTAACTAGAACCCTGCAAATTTGCAGCTAGCCGCTTTAGATTTCTGGGTGCCCGCCTCTGCAAATGGGGATGGGGCTATCGGTGGCTTCTTTTTGTGACTATGGAGGTGGAGAGGGATGCAAATGTTGCATCTGCACAGGAGTGGACCTACTTGCACTGGGCAGGGATGACGCATTTCACCCTTTTTTCTGATCGCTTTTTCGAAAGCCCTTTTTTAAGGAAGAGCGGTTTTTCAAAAAAGGGGTTTTTTCCCGAAAAATTCACGGCCAGACTACTTTCACTTTCGAAAGACCCGGTTTCGAAAAAGCGATCGGAAGAAGAGATGCAAATTCCCGCGGAATTTGCATCTCCTCTTTCGAAAATAAAACGTAGTCGAGACGTGCTCAGAGTCAGGCCTTCATATCCTGGTTTTGCACTTTGCAGTTTACCAGACAGAGTGTATTTCTTCTGTAAGAACTAGTCACACAGCTTTTAAACATACAGAAGGAGGCGTTTCCCCCCCATGATCAAAGCTAAAAATAATTCAAACCAAGGCTCTTTCGAAAGCATGCCGAAAGGCCACAGAGCCCTTTTGAGCCTGTTAAGTGCTTGGTGCCATTTAGTTTTCCCTGGCTCAAGGAGAAATGGATCGTTAATCACCAGGCACTTCCAAGCTAAACAGATTTAGTGAGCTGCTAGAGACTTTGCCACCACGTCTGAGGGGATTCTTCCTGCAGGGCAGACGGTGTAAATGAAAGAAGCTGGAAATGTCAGATTCAGACACATGCTCACTGCAGGGGTTTGGGGGCGGGGGACCCCCAACAAGCATTGGAAGCAAAGGGCTGCCGCAAAGCATCATGTTATGCAAAGCGTCATGACAGGAACGCTAACGAGGAAGAGTGGGCCCAAGTGTGGCCAGAAGGCTTTGTATGTGGAGTCTGGCCTAGTCAGGGCAGTCACCTCAGACGAGTTATTTTGGGGGGTCTGTTGCTTTGGCCTCTGGAGGGGAAAGAGCGATACACTGATAGGAAGAGGGGGAAATAACCCAATGAGCTGCAGGAGTGTCGTCAGGAAAAGGCTCCATCTCGGCCTCCAAACACGAGTGGCATAGCTAACTGCAGGCTCCTTGGGCTCAGCAAAGGGGAGAGGCCTGCGGTCCTTGGAAGGGGACGCCCACGCTTACCCAGCGGAGGAGTGGAAGATGGTGACAGGTCTAAAATCAGGGCGGAAACTAACCTTCTGAGAACTCAACTTGCTCGCTGTCTTTGAGGGACCCACGCTGCATTCTGGAAAGAGACCGGGTGCATCTCACTGACCCAGCATTCTTCTACTTCTGTCCTCCAGTGTATACCCAACAAACCAGGGCTGGATTTCTTCTTAGGCACTGTAGGCCCAGGCCTAGCAGCACCTGCTTTCTAGGTGCCTAAAAATTCAAATTTTGCCACTCCTCAGTCCTGGCAGGGGACAGGGCTGGTGAGTGTGGCTGGGGGGCAGGGCTTGGGACAGCGGGGCTCTGAGGTGGGTTGGGGGGGTCTGGGCAGTATGGGGGGGTGGCTCTATCAAATCCCCCCTCACTTTTCTCTTCTGTACACTAAACAAGCCCAAATCCCTCAGCCTGTCTTCGTAGGTCATGTGCTCCAGCCCCCTAATCATTTTGGTTGCCCTCCGCTGGACCCTCTCCTATGCATCCACGTCCTTTCTATAACGGGGGGCCAAGAACTGGATGCAATGCTCTAGATATGGCCTCACCAGTGTCGAATAAAGGGGACTAATCACTTCTCTAGATCTGCTGGCAATGCTCCTCCTAATACACCCTAATGTGCCGTTAGCCTTCTTGGCTACAAGCGCACACTGTTGACTCATATCCAGCTTCTCATCCACTGTTATCCCCAGGTCCTTTACATCTTTTAGTTCTCATCCAGCAATGCTGTTAAACTTGTTCAGAGTGCTGGAGACAGAGTTGGCCGGCATTATACATGACCATAAAAACTGAACTCACGTCAAAGAAAGAACTTTACCTTCCAACTCAGGAGAGAGTTCCACTGGAAATTGGAATATTATTAGAGATCTCAAATTTCTTTCGCTAGGCGTCTTCCACCCACATGGGTCAGTGCGCAGAATGAATAATGGTGGTGCCGTGCTATGAAATCCCAGAAGACGTCCATTGGTGATTAATGACTTCATCTCGTAGACACTGCCTGGATTTCACGGTCATTAATTTCAGCCATAACACCTGGTTCCGAAGTACAGGTACAGGCTTTTGGCTGCCTCTTAGGAGCTGCCTCGGAGAAGCATTCACGGAAGAGTGATGGGTTGGCTGCTTCTAACGCTGTCAAAATCAGATGGAAGTATTAATCCATCCGGTGACAGGAAAAAAGAATGAGCCCTACTGCAGTTTGCCTTACCTCAGCGCCTTTATGTTTGTTAAACTCACACTTGGGACCACACACTGTCTCGTTGGTGAGGGGAAAGGCAGAGAGAGAAACACACACAATGCAAAGGTGCTGGGGACTACAGCTACTTGCCTGACACAGCCCCACTATTGGGTACTTTATGGTAAACAAATGAAGTGTTGAGATTTGTGATGGTTTGAAAAGCTCCAGGGTTCTGGTTGCCACGGGACTACTTCGGCATGTGGTTAGGCACCCGAATGTACTCGGGCCTTCACCGGTAGGGTGAGTTATTAGCCGTGTGGGGCTTGGAGCTGTTCAACATAAGCCCTGATTCTGAAGAGCATTTAGATGCGGACTGGAAGATTTATTCAGCGTGGCTCGGGTCCTGGACTCGAAGAAGTTTTGTTTTTCTTTCTGTCAATCATTGCTCTGGGGTGGGGCTGGGAAGAAGTCTGTGGGGTGCAGGCTTCCCTCAGAAAGAGGGCAATCCAAGCCCTCTTCCATCACCAGTTTGGGGTTAGGTGAGATGTGGCTCTCCCTGGGCGCTGCAGTTGCAGCAGACACAGCCAAAGGGGAGGGGTGCATGTCCCCCGGCTCAGGGACAGACGGACACACAAAGAGACACATTTTCTGAAATATATAGTAGAGAGCTGTTTCTTTCTCCACCCCTCCCTCCTGTTTGCTCTGTGGGGTTAGAGCTGCCCCGGTTCCCATCTCAGGCCCCTTGCTGCCCCCCAGTGGTCATTAACAGTATAACCATCCCTCGTGTCAGACCCTCCCCTTTCCATTTCATGAGGAACAATGGAATTCCAGGCACATCCCATTGTCCTGGCACAACCAAAGAGGAAAGCAGCCTACCAAATTTGGCGGTCCTAGCTCTTACCGTTGAGGAGGCGTTCTTGAACAAATGGTCTCACGGACTGATGGATGGATGGACAAACAGACACAGGCACATTTCTGAACTATAGGAAAGGTCTTCAGGCATTGCTGTGCTCAGCTTTGCAGTGCCTTACTGAGTCAGGAGCCTGGGCTTCATTTCATAGGAGTCTCGGCTGTCAATGGGACTTTGGCGCCTCGGTGCCCAAATCCCTTTGGAAAATGATAGATAGTCTTAACTCAGTTAGGCCTGCCTGTGCTGATCACAGCAATAGCTTATACCTTCCACTTGCCTAATGTTTAACAGATTACTTTGATGGAACTACGCAGAGAACCACAAACTTTAAGGGAAAACCCCCCTCCCCCAAGGTCTCTGTCAGTCTGACCTGTGGAAACAATCCTTCCCAACTCTGTCAGCAAGATCCACCAGCCAGACACCTGGGAAAGATTTCTCTGTAGTAACCCCCCATCACTGGCTGTTGGAGAGATTTGCTGCCAGCCGTCACACATGGACTGGCTGACTCATCATCTCGTGCCCTTCATAAACGTGTCAAGCTCACTCTTGAAACCAGGTAGGTTTTTTGCCCCCTCCCTCACTGCTCCCTTTGTGGGGGCTGTTCTAGAACGTCACATACACCTCTGCCGCTTAGAAACCTTCTCTGATTCCAAACCTGAACTTGTTAATAGCCAGTCGGTCTCCCTTTGTTCTTGGGCCAACGTTGGTTCTTAAATAACGTTTCTTGCTCCCTGGCGGTTTCCCCTTCAACACCTTTATAAAGAGCAGTTGTGGCCCTCCCTCAGCCTTCTTTTGGATCGCTAAGCCACCTACGTTCCTTGAATCTCCTCTCAGAATGTAGGGTCTCCATTCTGGTAGCCCTTCTCTGCACCTGCTTCCCTTCAAATTCGTCTTAAACGTGGGAGACTGGAATGGCGCAGAGGGGTCCAGATGAGGCCTCATCAGTGTTTCATACAACGGCACTAACACTTCCCTGTTTCTACTGAAAATATCTCGCCTGAAGCGCCCCAGGATTACATTAGCCATTTTCACAGCCACGTCCCATTGGCAGTTCTTAGCCATAAGAACATAAGAATGGCCAGACTGGGGTCAGACCAACAGTCCCTATAGCTCAGTGTCCTGTCTGCTGACAGTGTCCAAAACCAGATGCTCCAGAGGGAGGGAAAACAGCAGATAATCCTCACATGATCCCTCCCCTGTCACCCGCTTCCAGACTAACAGGCTAGGGACACCATTCCTACCCATTCTGGCTAATCGCCATCGATGGACCTAACGTCCAGTAATCTATCTAGCTCTTGTTTGAACCCTGTGAAGTTCTAGCCTTCACCACATCCTCTGGCAAGGAGTTCCACAGGTTGACTGTGTGCTGAGTGAAGAAAAACTTCCCTTTGTTTGTTCTAAACCTGCTACCTATCAGCCTGGATGCCCAAGACTTTCTCCTCTTCTGTCATTTTCCACTGATATTTCCCCACTTTATAACAAATATTCCTCTTGTTGGTCCCTACATTCATAGCCTTGTGCTTTGCAATATTAAATTTCATCCCATTTCTATTCCTTAAGTTTTTGAGGTCTTCCTGATCTCCTTGTATAATAGTCCAGTTCTCCTCCATATGCACAATGACCCTCAATATTGTGTCATCCACAAATTGTATTAGCAACATCTCATTTTTTGTGCCAAGGACATGAATGAAAATGGTAATTAAGACTAGTCCTAAGACTGATCCCCGAAGAACTCCACTAGTAACCTCCCTCCAGCCTGGCAATTTACCTTTCGGTAGGACCCACTGTGGTCTCCCCTCTAATCAGTTCCTTACTCACTTTTCTAATCCACATCTTCTCAAATTTAACTCATAATTTCCCACATTGTTGAGTGCCTTATGGAAATCCAGGCAGATGAGATCTACTGCCTTTCCTCTGCTGAAAAAATCAGCTCCTCAAAGAAACAGTTCAGGCTGGTCTAGCACAATTTACCCTTTGTAAAGCCATTTTGTATTTTATCACAATCACCATTTACCTTTATGTCCTTAACTATTCACTCTTTCAAAATTGGTGCCTAGTCCTGGTGTACAATTTAGGTGAAACTAACATGTATGTAGCTTCCCAGATTCCTTTTTTCCCCTTTCTTAAAAATCGTCATTATATGATCAATTCACCAGTCATACGGTATGACCCATGAGTTCACAGATTCATTGAATAGCTCCGCTATTGGGCTAGGAACATTAAAAAAAAAAAAAAAAAAAAAAAAAAAAAAGGAGGCTTGCCCCTTTAAGGGCGGCCATTCCCAAGGGAAAAGTTGTTGACCCCAAAAAAAAAAAAGTCCCCAGGGAAAAGTTGTTGAGCAAACAAAACAAACCAAAAAGGACAGGGAAAAGAAGTTAAGCAAAAAAACCCAAACAACCCTTTTATCAGGAGAGCAGGCATTGTCCTTTTAAGGGCAGCCATTTTGAACTCTGTTCTCCACAGCACACCTCCAACAGCCTCGCGGCACACAGAACACAGTTTAAGAAATGCTGCATTAAGCTGTTTGAGTTTAACTTCCACCTTGGATGTGATCATTTATACTTTCGTATCTTTGTTCCCATTAGCTGCACTGTTAGTACCCCGATCTCTTCATTACCCCTATTTACAACCAAGGCTAAGTATTCATTGAATGGTTGGGCCAAGCCTAGATGATCGTTAATCTCCACCCCAACCCCTGTGCTTACAGGTCCCACTTCTTCTTTTCTTGTTTTTTAAAATTTATATGGCTGTAGAATCTGGAGATCCTTTACCTCTTCAGTCCAGTCCACTTCCCTCACAACCTACTTAATTTTTTTTTTAAGTTTTTGCTTTTGAAAGTAAGGACTCTAGATGGAGACCTATTTTTACTTTATCCTTCCATTTTATTTAAACTGTATTAGTGCATTAGCTGTGGAACTCCTCGCCAGAGGATTTTGTGAAGACCAGGTCTTTAACAGAGTTCAGAAAAGAGCTAGATAAATTCATGGAGGTTAGGTCCATCAATGGCTATTATCCAAGATGGGCAGAAATGACGTTCCTAGCCTCTGTCTGTCAGAGGCTGGAAATGGGTGACAGGAGAGGATGATGATTCCCGGTTCTGTTCACTCACTTTGGGGCATCTGGAATTGGTCACTGTTGGAGGACTGGGCACTGGGCTACATGGACCTTTGGTCTGACCCAGAATGGCTGTTCTCATAATCCCTCAAGCCAAGTCTCTCCCCTTCCATGTGGTCTTTGCTACTTACCATATGAAATCTAAAATCGCATCACCTCTTTGTTTAGTGACTATTTGGTGAAGAAATCTGTTAACTATCACATCCAGGAATATCCGGTCCCTATCATCATTATTAGTAGCACTTGTATCTGGGAAATTAAAGATCTCCCGTAATCACACAATTCTGAGGGATAGTTGTTTAATTAAGCTGTTACAGAGGTCTCTGTCCACGTCCAAATCAGATTGTGGGATCAGTAGTAGACACCAAAACAAAAATCTCAGCGGAGCCTCTATTCGCTTTGTTATTTTGACCCAAACCAGTTCCATTGTATCTATTCTGTCACTTCTAATGGCTGTACCATGTACATCGTCATTAATAGACAATGGTACTCCATCATCTTAGCCTTTATTTCTGTGTTTCCTGCACAGCACATACGTTTCACTAGTTGTATTTGAATCATCATTACTATTTCTCCACATTCCTCTTATCCCTAGAATACCTGGTTTCACTTCCTGCACCAGCAGTTCTAGTTCCTGTATTTTGCTACCCAGGCTCCTTGCATTGGTGGCAGAAAGCTCAGTTGTTCATCACTTGGCTTCATCCAGGTTCCTTGCCCCATTAGGTAGAGTGATTCTACTTGCCCTGTTGCTTACCTGAGTGTTAGTGGCAATACCAGTGAGATTACTATTCCCCTATCCTCTGGGGTTTCTTTCTCGGTTGCTGTCCTATTTGATTTTCCCTCTGTTCATTATTACAGTCAGGCATGGAGATTACGTGAGCCTCTCCCGGCATCTCTCCCAAGTTCCAAATTGAAAGTTCTTTGAACCTGTTTTGCCAACTTCCATCCCAGAAGCCAGATTCCCCTCCCTGCTCCGATGGAGTTCACCCCATGAGAACAGCCCTGTCCCTAGATGCCTCCCCATGGTTGAACATCCCAAAGTTCTTTTTGTAGCACCATTGCCTGACCCATCCAATGATCCTCATCATCTTGTCTTGCCTTCACTCTCTTCCTCCAGGGGAAGGTAGGGTCCCACTGAAGAACTGAACCTCCATGTCTTTAAGTATCTTCCCAAGCCTTCCTTAGTCTTCCCTTGATGCATTCCAGTGAGAACCTAATAGTATAATTTGTTTCACATGGAGGATATTCAGTGGATTCTTCCTTGCTCCCATTCAATTCTCTTCAGCATCAGGTTCAAACCCTAATCTTAACTCCTAGTAGATAGCACACCCTTCTGTTACTCTAGATCAGCTCTGGTGACTCTGGTCACCAGTCATGTAGACCTATCTTTTCCAGACATTGGTACAATTCTCCAGCCTTCCAGCTCTTCACACAATGTATAGTCAACCTGTGGAACTCCTTGCCAGAGGATGTTGTAAAGGCCCAGACTATAACAGGGTTCATGATACTGCTACTCTTCCTTCTGATCTGCTGCCTGCAGAGCTGGGAACCGCAGTCAGCAGCCAGCTATTCTGAAGGCAGTGCAGAAGGATGGCAATAGCATGACCCCCATGCAATGCCCTTTTGGGTCAGGATCCCCAATTTGAGAAATGCTGGTCTCCCCCATGAAGTCTGTGTAGTATAAGGTACAAGACCAGGTTTCAAGGGGAGGGGGGCAGAGTTCACAGCTCATGACAGATTTTTTTCATGGCCATTTGGTAGGGCACCAAAAATAAGTCACCGAAATAACTCTGGGATGCTTAATATCGATACACGTACCATCACCTTGCAGATGCCCACCCAATAGATGTGATATTAGCTCCCCTCCCTGTACAATTCTTTGCTAGGAGGAGTTGCTTGCTTTTGATGGCACAAAATTACCCGGAACCTTGGCATTCCAGTGCCCGTCCCCAGTCAGACTGGGACAAACAAGATGGCCTCTCTTTGGCCCTACATCTATCACAGGCAATGGAATGTCACCTCCGTGCAAGTTATTTTCCTGGGCAACATTGTTCACGTGAATGGACACGTGATAGAATTAACATGCAGAAAACACATTGGCACATATGGATTGGGTGCAATTAGTTCTATACCAGCGCAGCTTTAGCTGCACCACTATGAAAGCTGTTTGAAGTGAGGGAATAAATAAGAAGCTCGAACGCATAATGTCTATAGGAGAAAAAGGAAAGAAACAGATCGCTGAAAAGGAAATGAAGAGTTGGCTTTACTATTTTTATGAAGATGCTTAGCTGGAGAGCAGAGATGTGAGCGCTCCTGCTGTGATGGAAGCTCTTACTGCTTTTGTAAAGACGTGGAAAATGTGTTTCCCATTACTCTTTAATTCATGCTCAGTGGAGCTGTGTGAATCGCTTTTACATTCCAGACCCGACTCTTCCCCCTTTGCTCAATGGAATTACAGCAGGAGCTAGTACATCAACTCACACCAGGTTGAGCAAGAAAAGACTCCAGTCTTATAACATGAGCGCACAAATTCTTCAGCTCTGAAGATATGAAGTTGCAATTTTGGTGGGCTGAAAATAAAAACAAAGCAAAGCCAGCAACTGCTTGGGGTAAAATCTTGGCCCAACTGAAGCCAGTGTGTTCAATGAGACCTGAATTTCATGTCTCATTCTTAAGACCAAATTCAGTAGATCATAGAATCATACAATACTAGAACTGGAAGGTCTTTTGAGGTCAC
>CM057848.1:4220272-4235125 GCA_030068395.1 Apalone spinifera | reverse complement strand
CGACAAAACTATACCTGCATCTACAATACCGCAGAGTTCTGTCGATAGTAAGTTGACAGAATGCGGAAGTTTTGTCGGCGGTGGTAAACCTCATTCTATGAGGAATAATGCCTTCATTTGACAAAGTTATGTCGAAAAAAGGTGCTATTGCATCCACACTGTGCTTTTTCAAAAAAGCGTGTCTAGACTCTGTCGAAAAAGTGGCTTGCCTTGTTGACAGAGCTGGCTGTAGTCTAGATGCTCTTTTTCGATGCTTCTGTCGACAAAAGTCTGTAGTCTAGACGTACCCACAGACACTTAACTCCTTTCTATACACATGCTATGAAACCCAAGCACATCACCCTTCTTTTGCTTTTGCATAGTCGAGTCTCTGGTTGCAGTGAACTGATGCATCCATTTGCAATGTCTTCTACACTCTACACACCCTATGTACCACAGAGCATATGGACTAGGCCCGCCGGGAGAAGAAACACGTCATCATTTCCTCCTACCCAGGCCTATGGATTTTTCCAAGAAGCAGGCAGGGCATTTCATAAGAACATAAGAACGGCCGTAGTGGGTCAGACCAAAGGTCCATCTAGTCCAGTATCCTGTCTGCCGACAGTGGCCAGCACCAGGTGCCCCAGAGGGGGTGGACCGAAGACAATGATCAAGCGATTTGTCTCCTGCCATCCTTCTCAGGCCTCTGACATACAGAGGCCAGAGACACCATTTCTATCCCCTGGCTAATAGCCTTTTATGGACCTAACCGCCATGAAATTATCTAGCTTCTCTTTAAACTCTGTTATAGTCCTAGCCTTCACAGCCTCCTCTGGCAAGGAGTTCCATAGGTTGACTACACACTGTGTGAAGAAGAACTTTCTTTTATTAGTTTTAAACCTGCTACCCATTAACTTCATTTGGTGTCCTCTAGTTCTTCTATTTAGGGAACTAATAAATAACTTTTCTTTATTCACCCTCTCCACACCACTCATGATTTTATATACCTCTATCATCCCCCCTCAGCCTCCTCTTTTCTAAACTGAAGAGTCCCAGTTGCTTTAACCTCTCTTCATACGGGACCGGTTCCAAACCCCTAATCATTTTAGTTGACCTTTCCTGAACCCTTTCCAAGGCCAAAATATCTTTTTGAATCATAGACTCATAGATTCATAGACTCGAGAGGTCATCAAGTCCAGCCCCTTGCCCTCAAGCACCATCTAGACCATCCCTGATAGATGTCTGTCTAACCTGCTTTTAAATATTTCCAGGGATGGAGATTCCACAACCTCCCTAAGCAATTTATTCCAGTGTTTAATCACCGTGACCATTAGGAAGTTTTTCTTAATGTCCAATCTACACCTCCCTTGCTGCCCATTAATAAGCTATTCCGCTAGCAGGAAAAGGGACATGCCTCAAATAGGACTTTGTCTCCTGGATGGAGAAATAAAGCTCCAGTCACCTGTGATTTCATAGGTAGCTTCATCAGAGTTACGGTAACACTGATAGGTAGCCGGCAGTCAGGCTAACATGCTTCATCGCTACCAGGAGATATTTTACCAAGCCCCAGTTAGCAGCAAATTCATTATCAGGATTCTGCTCCAATTCCTTAAAGAGATTAGAATTGGTAATAAATGTCTGGCTGGATGATAAACCGACACGTGATACAAAAACAACAGCTAGACAAATGAAACATGTCAGGACAGCCAAAAGCGTGATCTGAATGCACCATGTTAATGGAATTCTAAGTTATATTCATGCTCCAGGTCTGGAAAACGGCCTCCCATTTATTCAACGTGTCTTCTTCCTTCTCTCCTCCAGTTATAGGTCTCGTATATTACAGGCTGCCAGGATCACTTTTCTTGGTCTAAACAACGAGAAGTCCTGTGGCACCTTATAGACTAACAGATGTATTGGAGCATAAGCGTTCGCGGGCAAAGACCCACTTGATCTCTGTAAGTTGTAAAACTTCACTGAAATCTGGAATAAAGAATGGAGATGAAAATGGACCACAGTTTGGGATGCTCCAGAGGTAGGGCGATGTGGTACCCATCTTCACGGTGGCTGACAGACTGTGCCAGGCCCTGAGCAAGGAGGAAGGGTGGGTCTGGACCCCAGAAGGGGTGTCATTGGAGGCTGGCCTTCCCCACCCAGCCCTTCAGCATCTTACGGCATGTGCCGTCCAGGGCTCTAGCAGGGACATAAAGGAACCAGGGCTCTGGCCACTGTCTTTGCTGCTTTAGTGACAGTGGCATCTTGGATCTCTGGGCCCTTTTAAATTCCCAGCCTTGGGGTAGCTGCCCAATTTGCCCATGTCTGTGGACCTGCCCATCCGACTTAGTGCTGATGGAACGATGGGAAAAGACATCCCTGATCTGGTTCTGTTGCCCCCAAATTTGACATCCCTGCATGTGGCTCAGAACTCGACAGTACTGCAACCAGCCGTTTGGTATGTTCAGCCACTGCCGGCTGAAGAAGAAACATTACAGAGCCAGGAATCATCTCAGACCTTTGTGAGATGGGGTCAGATGGGTGCGTATTTGCAGCCCATTAATCAGAGCGGGAGGATGGGTGAAAAAGTTATGGAGGAGCATGAGTGAACAGCGGCCTTGGATGTAGCGGCTCCTGACATATTGTTGGTCCAACTAGAAATACTAGAAGTGTTTTGAGATGAGTAGTTTGTTAAAGGCAGGAGAAGTGGTGACTCAGCAGAGGTTCTTAAGGTGCCTCCATATATTATGTGTTTTGTTAGCGTCAGCTATAAAAGTTTGATAAAAGCAAATACCGTGGCGCAAGCTGAGGGGGCTTTTTTTTTTACGACAAGGCAGGGAGATCTGCACCCCCACCTCAGTTGGACAGAAAAAAGCCCACCACAAGTTTGGCTGGTGAAACCGTCTGCTTGTGGGTGACTATATCAGGGGTGGCCTAACCCTGTTGCACGTGTGTGTGTGTGTGTGTGTGTGTGTGTGTGTGTGTGTGCTTAAAAAAATCTAACAAACAGCAGTTTCAGATAAGAGCATGCTCGTTTGTAACAATCATTTATCAGACAAAACCGGCGAGGAGTCCTGCGGCATTTTAAGGATGAACAGATTTATTTGGGCATAAGCTTTGTGGGTAAAACCCACTTCATCAGATGCACTGGAGTGGAAATGACACAGGCAGGGATATATATATATAAATCAAAAGAAGGGAGTTACTTATCAAGTGGAGGACCAGTGTGAATAAGGTCAATGCAGTCAGATGTGGCTCCCTCCTAGCAGCTGATGGGGAAGGTGTGAATACCAAGAGAGGGAAAATTGCCTTTGTAGTGAGCCTTATTAGACAGAAATTGCTGGGTTTCCATTTATTTATTCCTGTCACTGCCTGCACTGAAACAGTTCAGTCACCTCTGAAAACCTTGGCTAACAGTTCATGAAATCTTGTTCCCTATACACTCTTCCATCCTCGTGTTCATTC
Source organism: Apalone spinifera (assembly GCA_030068395.1). Lineage (NCBI taxonomy): Eukaryota > Metazoa > Chordata > Testudines > Trionychidae > Apalone > Apalone spinifera. The sequence goes on along the minus strand of CM057848.1, from coordinate 4,231,690 downwards.
TCATCTGAGCAGGTGGATAACTGACTTCTGGACATACAAGGTGTAGGTGGAGTTGTATAATGGGGCGACACTCCTTGTGCCTGCACTGCCTCAGTTTATCAGCCTTTTGGCTACTCAGCTCTTCGGACACGTCACACTCTGGCTAGGTCTATACTGCAATGTTAAATTGGAAAAAGAAATGCAATTTGCGGTATTATTTTCCGATTTACTTTAGAAAGAGGCCCTTTCAAAATTTGGAGGATCTACACGGTGCCAAATGTCAAAAGAACGTGCTCTTTCGACACATCCCTTATTCCTCGTAGAACAAGGTTTAGGGGATGACGAAAGAGAGCGTCCACTTTTTAAAATTTTTTTTCGAAAAAGCAGACGCGTTCCTTGGACGCGGCATTGCTTTTCCGGGATATCTCTGGTACCCCGGAAAAGCAATGCAGTCTAGACGTAGCGTCTGTGTGGAATACCAACCCCTTCCAGGTTACACCTTTACTAGAGGCCTATCTGGGTGCCCTCTCTATGGTCTCGCAGTGTATTCTCCACTGATGTAGAGAATGTTTCCTCCAAGGCTTCTCCTCCTGGAGACAATGTCCTTGCCCTTACCTCAGGGCTCTGTCACAGTTCATATAGAGTCTCTCCATAGTCCACACTCTCTAACCAGCTCTCCACTCGGAGCTGTTCATGTGCTGCTACTCCCTCAACCAGCCAGTCACCCTTGGTCTTCACTCCTTTGGGTCTGCAGGCAACTGAGTGCTGCCAATCTTTGCAACTCCTTTTATAGGCCTTCCTGGCCCTTGATTGGCTCCACAGCCACTCTAGTCTCCAAGGAGAACTACTATATGGCCCTTTTCTGGCTTCAGGGCCTGGTTTGCCCCATCAGAGGGTGCTTTCAGATTACCAGACCCTCCACCTGTCAACAGAGCTACATAGTTCACAGCAGCTAAGGAACTGTCCTTCAAATTATTTCCAGTGCAGGTCTTCACACACAATTAAGTGCATTTATTTGGAACTATGCACAAACAAGAGCTCACTCTTCTAGATATGTTGTTTTTTCATAGTTGGGATTGAAGGGGCCTATTAGGATACAGGAAAAACTCGGAATAATATTTTTATAACTAGGTTATGGACTTGTCCCTCTTTTTACTCCATGTATCCTGCTCACAAACTAGCTTAGGGTAATCTCTTTTTATAGGCCTCGCTCAGCAGCTAGATCTGCACTCGCTTCGCAGAGTCCCATGGTTTCTGTATTAGTTCTGTAGCTGGAATTTTTTTAGGGCATACACAGCATGAAAAGGTTTGCTGGGTCTTCTTCTGCTTCCAGTCAGAAGGTTATAGAGCGACGATAGAAAACCAGCCATTTGCACGAGGCTTTCTTCAACCCTTAATGCCATTTGAGTAATGACAGAGCTCCCAGTTATGAATTATTCTTTGATCTTTGGAAGGCTTGCAAATGAGCAGCGCACACTTGAAGCACCATTCAAATGACCTGCCCATGCTCACACGCCTCCCCGTGTCCTTTGAAGCGGCAGGATTTTGCATTTGCTAAAATTGAATTATTAATTCAATTCCAGGGCTGGGGAAGGAACAGGATCAACGGTGGCTTAACGTGTGTGTGGTTAGACAGGGCGGGATGACAATTTATTCCAAAAGCGGCTGCTGAGCAAAGCCAAGGGAATAGGCTGAAAAGCTATTTGTGAACAGTTTTGTGGGTTCAATAGAGCAGGGGGGCACAACCTGTGGGTCTTCCTAGGGAGTCACAGAGCTGGGCCGGGTGCCATTTTGTTTTCCTGGCTCGGTGTGCGACGCACACATAGCAGGGGTGGAGGGAGTGGCAGGGGGTCGGCCTTGAAATTAAAGGGGACATAACAAAATGTTCCGGCCGGCGTTTTTTCTGCTCAACAAAATTCCCGTTTTTTTTGCTCAACCAAACTTTTCCTGGCCCTGGGAGTCATGAATTAAAAAAGGATGAGCACCATTGTGATAGAGTACTTTGCTTGACTGTGTGTTGGCACCCCCTTTATATTTGCTTTTCTGAATGGCAAGCGACTGACCACCGTCGGTCAGTAAATATTCGCGATTCAAGGGAAGAGAGTTTCAGAGAGAGAAAAAATTCCACCTCAAAGATTGCAACCACTTCCCTCCAGATTCACCCACCAGAAATGAGCAGGCCCACCGCTGGGAGGGGTGGAGGGCAAAGAGGGCAATTGCTGTGAGATCCAGTCATTCAAAGAGGCTCAGAGCTCTGGCCACCGCTGTGGCAACAGTACCCAGAGCCTGGTGCCCTTTAAATTGCCGCCAGAGCTGGCGTATCGCAAGCAGCTCCTAGGGCTGCCTGGGAAGGTGGAGAGCACTGTGCACCGGGCAGTACGTGGGGGTGGGGAGCCGTGGTCTGAGTCGCACTAAGGGCCAGGTGCCCTCAGCCCCGCCCCTTCTTCCTGAGGCCCCGCCCCTTCCTGGAGTGCAGAGCTGATTCCTCCACCTTGCCCAAGGGCCTGGTTGTGCCTATCAGTTCCCTTGGAAGTCAGTCAGCTTGATAGGTTAGGCCAGGCAACAATTTTCATAAGGGGGTCACTTACTGAATTTTGATCCATGGCCACAGGCTGGCTCCACCTCCTGTGAGGGGCGGGGCCTGCAGAAAAAGGGGCGGGGCTGGGGACTAGCCTCCCTTCAGAGTGGTCTGAGTCAAGAGGCTTAGAATTAAAAACACAACAAAGGGCTCTCAGCGCCGCTGCTCCTGCATTGCCTGGCAACTGCCCAGGTCACTGCGAATATTTAAAGGGTTCGCGGCTCCAACCCTGCGGGTGTAGCACTGAGACCAGGAGCCGGGAGCCATTTAAATAGGATCCTGCTGCCTGGCTCCCAGAGGGTGTAAGTAGCTTTGGTGGGGCAAGAAGGAGGGTTTGAAAAGTCCATTACTACATTTGATTACATCATCTAAGTCTTCAGGCGTGGAGAGCGTGGCACTCCCACAAGACAGATCACAGCTAGAAACTCTTCTTTGCACAGACAAGATTTCCTTTTGCTTTCTGTGATGAGGCGGAGGAAGCTTCTGGGAAGCACAGATCTAAAGATGGTCAGCAAGCCATTTCTTTTCTTTTTAAATCTATTTATCTCCTTTTTAATAAATCTTCTTTTAAGGGATCTGCCTTGTTCTTGTTATCTGTACCAACGTCCTATTCCTCTTTGAATCTTTACAAACTTCCAGGATTCAATGGCATTCTGTGAAGCCAGTTGGTTCTGTGCTTGTGTGCTTTTATGGATATGTTACTGACAGGTTTGCTGCTGGCATTGTTCTCAATCACAGCACATTTTAAGCAGATACTGCAGAACACTCACAGACAGCAAAATGTCCAGCTAATGACCACGAATGTTTGCATGCGAGAGCTCTTTCTCAGAGCAGTGCCCATCCAGTGGAAGTCAAAGACCAGAAACATATCGGCTATGTCTAGACTGGCGCGCTTTTACGCCAGAGCTATGCAAATGAAGCTTAGCATTAGAATATCGCCGATCCTCATTTGCATAGCTAATGATCCGCCATTTTCGCGGAAGAGGCTCTTGCGCAAGATGGGGCTGTCTACACTGCCCCTTCTTGTGCAAGAAAAACCCTTTTGCGCAAAGCCGTTATGCCGATTATTTTCAGGCATAACGGCTTTGCGCAAAAGGGTTTGTCTTGCGCAAGAAGGGGCAGTGTAGAAGCCCTGTCTTGCGCAAGAGCTTGTTCCGCGAAAATGGCGGATCATTAGCTATGCAAATGAGGCTCGGCGATATTCTAACGCTAAGCCTCATTTGCATAGCTCTGGCACAAAAGCGTGCCAGTCTAGACGTAGCCATAGTGTGATCAAAGTGGGCAACCTCAGTCTGAAACCGGATTAATAAATACTTAATCAAAAGTTTACCACAGAAAATATATGATGAAAAACTTTGGAAAAATCAAAAAATTCAAGAAAATCACGATCTAGACAATTTGTGAAAAGAAAGTGTTCACCAAAAATGTATTAAGAGTTGCTTGTCCATCTTTCAATTGCTCACACTAGTGCTGAGATGCAGGGCTCGTTGGTCAGTATTGAGTTTTGCTTCTTCTTTCTAGCTAAAAGCATTGTGTTCTTTCTGGATAACATTCTGCGTTCTTTCTGGAGAACAAGAGCAGATTTATTAAGGTTAGAGCTAACAAAGGCCTGGTCTACACTAACGGGGAAAGTTGATTGAAGATACACAACTTCAGCTATGTTAATTACGTAGCTGGAGTCAAAGTATCTTAACTTGTGTTTTGGTATCTGTCCCCGCCATGGAAGGTCAATGGGAGCACTCTGACATCTACACTAGACCCTCTAAATCAAACCCTGGAAAACTGACCTTCTGTGTAGGTAGATGTGCCCGTGAGGAGCAGGACTACTGGTGCCACCAGGAGCACCCTCACAGTTTGAATTAGCGTGTCTCCACTAGACCCTCTAAATCGAACCCTGGAAGACTGACCACTGCAGTGTCAAGCTTTTGTGTAGTGCCCAAAGGGAGTGCTGGAAGGAATGTAAATCTGGTGCGTCTAGCCTTAATCTGATCAGTAACGAATTGAGGGATTAGGGTGAGAACTTCACCAAGGGAAACTTACCTCACAATGGACTACGGTGGGTTTTCCTACACCTTCCTCTGAACCATCTGGTTCCTGTTAGTGAGAGAATACTGGATAATGGGTCTGATCCCATCAGCAAGGCCAGGGTTCATACAATTGGAACACTAGTGACAGAACTGTGTTTTGCGACACGTTCCTCTATAGCAGTGGTTCCCAACCTTTCGGGGCTGCTGGGCGCCCGGGACTGGGGCCGCGCCGCCTGCCACACGCCTGCCGCTGCATGCCCACCGCGGGGCCACCCATACACCAGGCGCCCGGCACCCGGGGCCGGCCGAGATAATTTGGCGGGCGCACACAAATGCCCCGGCGGGCACCATGGCACCCGTGGGCACTGCGTTGGGGACCACTGCTCTATAGGGTGATGTGTTCCCATTTCTTATCTGAGAATAATTGGAATTCCCCCCTTTGACAGTCTATTCCAGCTCAAACAGTTGGAGTGTCATCCTCTTCCAGCCAGAAGACGGAGCCTGAATATGGAAGCTGCGCATGATGTTATACTCTCCCATAGAAGGGCGTCACCATCTCTCAGCCTTCAGTTGTTCTCTGGTAGGTAAAGAACTCTGTGCCTAGGAGGCTCCTGCTAGAGCAGAGAAGCAAGACTCGGCAGCCTAAGGGGAGCCATGTAACATGCTCTAGGGTGTAGCTGAGAGACATTGGGACCTCAGAGTCCAGTGGAACAGCCTCCCCCACCCCAGCAGTTAGCCAACACACCAGGCTCAATTGTTGTTGAAATAATCCAGTGACTCTGCCCTTTTCTTTACCTCAGATATAACTCACGGAACAGACTTGGTTCTGAGCTGTGACAAACAGAACAATCCTCCCTCACAATAACAAATTCACTGGCTAGGCCCAAAGCCCCACTTCAAAACACACTTGCAACTCCTTGTCCTTCCCTTCAACTAAGCGGCAGACTGCCTGGGCTGGCACAGGGCTGACAGATGGGCCTGCCATCTGCATGTGTTGTGTGGCGGTCATGGGACTTGCTCGATGGGCTGTGGAGAAGGATGGGAGGGAGGGACGGCAGGCCTTTGATGGGGTTTCCCAGTCAGAGGAGTGGGTGCGTGAGGTTCCGTGGCCTGTGAGGTGCAGGCGGTCAGGCTAGATGATTATGATGGTCCCTTCTGACCTGAAAGTCTATGAGGTTGTCATCCAGCACTAACCAAGGCTGTTCTTGAAGGAGCTTCCTTCTGATGGATGGGACCCTGGTGACTCTGGATGGGGAAGCAGGAGCCAAACAAATGGTAACACGTCCTCCTTTAACACTGGTTGATATTGATGGACTAACCAGAACTTTCCACAGAAAGTTGCACAGGAACGTCTATGCCCAACTTTCTCATCAAGAATTTTTCTTTGGTATTTTTCTTTTACTGAATATTTTTAATGTGCTATTAAACTGTGGGACGGCGCAACAAGATTTTATGAACGTGTGGAACAACAGTCGTGTGAGCTTTTTTTTTCCAGTCACACATTTGAAGTACAGCAGATCCTCACCGAAACCACCAAACCACTGCATCCTCAGCGGCCTTTTAACTTGGTCTTAAGGCTGCCATGTTAATGGCGGGGACTGAAGCTTGCCATAAGTGAGGTATGAAATGAAAACGCCTTCCCTCGAGCATGGAGAGAAGCCATGGTCATTTGTAATCACTTCCGTGCTCCTGTGCCATTCGAAGCATTATCCAGCTCCGTCTCCGTCAGAAAAGCTCATCAATATAAAAGTCCGTCAGGTAAAAGAAAATGAATATGTTACCTTCAACATTGCTGTTGTCAGCAGTTAAGTTAGCGAGGAAGGATGGTCCAACGATTAGATTCCCTAGCCTTGAACTTAGAAGAACAAATTCAATTCCTTGAGCCATCATAAACTTCCTGCATGACTCTGAGGAAGATGGTTAGACTCTTTCCTCCAGGATAGTTGATTATTTTTTGTCGAAGACCAGCTCATGTTTTTCACACCACAAATGCCCCTGTTCAGTGAACACAGGCAGTGTTATGTAATATACCCATGGGCTAGTGCAAGGGCAGGTAGTAGATTGGCCGCAGGCCAAATATAGACTTTCCAGAGATTTCTGACCACATCACGAATCTCTGAAGGACCATGGGCAGTCAATGCAAATGGAGCTAGTGTAGGTAGAGGAGTGACTGGCCACATGCTGGTGGGGTTGGGGGAACTGGTACCCTGGCTGACAGGTAACTCAGGGCAGGCATCTCCCTCTCCCCACCTAAATGGAGCCCTGCCGGGTGTGCCAGAGTGCCCTGGGGCTCAAGGCTTCAGTTCCATCAATGGTATCAAGGTTCAGCTGAAATACAAAAATGAAGGGCCAAATGCCAACACACCAGGATGGGGCCCCCAAATCTCCAGTATTCCAGGTGGGGCTGCAGCCCCAAGTTCCAGAGGGGCTGAGACACTTAGTCCCAGCATGCCTCAGGTGAGGCTGAAGCCTGGAGTCCTGGCAGGTGCTGGATACAAATGTCTGATTCAGAACATTGAGGAAACCACTTGGGGGTCAGCCATTTTGGGTCTGGTGTTGCACATGCAGAAGTGGTTGGGAAGGTGGGAGGAAGTGATGGTGATCTGAGAGTGTTCAATATCCTATATAAAAGAGGACGTGAGAACACGGGCGGAGGACACTGGACTTCCGAACGGTGTATTTCAGTTGACTCAGTGATATAGGCAAGTTCTCATGGGAAGACCAATTTGGAAGAAAAGGAATCAAAGGGGGCTGGCAGTTCTTAAAAGCTGTAATACTAGAAGCTCACCCTCAAGCTAGTGTGATGCAAAGGAAAGATAAGAACCACCACAGGAGGCCAACGTGGCTGCCTCAGGAGCTTTTCTACTCTCTAACCCCCAGAGGGATACATACAAGAAAGGGAAGGAGGGGTGTGTCACCAAGGAAGTGTACGTAGGGGTAGTATGAACAGTGGGACAAAACCAGGCAAGCTAAGGCAAAAACGAGTTCCAGCTGGCAAAGACTGTGAGTGAGAAAAAGAAGGGGGTCTTCAAATAGATCAGACAATGAAGAAAGATCAAATATGATGCGGGCCTGCAGCTCAGTGGAGAAAGTGACCTCGAAATGGCCAATCACAGGAGCTACGTCTATACTACGAGTTTTCTCGGCAAAAAATATGCAAACGAGGGACTCATTTGCATGAGTTGCAATCTCATTTGCGTATTTTCTGCGGATCCGTTTTTGCACTAGGGGGTTTTGTGCAAAAACAAGCAGTATGGACGTTTTCTTTTTGCGCAAAAACCCCTTTTTCTGCAAGATCGGTATACCTCCTTTTGGGGGGCATAAGAATCTTGTAGAAAAAGGGGTTTTTGTGCAAAAAGAAAACATCCACACTGCTTGTTTTTGAGTAAAAACCCCAGCACAAAAACAGAGCGGCAGAAAATATGCAAATGAGATTGTGACTCATGCAAATGAGCCCTTCATTTGCATACTTCCTGCCGGAAGAACTCACAGTGAAGACGTAGCCTGTAAGGCAGAGTTGCTCAATGGCTTCTTTGCTTTGGTCTTCACACACACACACACACACACACACACACACACACACACACACAAAAACCCCACGCAGCCTGTCGACTAGGGACAACAAAGGGGAAAGGCTGCAACTTGGGGGTAACTAAAGAAACCGTCAGAGAGCTTCTGACTAATCTGAAGGGCTTCAAATCAGCGGGGCTGGATGCTGTTCATCTGAGGATTCTGAAGAGATTCGCCAGATGCCCCAGTGAGAATGAACAGAAAAGGGAATCATCACATGATCCCTCCTCTGTCACCTATTTCACAAACAGAGGCTGGGGACACCCTCCCTGCCCATCCTGGCTAATAGCCATTGATGGACCTAACCTCCAGGAATTTATCTAGTTCTTTCCTGAACCCTGTTTAAGTCCTGGTCTTCACAATCTCCTTTGGCAAGGAGTTCCACAGGTTGACTGTGTGCTGCGTGAAGGAATACTTCCTTTTGTTTGTTTTAAACCCGTCAACTATTCATTTCATTTGGTGACCCTAGTTCTTGTGTTATGGGAACAAGTAAATCACTTTTCCTTATTCATTTTCTCCACACCAGTCATAATTCTACAGACCTCTATCCTATCCCGCTTAATCTATACTTACCCTTCTCAGCTAACCTCCATCTGGAACTGATCACATCAGTTGAGATTAGCCCTAGCAATGTCCTCGTTCCGGATCCCCACGTCCCTGGTTTCTCTGAGGTACACAATGGGGCAGAGGTTAAGCAATTGCCATCACTCAGCTGAAGTGAAGGGGACTGCTGTACCAGGTGAGGGTCTGGCCCAGTATCATTGCTTTGCAGTTGAGAAAGTTGACTTGAGAATAACTCAGTGCCTTTGTTCGAGCAGAACATTATGGTCGCCGGCCAATTCCTAGACGCCTCTCCAATCCTCTGGCGTTTTCTGTTCTGAGCACAGTGTCATGAGGCTGACCTGTTGGCTTGTTCCCTGTATTGACAGCTTTTCTCACAGCTGACGTGACTGACAGTGGAACCTTCTCTTGCTTGATTTGCTCTGAAAGGTCACTACCTGGAGTGAAATATATTTAGCAAGTCAGACCTGTGGTCAGAGGAATAACCTTTGTAGCACCAGGAGAGGGAAAAGTCACCTTCACTACTGAAGAGTCCCACACAGGCTGGTGTGGAGGGAGCTCCTGGTAAGATTGGAATTGGGGCGAAGGATCCTAGGAACTGAAGCCAGGGGACTTTTTTTGTCACAAAGGGGTCACATCTCATGGCTGTGCCACACGTGGGGAATGTACCACTGTACTGCAAGAGGCTGGTTGGATGGAAGTTGCTATAAAAGAGAGCAGAGCGGAGGGCTGGTTCTTGCTGCTCAAAATGGCTCCCGTGAAGCTCATGGTCTTGCTACACAAAATGGCGCCCATGGTCTTGACCTTTGAGCGCGCAGGAAAGAGCTGGAATGAGAACACAGCTCTTGGGCCAATGGACACGGGAGCAGCATTTTTGTTCTTGGTGGTGGGGGACAGAATTGCCAGGCCCCTGGGCAAAGTGGGGGAGGCAACTCCATGCCCTCAGAAGGGGCGGGGCCTTGGGCAGAAGAGGTAGAGCTAAGGCAGCCTGCCCTTAGGGCCACCTGGACCATGTTGTCCAAAGCTCTAGTGGCGGCAATGCCCTGACCCGAGGCCCTTTTGAATTGCTGGTCCCCAGGGCAGTTGCCCTCTTTGATGCCCCCTATCATTGGGCCTGTTTGGAGAGATCTATGTTTTATACCAACCAGCCCCAGGCTGGGCTGAGCTACATCGCTGCTTAGAGCTGGTGGCACAGTGCCCAAGAATGAGTGACTTTCCTTGGAGTGACTTCCTGTGAATGAGTGGTCCCATCTGGACAACCCCGGCTGGCCCCCACAGAGTCTTGCAAAAGCTCTTGCCTCAGTTTCTCCTCCTGGACTGCTCAATCAGCTCCACTCTTATTTCTGTGCCCCCAAACATCCCTCCCCGGGGGTTAGGTTCAGGAACCTCACAATGGAAGTCCACGTCCCAAATTAAAGTCCAACAAAAATCCACTCTCTGTCCACGTTTCCCTGTTCACTTGGAGTTTACACGCTCTGGCAAGCCACTCCCAGGCCCGAGCTGGCTGGAGTCCCAGTCCCAGCTTCAGGACTGAGACTCCAGCATTAAACATTGATGGTCTCCTTTAATTGACTTGACTGCAGCCTTCTGTTGCTTTTACAGGGGGATCAGCTGACCTTTTTCAGGTGTGCCTCCTTAGTAATCTGGCGTGGCTGGCCCCAGGCCTCCAGCCCGTAAGAGGCAAGACACCCTGTTGCACTTATCTTACGCTTGGGTTACTACCTCCGTGTTGTGACAGGACCATTGGCATCTACAGACTCGCATTCCTGCCAGTTATATCAGGGTACCCAGCAGGTGTATGGGGGTTTTAAAACAAATGGAGAGAGGGGAAGGAGAAAGTCTACATCCAATACCCATGCATGCGCACACACTTGAAATCTCCACCCTGTGCATGCACTGTTGGTCCTACACAAAACAATGGATCCCAGCCTTTCCCATTCTGCGACAGTTCCCCCCACCACCCAGGATGCTCTGCCCTTGCAACCAGGATGCACCAGGTCCCATTCGGCAATAGGGGAAGGGCAGGGTGGTAATAACCTTGCCACTGCAAGCCCATTCAACTCACCTGGGACTCCTACCCCATCCCATTGCAATGTCGCCTAGAATCATAGACTCCCAGGGCTGGAAGGGACCTCAGGAGTCATCGAGTCCAGCCCCCTGCCCAAAGCAGGACCAACCCCAACTCAATCATCACAGTGAGGGCTTTGTAAAGACAGGACTTTAAAAAAATCAAAGGGGTGGAGACTTCACCACCTCCCTAAGATACCCACTCCAGTGCTTCACCACTCTACTAGGGAAATAGTTTGTCCTAATATCCAACCTATAATATATGGGCATATACCTATCTCATAGAGCTGGAAGGGACCTTGAGAGGTCATTAAGACCAATCCCCTGCCCTCACAGCAGGACCAGGTACCATCCCTGACAGATTTGCCCCAGATCCCTAACTGCCCCCAAGGACTGAACTCACATCTGTGGATTTAGCAGGCCAATGTGCAAACCACTGAGCTAAATAGACCTCCCCCGCTGCAACTTGAGCCCATTGCTCCTTGTTCTGCCATCCGTCACTACTGAGAACAGCCTCTCTCCATCCTCTTTGGAACCTCCCTTCAGGTATAGAATCATAGAACCATAGAGCTGGAAGAGACTTCAGAAGGTCAGCAAGTCCAGCCCCCTGCTCTAGGCAGGACCAATCCCAACTAA
>CM057848.1:4143763-4158710 GCA_030068395.1 Apalone spinifera | reverse complement strand
TCAAATCAAGAGAAGAAAGTGGGGATGGCGAGGCCACGCTCTCAGAAAACCATCATCCAGCATAGTGCGCAAAGCTCTCACATGAAACCTGCAAGGAAAACGCAAAAGACGACGACCTTGGACAATGTGGAGAAGATCTACTGAGATTGAAGGACAACAACTGGGGTACTCCTGGAGTCAGCTAGACAGAGTGAAGTGGAGGAGACTTGTAGATGACCTGTGCTCCACTCGGAGTACAAGGGTTTAAAAAAAAAAAAACTTGCAAGGGGAAAACATTTGAGAGAGACTCTGACCCATGTTCCTCAGGTAAAACTCCTGCAAGTAGCACCCAGAAGGGGAGGAGATGTGGCCTTTTGCCAAGGGACATTTTCTCAGATGCTTTCCAAACTAACTAAAATTGGGTACGTGATGCAACAGAGCCCGTCTCTGGGAGATGTAATTAAGATAGTCAGCCGCTCGAGCCCGTGGTCAGATAGAGAGTCTTCTCTTTTTTCCAGCTATGAATGCTTTCAGCATTGAACAGCGGTACCCATTTATAACTGCCACGCAGGCTAATCTGCTCGTTGATGGGAACGGAGCAGTATTATAAAGGCAAAGCCAGCTTGAAGCCCGAGCGCTCAGGTTGAGGTCCAGCCAGGCCCGCCAATGAGGGAAAGTTGCCATGACGATTCCACGGGGCCTGGGGCTCTTGGTCATCACTGCTGCGACTGCATCAGCGGTCGCGGCTGGAGCCCCGGGCCCTTTAAATTGCTACCAGGGTGCTGGGGGGAGGGGAGGGCGCTCCAGCCAGCTCCACCCCTTCTGCCCAAGGGGAGCAGAGCCAACCTCCCCCGCCCCCACACTGTGCCTAGGGGCCTGGCAAGTCTGTCGGCTTCCCTGGTCCAGTTGATGTGGGCTGAGCGCTGCGCGGCCAACCCCAAACACGCTAAAGCAGACCCAGAGACACCGCTGTGCTTGGGGGCGGGGCGGGGGGGGTGTGTAGAAATGACGCCCCAAGAGATGAAGTCCAAAGCCACAGCCGGAGAGTCTGGCAGACGTGGGACCCGAACACCGACCTCCCCAGTCTCCATCTTCTACCTAAACAAGGCCGCCCGGCCGCCCATGTCTCAGAGCTGCTCTTCATCCGCCATGTCGCACCCCAGGCTACCACAGCGCTTACAGAGGAACATGAGAACGTCCCGACTGGGTCACAGCAAAGGTCTATCTAGCCCAGGGTCCTCTCTTCTGACATCAGTCAATGCCAGATGTCAAACTACCAGCCTGATCATAGCATCCCAGGGCCGGAAGAGACCTCAGGAGTCATCGAGTCCAGCCCCCTGCCCAAGGCAGGGCCAACCCAACTCAATCAGCCCAGCCAGGGCTTTGTCAAGCCGAGACTTAAACACCTCTAGGGATGGAGACTCCACCCCCTCCCTAGGGAACCCATCCCAGTGCTTCCCCACCCGCCTAGTTTTTCCTAATATCCACCCTAGATCTCCCCCGCTGCATCCCCCCACTTGATCCGTTGGGTGCGTCTCATCCTTTGTCAAGTATAGTTTGGCTGGGCCAGAGGTTTGTGGCCACTGGTTCGCGTGAGATTCAGATCTCGATTGTTTTATCTACACCAGGCCTGGTGACACTCAATGCAGCTGAGCCTGGACAGGCAGGACAGGAGAACAAAAGCACTTCCACAGCTAGTGTCATGGTCACGAGGGCTGGCCAGCAGCCTGGGGACTAAGGGGTTAATTGTACCTAGCCAGGTAGCAGTCAGCCAATAGAAACGCAGATCCGGATTTCAAACTGAGACAAAGGAATTTGGGGGTTTTCCCTCCTTTGTCTCTGAGCCAGTTTTCGCCCTAGATACTGAGGGAGACAGAAGACATGTCTGTCTCCAAGAAAAACGACTCTTCAAAATGCGTAAGTAGGGTAAAGTTTAGATCAATCCGTTCGGTTTTATTGTTTTCTGTTGTGGGGCTTTGGATCTGACGTCGGTGCTGTTAGAAATGTGGTTTCCTCCCTTTTGTAACTAGGTTTTGAGCCCATGGAAAAATTCCCCACGAGTTTATTAATTGGTGGCTCTTACCATCTAGCCGATCCAACTATGCTTGTAACAGGAGTATTGTTTTGATAATAAAAGTTCCTTCTTTTTTTATTAGCCTGGCATTGGTTCAGTTCTGTGCCCTGGAAAATTTGTCTGTGGGATCTGCATGCCTCTGACAAGGGGATAGCAGCCACAGACAGCAGTTTGTGTTTTCTCTTTCTTTTTTCAAGCTCTTTGGAGAAAAGAACTTGGGGTACCCCTGAGGTTGGTTTCAAGTGTCCACCCCTGTTTGTGGGTTCAAAAGCACTTGATGGTGGCAGGGGATTTTTTTATCCCCAAAATCTAGGTTTTTAGGATTTTGGGGGAACGTTTTATACCAAAACCTAGAGAGATCACATTTTGGGGTACTTTTGCAAACCCCCACTTCTGCATTTATCATGCCAGAGTGGGGAATCAGCCTGGACAGCTGGCAAGACATTTTGCGCACTGCCTGGAACAAGACATGGAAAGTCAGAAGCCGACCGGGAGGCTCACTGAAGGCCTACTTCTACCCAGAATGCATTGCCAGATCAAAGCCATTACAAACAGTGTTTGAGCTCTGGCGAAGGATCCGTATCTCGGGCACTGGTTCCATTCTACACTTCCTCCTTATCTCGGCACAAAATATGACTAATGACAATTTCAACGCAGCTGTTTTACTGTTGTGCCTAAATGCGGCTATCTTTGTCTGAGGCATTCAGTGGAAAGTTCCTATTAATGTGACCCGCCTCCGAAGTGAGACAATCTCACTGTGAATCTGCCATTGATGAAATCCATATCGATCGCAGCAAAACAAAAGCCGTTATCAGCCGCGTGAACGTGGCGTCGGATTAGCACGGATTTCAGCAACGTAAAGGGAAAACAATAAGCATGTGAACATGAAACACTCACAGATTCCTCCTCTAGAAAAACAAGGGGAAGGCTGGACGCTGCTTGGAGGCGACATAATGTGTCGGCATGTGCAGCGGCTTGGAAAGGCATCGGAAGAGAAAAATGAGGCCTGTCGTTTGGACAGCAAAATGGAATGGGGTCAGTGGCACCAAATGGTTTTGTCACCTAAAAAAAACCCCTAAAGTAAATGCAGCGAGTCCACCTTTCCACCCCTATTACCTGCCGACCGTAAGTCATGAGCTGCGATGTGGGGAGCTGCTGTATTGCACGGCTCTCGGCTCAGTTAACGCCGGCCATTTCCCACTCACCAGCCAAATGGCTGCTTCGGAGGACGTGTGCACGGGAGTGCCACCATCTGCACACAGTGACGAGCACCGCCGCTTGTGCCAGGCTGGGACGGGCTCCTGCACAAGGCTTGGAGAACGGGAGCCGGCTCACGTCTTTTTACGCCGGATGCCTAGGTGGGCTGTCAGCACGCTCCCTGCAAAGGCCCCAGGACTGTGGGCAAGCGCCTATCAATACCCGAGCGGGAGTCAAGAGTGGGCATCCGCCCCCTGGCATGCCTAGGAGATCCCCGGTGGATTCCATCTCCCTAAAGCACAGCAGTGCCCCATGGTCTGTCTGGCTCTCTAGCACCCCTTACTCAAGGGCGTGGATAAAAGCCACAACTGAGCCTTTGTAAATGGAACGGTAAGAACATCAGAGCAGCCACACTGGGTCAGACCAAAGGTCTAGCTAGCCCAGTGTCCTGTCTGCCGACAGTGGCCAATGCCAGGTGCCTCAGAGAGAGTGAACAGCATTGATGAAACTATCCCCCCCATGAACGTATTTAGCTCTTTTTCAAACCCTGTTAAAGTCCTGGTCTTCACAACATCCTCTGGCAAGGAGTTCCACAGGTTGACTGTGCGCTGCATGAAGTAATACTTGCTTTTGTTTGTTTTAAACCTGCTGTCTATTCATTTCATCTGGTGACCCCTAGTTCTCATATTGTGGGAATAAGTCAATAACTTTTCCTTATTCACTTTTTCCATACTAGTCATTATTTTATAGACTTCTGTCATGTCCCCCTTAGTCTCCTCTTTTCTAAGCTGAACCCCTCACCCCCATTTTATTAATCTCTCTTAATATGGCAGCCATTCCAAACCCCTCATCATTTTTGTTGCCCTTTTCTGAACACTAACCAATGCTAAGGGAGCCTTCCCGCAGTGCTGGTACATCCACAGTTCCAGGGGCTGGACTACGGGAGTCAGGGTCAGGGTAGGCGTCAGCCCATGCACATCCTAGTCTGGTTCTCAATGTCTGAAACACAGTCCCAGGGACAGCAACTAGAACTGGTTTTGGGGCAATTTGACTCCTGCCTGCAAATTTATCACACGTAGTCATGAGTGATGAGAAGTAACTGAGCCCGGCTTAACACACACAACACACACACGCACACACATGGCTGAAGCAGCACAACCTTGCGTCCCTGTACTGCTCCTATTCTGAACTTTAACATTTTAGATCCCGCTGCCCCGGAGACTATTCTTTGCATGACCTCGGTGCCTAGGAGGAGAGCAGGGCCCCGCTGTACTAGGTGCCGTACAAACCAAACTAAGACTATCCCGGCCGGTAACGGGCCCAGCACTCACCTCATACCCCTCGTCTGGCCAAGTGTGGGTTCCTGCACTGCCATAGTCTAAAGCCTTCTTGGCAGCTCAGCCCTCCGGCCGAGTCACACCTGGTGCATCACAAACCCCCTCTGAGTGCCACTTAAAAGGGGCCCATCCCAGTGCCCTGTGTAGAGTGTCTCTCTGTTGCTCCAATCCAGACCAGAGTGGTGCCTCTGGAGCTTCCCTTCCTGGAGACAACTCCTGTGCCCTGACCTCAGGGCTTTATCTGTCTCAACAGACAGTCCACAGTAGCTTCCCTCACAGAGCTTCATAGAATCATAGGCTTGGAAAAGACCTTAACAGGTCACCCTATGGGGCTGCTGTTGCTCTGGTAGACAGCCATCCACCCGGTCTTCACTGTTCAGCGCTCCAGAGATACTGAGCTGTTGCTGAGCTTTGCTTTCCTTTTGTAGGCCTCCCTGGACCCTGATTGGCTGGTTTCTTCTGTCCCCACTCTAGCCTCCTGGAGGACTACTCTATGGCTCTTTCTGGGCTCAGGGCTTGGTCTGCCCTGTTACACTGCCCCAAAGAGAATCCAGTCTGAGTTTAAGGCAAAAGACAACAGTTGGATTCAGACACTGGAGCACAGACAGTATTATTGAGCTGTGACTTCTAACAATACGAGAGATTCCACTGACCTTAATGGCTCTTCAGGGCAGGGGGTTAAGTGGGTGGTTAGTGTGCTCTGCCATTGCAAAATGCTGGCTGTTCTCCTAATGTGATAGAAACAATAACTATTTCCTTATGCACTGCGAGGGCCTGTCTACACTAGGAAATTATTTTGAAATAATTTCTTTTAAATAACTCCCCAAAATAACAAAATGGAAATAGTGTGTCCCCACTACAGGAAAGCCTCGAAATGAGTCTGAGGCAGGCTCCGTTAATGTGGACGCGCTACCTCGACTTCGAGCCCCAGGAAGCGTGGGGGAGGAATTACTTTGAATGGCCCCGGGGGGTCGTTATTTCAAAATAGCAGCAGCGGAGTGTCTACACTCCCGCGATTGTGAAAAAACGACTTCAGAATTAGCGTTACTCCCCGAGGAAAGCAGGAGGACAGATTTCGAAATAATCAGCCCCTTATTTCGAAATGACGGGCGTGCGAGTGTGGACGCGCCGCTTATTATTTTGAAATAAGGGGGGTTATTTCAGACTAACTCTCTGGACTAGGCAATATCCCAGAGAAACCTCATGGAATTGATATGAACCTTAGTGAATTCAGTTTAACACCGGTGGGGTCCTATTGAAAATACAAAGGTGCCTGCATTAAAGCGGGGGCAGCACAGAATTCATTCAGGAGCAGGGCAGAATTAATGCAGATGGTGGGAGCTATGGGGAATGGCAGAGGAATTTGGGGAGTAGCACAAGAGAAGCGCATTTCCTAGGCACACTTGGGCGGGGGAGGGGAACGCAAGAGCTGTCCCTCCAGTCCACCGAACTGAAGCTGGGTTTTGAGCCGAGAGCGACTGTGGGATGTCCTGTATTTCAAATCAGCTTCCGCCGGGCCTAAGCACACCACCCTGCATACCCGTTCCCAGTCTCTTCGAGGAGCCAGGCTGGATACGCGAGGGGCTCTATCCCCAGGAGGAGTCTTGCTTGGAGCAAAGGGGACGATGACCGTGACACATCTGGAAAAGCCCAGGCATGTGGCGGAGGGGAATGTCGAAGGACGATAGCGGCCGGGGTTCAGATTGCACTTGGGGTGCTGGCAGTGGAGAGGATTAGCCTGCTCGCAGAAGACATAGGTCTCTGCTAGGGAGGACATTGCCCGTATAGAGGCGGGACAATCCTGGGTTTTTAACTTCTTGCTCCTTGTCCAGTGGCAATTTAGACACAGAAGTGGGTCTCTACGGTATTTTCTGGTGGAGTTGGTGGATGCATGGAGTTGTGAAGACCAGGACTTTAACCTGTGGAACTCCTTGCCAGAGGATGTGGTGAAGCTAGGACTTTAACAGGGTTCAAAAAAGAGCTAGATAGATTCATGGAGGTTAGGCCAGCAATAGCTATTGGCCAGGATGGGTGGGAATGGTGTCCCCAGCCTCTGTGTGTCTGACAATGGATGACAGGAGAGAGATCACTGGATGATTTCCTGTTCTATTCACTCCCTCGGGGTCACATGGCATTGGCCACTGTCGGCAGACAGGGCACTAGGCTAGCTGGACCTTTGGTCTGACTCAGTCTGGCCGCTCTTATGCAGGAGGCCGTTCTGTCAAAGCACCGCCAGCTGCTCCCGCCCGCATGCCCTTGGCACACGATGAAAAAACAGGCGTGCTCTGTAACGTGTGATACATTCACGTTTGTGAGTATGAGGTCACGCCAGCGCCAGCGGTACCGGAAGGCCTGGTGTTCTGGGGATGTGACAGCAGCCACCCAAGTCTCCAGCCAAAAGAGGCCAAGTCTGGGAAGCCAGAAACCAGAGAGTAGATTCCTTTGTGGGACCACTGCCGGGAAACCCAAGTTTCCTACTCACATATGGGAAATAACCTTGGGGGGAAAGTCTAAGCCCAGAAACAACTGCTCCTGGCAGAAAATTCTTGAGGCTCAGCCATGTGGCTACATCCCAGAGGTACCACAATAAGGTTCTTTGTCCAAAGAGTGTTTTGAATGACCCCTTTCCACCAGTGTAAGGACCTTGTAGCTCCAATGGCTGTTTGCAAAGAACATACTTCACTTGTGTGCAGTCTGAAATCTGTTTACCCGTTTCCCTTCCTTTGGCCTTCTTTGCACACTCAGGTTTGTTGCCACTGGGCTGGTGGGAAAGCAGGAGTGTTTGTTGGAGAGGAAAATTGATACAGAATGAAACGAACTGTTTAATCAGATTGGGGGAAAGAAGAAAAGAAGTCAGATTTTGGGTCTCCTTTATAGAATTATAGAAAAGAAAACCCCAAAACAAAAATCAAAAAGAAAACCACAACCCACGCTTGTGATCCAGGAAACTTTGGTTTGGGGTTAAACAGAAAGTTTTGCCCCAAACGAAGTGTTTCTGGTTGATTTTGCGCTTTTCCCTTTTGACGTAGTCTGTGAAAAGAAAATGAAGGGTAAGTTCGAAACAGAGTGAAAACGCTTCATTTCAAAAATATCCGAAGGAAATATTTTTGTAAAAAAAAAAAAAAATTCCTCCCACCCTAACCAAAATAATTTACTGGAATTGACCCCAATGTGTAAAACATTTTCCTCAATCTGAAGCTGGACTTTTTACCCAAACAATAGTTCCAGTCGGAATTCAGCCTGCTCTTTTCAGAAGACCCGTGTTCCCTTTTCCCACCTCAGCCATAGACTCCCTGCGTGAGTGCAGTCAAATTGCTGAATGTCTGTGCCTCAGTTTCCAGTCGTCCGCTATTCATTGGGGGAGGGCAGACCGTAAGCTCATCTGAGTGGAGGGCAGCACCGAGCCCAGCTCCAGGCTCTCTACGAGCGCTTCCAGACGTTACTTCAACACAGTGGTTGTCAAACTCGAGGTTGTGTCCCAGTGCTAGGGGGTGGAGTGTCGGGCCCTGGGTCTCGTCGCTGCAGGGGGGGTTGGGGACCAGTTGCTGGCTGCTGCTGGGGGCAGCAGGGTCTGCGGTGCCAGGAGAAGCAGGAAGCTGTCTTAGTCCCCCCGCTGCACCGCTGAGCGGGAGCCACTCAAGGGAAGCCCCTCCTGCTCCAGCCCTGCCCCCCCAATGCAGAGCCCCCTCCCATGCCCCAAAGCTCCCACCCTCAGCCCCACCCCGGAGCCCACTCTACTCAAATTCCGTTGGGTCACAGGCATCAACAATTGTCTTCAACTGCGTCACGAGGAGAAAACGTTTGAAAACCGCAGCTGTAACACGCACGACCCCTCCCCGTTAAAAGTACCCATTAAATATGAATGCGAGGGGGTCAGGATATGGGCAGTCTTCCCTAGTGGTCAGAGCAGGGAAATGGAAGGCGGGGCAGAATCGGAGTCGGATGCCAGATCTGGTCAAGCCAGGAATCAGAGCTGAATGGCAGAACCAGCTTACCTGGAGTTAGGGAAGTCAAGATCAGAGCTAGGCTCAGGAGCTAACAGAACATAAGAACCTCCAGACTGGCTCAGACCAACGGTCCATCAAGCCCAGTGTCCTGTCTACTGACAGTGGCCAGTGCCAGATGCCCCAGAGGGAGGGAACACAACAGGTAATGCGCATGTGATCCCTCCCCTGTCACCTACTTCCAGACAAACAGAAGCTAGGGAAACCATCCTGGCTAATAGCCACTGATGTACCTAACCTCTATGAATCTATCTAGCTCTTTTTTGAGCCCCGTTAAAGTCCTGGTCTTCTCCACATCCTCTGGCAAGGAGTTCCACAGGTTGACTGTGTGCCGAGTAAAGAAAAACTTCCTTCTGTTTGTTTTAAACCTGCTGCCTATTAATTTCATTGGTGACCCCTAGTTCTTCTGTTATGGGAACAAGTAAATAACTTTTCCTTATTCACTTTTTGCACACCAGTCATAATTTTATAGACCTCTCTCAAATAAGAGAGCCAAAGGTAAATGCCTTGAGCAGCCCCCTCTCCTGCCCGGCTGCGGTTTAGAGCCAGTCTCCTCCTCCCTGGTCCAATTAGGCAATCAGGGGCCCAGCTGTGCTTATTAGCTTGCCGGGGGATGAACGAGCTGGAGAGCTTGTGGCTGGGCCCCTGACAGAGAATTCCTTTGATCGATCGGTTTCTAGCCGAGTTTTAAGATTATTTTTAGCTGGGCTTTAATGCTCTTGACAAACCCACACCTGCTTCCAGGGGCACACTGACAGATTGGAGAGCTTTCCCGGGAGGGTAATTGCAGCTCGTCCAAGCACCGAGAGCGATTCACAGGGGTGGCGCTCCTCCCCGGGAACGGAACTAATAAAGGTAAGGAAGTGTTAGCCCTCCGTTCTTCATAAATATGCATGCGAAGGCAGGTTATGAAATGGCTGAACGGTGGCTGGAATGTGAGTCAAAAGTGTATCATTGAAATAACTTATTAATAAATCTTGCGCCTCATCAGGTTTGAGGGATGGAAATTACCGAAGAAGTAAAGTGGCCAAAATTCCCTCGTCGTGGGCCTCTTGTCAGCTTTGGAAAGAGACAGGTTCTCCAGGAGGTCTGTCCCCACTGACGTCAGTGGCAGGGCTCATCCAAACATCAGTGAGGCCTGGATTGCCCCCTTCTGGGATGGTTTAGGGGATCGGCTATGGCCTCTCTGTGCAACTCTCCCTCAGGCTGTACTGAGTCAGCCATTTGCTGACGGGGCTACGTCACGGGCCACCTCTCTGCCGGCTCCGTAGGCCCGGTGAGCCTGTGCAGCTGCTGGCCATGGCCCGTGCGACCTGGCCGCACTACCGTTGTGAGCGCACAAGCTCGTGAGAGGGCCCGGCAGAGGAAAGAGCACGGCCAGTGTCACTGAGCAGCTGGGCATTTCAGCTCAGATGCAGCGGGGAAGGGAGAGTCCGAGATCCTCTCAGGGGCCACCTAGCCTCTCAGACCGCCGCTTTCCTCCTGCTGCTCGGGCTCCAAGTTGTCCAGAAGCGCCATGGATCGCTGTCTGTGTTCCCCTGCACAGGGACCCACGGGTACACACCATGAGCCAGAATGTGGCTTCTGCCCTGGCTGGAAAGGTGGTTTCACCAGCTCCCTGCTGCACGCCAAGCAGAGCTGTTTGGGCAAATGGCTCCTAGGCGATTGCCCCCTGCCACGGGGCAGGAGCGGTGCCCAAGGGGGCATGGTCATCATTCCCGCGAAGGTGCTCGCCTGCATGGCCACACATAAAAAATTCTTCCCCTGCCCATCTCCGGAGAGCCGCACGGCAGGTGGCTGCTCTCTCGGGCGGGGCCGGCTGAGATGTTGTGGTGAAGGAACCGCTGGAGGCCAGGGTCTGCCACGGCTGCGTGGTGGGGTGGGGGAGGCCTGCTCCGGTGGCTGGGGCTGCCACGTGGCAGGGGGGCCAAGGCCTGTTCTGACGGCTGGGGTGAGAAACGGGAGCTGCTGCATGGCAGGGGGAGGTGGCGGGGGGTCGGCCGGGAATATGTGTGTGTTGATAAATTGGGGGGCACCCATCCGAACCAGCGTGCGGGACCTCAGTATTGGAGCACAAGCCAAAACTCCTCCCCGCGCATGGTTGGAAAATCTTTGCGGGAACACCGAAAGTGGTTCCCGTTACGCCGTGGGCCAGCCACCGGGTGGGTGCCAGCCGCAGCTGCTCTAACTTTAGCTGGAGGCTGGTGCTGGACCGAACCGCTGAGGTGAGTCAGCGGCTCCAGAGCCGCCGGCGCGCCCCAGCACAGTGCCCTGGCAGGGGCCCCGCAAAAGGGAGAGGCAGCCCCAGTGTCTCCCCTGCTAGCCGTGCCCGAGGCAGCAATGCCGGCAGCCCCATGCTGGGGCACTCACATCCCCAGCCGGGGTTCTGGGGCTGCAGGCTGGGAGGGGAGGCCCCGGCCTGATACCTCCCCTTGCCTTTGCCATGGTGGGGGGCAGCCCGCAGGGCCCCGAGCAACCTGGGACCAGGCTGCCCTGTGTGCTCCCAGCATCCTGCTCCCCGTGGAAAAGCCCAGCCTCTCTTCCCTGCTGCTGCCCTATCCCAAGCTCAGGGGATGTGCCAGGGACTCCCGGCCCAGCCTCCAGCGCTACAACACCAGCAGGGGCTGCACCGCCAGGCCAGGATGTGCACCGCCCAGCCTGCTACCACTGGTGCAGGCAGCCGGTCCCTGGCCAACGGGGGGGTCCCGCCTTCTCATCCATGGTCGGCAGAGGAGGCAGCAGCTTCTGGGTTTCCGCTCAGAGCTGGCCAGGGAACATAGGGACCCCCTTTGTTGCACCCCTGTGCCAAGGACAGTGCCACCGGCATCCCCTTCCTCCCCCCACGACATGGGGGGAAGGTCTTTACTGCGGCACAGGACAAAGAGTCCTGGCAGGCGCATCGCGGCCTTTCTTCCCTTCTGTCGCTGTCCATGAGCAAGCCAACATCAAGCCAAACCAGCATCAGCAGGGCCGCAACGGAGAGCAGAGCCCCGTCATTCCTTTCTCTAGGAGAGGGCTGCAGGGGCCATCATGGACCACAAGGTGTGAGTCAACAGGCTGACACTGTCGCGAGAAAGCAAGCCGCACTATGGGAGGCATTCTTGGGCGTGCGGTGAGGCAGACACGAGACGTCATTCTTCCGCTCTGCTCCACGATGAGGCCTCAGGTGGGGAGTGTTGTGTCCAGTTGTGGGCACCACAGTTCTGGGGAGAGGCGGAGAAAGTGGAGAGGGTCCAGAGAGGAGCAACACAAATGCGGGAAGGTCTAGAGAACATGAGCTCTGAGGGAAGACTGAAAGAACTGGGTTTGTTTAGTGTGGAAAAAGAGAAGACTGAGGGTACGTCTAAACTACCTCCCTCTGTCGGCAGAGGGATGTAAATTAGACGTATCGAAAGTGCAAATGAAGGCGGGATTTAACTATCCCGTGCTTCATTTGCATAATGGCGGCTGCCTCTTTTTTCGACATGGGGCTTTTCGAAAAAAACCCACAGCAGTTTAGACGGGGCATTTTTGACAGAAATACCCCGTTTTGAAAGATCCTGTACTCCCCCAAAATAATGCCGCTCCCACCCCACTTCTGCCCATTCTCAGAGGCCCACGGCTGCTGCTGGCTTGGAAACGTTCTTGAGAAATCGAGGGGGGAGGGGCGGATTTCTATTTTAAAACCCGGCAATGGTGTGCTCATGACGAGGACAATGTGCAGCACCAACAAGTCAGGGTGGCCTCTCAGAAGAACCACCTCCCAATGCTGTGATTTTTAACCGCAGAGGGGGTTAGCTGCTGGCAGCAAGGCTGATACCCTGGTCATCTCCTCACTGGGCCCGGGCCTGCCCAATGGTGGAACTAGATGTCTTCTAAGCTCTTGGTTCCCTGCTGATAACGCAACCTACTACTGCAGCTCTTGGAAGGCTACAGGGGCTGACGCTGCTCTCCTTGGCTGGTAGGATTCCTACTGACCTCCACAGGCCTTCATTCAGGGCCATCCCATTCCATTTCCTATGGGTGGGCACCGAATGGAGTCCAGCCCCGTTTTGTTGTCCCCTCATTGGTTCCTGGTGCAGCATGTAAACTTACAGCAGACCCCGGGGATGCACTCCGAAACGTTACACAAATGGGCAAACACAGGTGCCAGAGAGCACTGATTTTCCACCGGGATGAGGGTGCTGCATGAGCTGCCCCAGCTGAGGGGTAGTTCCGGGAGGGCCTGGGTACCAGAGACACAGCTCCGTCCCTCTGTTGGAGGCAATAGATCACGCCACTCTTTTTTCTACAGGAGTCCTCTGTGTGCCCTTCTGGATACTCTTGCTGGTGAGTTAGAGGACCAAGAGCCAGGGTTCTTCCCCCTCATCCCTTCCGGCTTATTTTGGACTAGATCCGCTATCTAGTCCCTGTTCTTCCTCTCAGAGACTAGGGGACTGAAGATATCTTACGCCAGATCTACACTTACCTGAGACCGACATTCCAGAGATCAATCTTCTAGGGTTTGATTTAGCGAGTCTAGTAAGGACCCACTCAATCAACTGCTGAGGATGCCCCGTCAACTCCGCTACTAACAGATTGTGAGGGAAGTCCACGGGAGAGTTTCTCCTGCATTGGAGATTCTGCGGAAACTTGACCTAAGGTACATCGACCGCAGCTACGCTATTCTCATACCTGGAGTTGTGTCTCTTAGGTCAACTTCCTTGTGTAGCGTAGACTTGGCCATACCCTCTCTTGCCCCCCGTGAGAAGGAAGTGAGGGCCATAGAGATCTAGAAGTTCACCTCTCAAGACTCTGGCTGCTCTCTATGAGTTTCAGACAGACACATACTCTCTGTGATCTCACAGCAGCAAAAATCCTCTTTTAACATGAGCTGGTGACAGTAAGAGGGAACATCGGGGGGAAATGCTGGAGCCAGAAGATCGTCTCATTTGGAAATGACTGAGGAGGTACGCCCAGCCAGCCGGCATCTGAATTTCATTTCCTACCTTCTGCTTCTGAAACAGCTCCGTTTATCGGAGGTTCGCATGGTCCAGCACAAGCCTTGCAGCCGGGAATAACTGCATGTCCCGTGTCCTGAATATCAGCCGGTGAAGCTTAAGCTTATTAGCCAAGTGACCCACTGAGGTAGGAAGACAATAGATGAACATTTCACGGACCCCTTCATTCCTCAGCATGGCCGGATAGTGACTCTTCTGATCACCGGGAGCAGAACAGGTTGGGGTTGGGGGGGAAGCCAAGCGGAGGAGAAAACCACCATACAAAGTTTTAATCGCTGACATCAAAATCTTGCACAATATAAACTGCTGGCAATTAGTATGCCTGTTTGCCTGAACATCTGAGTTCCATCTCTGCCAGCTGAGATTAAAAAAAAAAAATCACAGGGACCTGCATGAATTATGAGCTGTCTTTTAGAGAGGCGCCATTTGCAAGTGTTTCTCTGATGAGCCAGGATCTTTGATGTTATTTCACTTGGCATACATTTTGCCAATTAGCTGGGTTATTTTAATTAAGTCATGACATGCAGCCTCCTATTACTGGACTCATGTCACTTCCTATTAGCATTAGCCTGCGAAATATGAAAATGTGCTTTTCTAAAGAGGAAAAAAAAATCTTTTTAAATGGTGTTTGTCGCATTCAAGGAAGTTATTCCTCAACTCAGGGTCCTGTTAGTGATTATTAGTGGACTGTGAAAAAAGAGACCATATAACAGGTCACATTGGCATCCTTGGATACTGTTAGCTTTACCAAGCCAGTCAGCACATTTCTGTAAGAAATTGATCCCCCTCCATCTTCTCCGTCTAACATTTTTTACAGGCTCTCTGAGTGTTTTGCAGAGTTTAGACCATACCGTTTTTCTGCGTTCAATCCTGTTCACTCATGCATTTCACCAAATAAAAATCGAGGTTCCTGTTGACTGTGTTTCTCTCTGCTCAGAGATTCACCTTTCAAGGACACAGTAAGTGGCAAATAGGTGACTTTTAAGTTAAACATTAAACTTGCGTCTAAAAGATGAGTAAGTTTGCATTAAAACAAACAAGCAAACTTTTTCTCCAAAATTTGAAATAAATCCAAAGCCAAACTTTCGGGTTTTATAGTCAAAACCTGAGTTTACTTTTAAATATTGAAATCCTTCCTTTGTGTTCATCCAAGTTCTATCAAGAAGAGGAAACACAAGTGTCAAACTACTGTTCCATATTTAAAAGACTATAAGTTACTTAGGGCCGGGACTGCAGTGTTACAAATCTCAGTTTTCAGAGAAAGAGAAGGGATTTCTGGAGAGAACTGTCAAAATGTAAAGGGACTCAAATCAGAAGGCAAATAAAGAGAACCCAGGATCATATATATAGTAGCCCAGTGTCTGGGCGTCTGTAACG
>CM057848.1:4114528-4128689 GCA_030068395.1 Apalone spinifera | reverse complement strand
GATGAACAAGTTCTCTCCCTCCTCCTTGTGACACCCTTTTAGATACCTGAAAATTACTATCACGTCCCCTCTCAGTCTTCTCCTTTCCAAACTAAACAAGCCCAATTATTTCAGTCTTTCCCCATAGCTCATGTTCTCCTTTAATCATGCTTGTTGCTCTTCTCTGGACTTTCTCCAATTTCTCCACATCTTTCTTGAAATGCGGTCCCCAGAACTGGACACAATACTCCAACTGAGGCTTAATGAGCACAGAGCAGAGCGGAAGAATGACTTCTCGTGTCTTGCTCACAACACACCTGTTAATGCAACCTAGAATCATGTTTGCTTTTTTTGCAACAGCATCACACTGTTGACTTATAGTTAGCTTGTGGTCCACTATAACCCCTAGATCTCTTTCTGCCAAACACCTTCTTAGACAGTCGCTTCCCATTCTGTATGTGTGAAACTGATTGTTCCCTCCTAAGTGGAGTACTGTGCAATCTTTGGTGGCTGTACATGGACATAACTGGCATCAGACCAACTTTGTAGGGCAGGCTCTCGTGAATCGGAATGGGAGTTCCTTTTTCCTGAGCTCACAGTAAGACATATTCAGCACAAGGAGGGGCTGGAGGCATTTCCCTTGCCCTTTAACACAACATTTGATAGAAGGGGATTGCACAGGGCATTTTTGGGCATCATGAAGGTTCACTTTCTGGTTGCTCTTCGTGGCTTCATAGGACTTCCTACCAAGAATTGTGCATAGACCCGAATGATTGCCTTCTTCTATAGAAAGGGCAGAAGACATGGGTGCGCGAGGGGAGGAATTATGTAGGTTACTGGATACATTTTTTACAGGTTCAAGAATGGCTGTGAGGTTTGTGATGGCAGATGGGGTGGTGAAGAGGTGGTTAGAGGACCCTGCTCCCACAGGTAGTGAACATCAAGTGGTACAGACTCACTTGGTTCTCTGTGTATCCACTCCTTGTCCTTTGCAATACCATACACCGATAAAAACAACCAATGGTCTGGTAGCACTTTATAGACTACCAAAACATGTAGATGGTTTCATGAGCTTCCGTGGGCACAGCCCCCTTCTTCAGATGACCGGAGTTATGAGTAGGGGATATGAAAACTCGAAATAAATAGGAGAGGGGAAGGAGAAGAGGGAGAAAAAGAAAAAAAGGAAAAAGAAAGGGGGGTGTGAGACAGGGCATCATTAAATATCTGGCGAATGGGTACTTAAACCTAAGCAGTTCAAAGTAAATAGATAGATGCTAAGACAGGAAGGATACCACTCACAGAGCCGTTAGCACCTTCAGTGGTTATGAAGTAGGTAGTGTCCTAGCCAGCCCATATCTCGATTGAGTCCATTAGTATGTGAATTTAATTTGAGGATCAAGTGAGATTCCAGTCCTTCCCTATGTGTTTGGCTTCGATGGCACCTGCAGAGGGATTTCCACCAGGAGCAGCAGCGTTCTGCTCCAGCTAGAGATGTTACTGCGGTAGAGCTTTTGAGAAGTTGATGGTGCCTTTTTCACTACCTCTTGCAGTCCTGGTTCCTGTGCCCAGCAAGGGCGTTCTTCTCATTTAAGACCAAACATTTTGCTTGTCTCCCAGCCCAGATGACCGGGAGGGACACAAGGAAATGCTGCAAACTCCAGGAGTGGAAGAATCCCTTCCTCCCCCACCCCCCCCAGACAGGTGAAAATGCAGAAGAAGAGGCCCTGTACTGCTTCTAAGCTAGCCAAAAGTCTGGAATGCACAGTGGGGATAGGCAACTGTTACATCTCCTCCGCGCGCTACTTCCCCAGCTCACTGGAATGACCGACCCCGCTTCTGCCCTTCCCAACAAGTAGAAGATGGAGGATCTGCTTTGTAGTGACCATGAAGTCCTTGAGTTGTTTGTACCTGCCCTGGCTTTGGTATTAGACAGACGCAGACTCTATGAGACAGGAATATCTCCATATGTTTGCAATCCTTAAGGCTGATCGCTGGCTATTGGTCCTTTTGCTTTGTTGAACAAACCTTTACCTTGGAGAAAAGGCCGGGGAGTGCGTTGGCTAATGACCCCTGAAATTAGAACTAGTCAAACACTATCCAGCTATTGAATTTTGCTGGTTTGCATCAACTAATTTCTTCCATGAATAATTTTCTTTGGTATCTGACCTGCTCCAGAGCTCCTGAGTCACCATTGTTGAATAAATTATTTAACAAATAACAGTTTTAGTCACTGCATTATTTGTTCCGTGGCTATTTTATTCCGACACCCGACCAGTGCTCCTAAAAAATGGCTTTTCATGAACTTTGGGAAATTGTACTTTTACTCTTCGGTGCATTCCTATTACCATAATAATAGCTCAGTATAGAACGGGGTGGGGAGGGATGGTATCCACCTAGGGAAAGCGTTAGTTTTCACACTCTAGAAATATAGGATTGGCTAGCGAGCCCTCTGTGTTTGAAGCACACGGATTGATAAACCGTTCCTCATTACTTCTCCGGCTTACATTATGGTGGGTTACTTTATATATGTTCACAATCTGGTTTTCACTAATGAAGGGTCTTCACTGGGCATTTTATTCGTTTGCTGGTTCTTTGGCACGCCACAGTAAATGATGTTTCTCTTGCAAAGCTCTTGCTGCTTAGCCATGCAGGAAATGGCAACACACATCAGTTGCTATTGGTAATTTCTGTAGTATAATCTGATTAGCAGAGCAATATGGTTTTCTCGTTGATCTCACAGTTGTCGTATCAGATAGAGGAGAAGGAGAAGGCGGCCAGTTAGGAACAATAGAGAGGGATATTCTGTAAGAAGGGACATGATGAAAGCAAAAGGTGACGCAGGGGATAGTAGGAAGGGGAACTCGCCGGACTACATCAAGGTGTACCACGGCATAGTCAGAATGAGTTACTCTGATGATTATTCAAAAGGATCTCACAAAACTAGGCAATTGGGCAACAAAATGGCAAAGGAATTTTAATGTTGATAAATGCAAAGTAATGCACATTAGAAAAAAATAATCCCATCTATACATACAATATGATGGGGACTAATCTAGCTACAACTACTCCAGAGAGAGATCTTGGAGTCATTGTGGATACTTCTCTGAAAACATCCACTCAGTGTGCAGTGAATAAGGAAAAGTTATGTCATTGTTCCCATAATGTAAGAACCAGGGAGTCACTAAATGAAATTAATAGGCAGCAGGTTTAAAACAAATAAAAGGAAGTATTTCTTCATGCAGCACATAGTCAACCTGTGGAACTCCTTGCCAGAGGATGTTGCGAAGACCAGGACTTTAACAGGGTTCAAAAAAGAACTAGATAAATTCATGGAGGATAGGTCCATCAATACTTACTTAGCCAGGAATGGTTTCTCTAGTCTCTGTTTGGAAGAGGTTGAAAATGTGTGACAGGGAAGGGAACAGTTGATGGTTTCCTGTTCTGTTCACTCCCTCTGGGACACCTGGCATTGGCCACTGTCAGAAGACAGGACACTGGGCTAGATGGACCTTTGGTTTGACCCAGTCTGGCCGCTCTTTGTGTTATATTCTTATTATGGAGAGAAATCAAATATATAGAAAGAGTCAGAACTGCATCAAGAGAGCAGAGGGAACAGAAAACTCATGCAACTCCCCTATCAGATGTGAAGCACCAGAAAGAGAAAAAAATTAGAAGAAGTGTTCATTGGCTAATTTCTTCCATGAATGATTGTCTTTGGTATCCAACCTGCTCCAGAACGACTCGTGTCCCAGCAAGAACAAAAGGGCCTCTAAATCGCTCTAGCCCAGCATAAAGCAGGTTTGGGATTGAACCAGGACACAGCCATTGTATGACCTAGCACCTCTCTGGAGGGCTCTTGTCTTGCTCTGCATAATCTCTGCTTCCGTTACAAATAGTTTCCATCTTTGGGTTGCAAAGAAACCCTCAGAACTGAGTGCTGAAGGTAACTGCTGGAGGTGTCTGCAGGGAGTCTGGAACAAGAGCTCGGAAGTGTAAACAGACTCATTCATCTCCAGGAGGGGTTAACGCAGGTGCCCAGGTACAATCATTTAAATGCCAACACGGCTAACACGTTCATTCCTCATGTAAGGGAGCAGCGGGAAGGGGCAGAGCTGCACCATTTCCTATGAGCGAGGCACTGCTTTGATGCCACAGGAAGGCTGTGTCTGGGAAGTGCAAAACTTCTAGGGTTCTCCCCCATCCCACCCAAGAAGCAGCCGAGCCCAGTGAAGCTGCACAATCATAGAATCATAGAACCATAGAGCTGGAAGAGACCTCAGAAGGTCATCAAGTCCAGCCCCCTGCCCTAGGCAGGACCAATCCCAACAAAATCAGCCCAGCCAGGGCTTGGTCAAGCTGAGACTTAAAAATCTCTAGGGATGGAGGCTCCACTACTTCCCTAGGGAACCCATCCCAGTGCTTCACCACCCTACTAGGGAAATAGTTTTTCCTAATATCCAACCTGGAACCTGACGTTTCCAACATCAACATGATCCACTTGTAGAATCACAGAATCCCATGGCTGGAAGAGCCCTCAAGAGGCCATTGAGTGCAGCTCCCTGCCCAAGGCAGGACCAATCTCAGCAGCTGCTCTGCTCAACCTTGCTTTAGGGTCCAGAGTGCGGGGGATGGGGTTGGTGGATTTTTAATATCAAGGGCTACGTCTACACTGCATGCTTATTTTGAAATAAGCTATTCCGGAATAGTTATTCCGAAATAGCTTATTTTGAAATAGCACGTCTACATTGCAGGGAGGCCTCAAAATGAGTCCCTGGTACGCTTCCCTAATGTAGACGTGCTATCTTGATTTACAGCCCCAGGAGGAATAACTTAGAATGACCCTGGGGAGGGGCTATTTCAAAATAGCAGCTGTGGAGCGTCTACACACACCTTATTTTGAAATCACTATTTTGGATTAGGCATTATTCTTTGTAGAATGGGGTTTACAGAAGTCGGAATAAGCCACCCGTTATTGCAAAATATTTTCGAAATAATGGACTTGCTGTGTAGACGCTCGCATAGTTATTTGGAAATAACGCTAGTTATCGCAAAATAACGGTGCAGTGTAGACACACCCAAGATCACACATGTTAATACTCTGCCCAATGACACTCCATCATTGCTGAACACTGTGGAATACCTGTGAGCCAGATCGCATTTTAGGGCTGACACGGGCAAGGGTTATTTTGTGAGCAGAGAAAGCAAGAGCATATCTCTGCCTGCCCCTCCCCAAGATCAGGCCAAAAAGCTCTCATTGGTGCAGTTCCATATGGGAAACGATCGGGCAAATTAGCCTAAGTACCGTCTTCAGTGCTGTTATGCGACTATGTATCATTTTAAGACACTGAGGGTGTCAGTACAGCAAGGCAAATAATGGCTGTTTCAGTTTGCTGGCAATTAAAAAAAATAAGAAAATCAGTTTAAAAAAAGTAAGCTCTAGGTCCACCCCAAAACATATCCCCCGCCCCCAAAAATCTAGCAAAGCAAAAAAGAAATCACTGCCGATCGAATGGAAGATTTCCTTTTGCTTTTGTGGTTCGCTTTTAAATTTGTCTTTAAAGAAATAAAGGGACTTTGTGAGTAATTTCAAATGTAAAGCTATGTTTAATCCGCTTAAACCAGAAATCCTGGATTTCTGGTTCCTAGTTAATGCATCAGCAGCTAGTTTATCATAGGATTGCTACAAGCATTGTCCTCGGGAAGCGATCGAGGGTGCTTTGACGTAGGGTTAGTGACTGGCCCTTTGGAACTGGCAATAACCTGAATATTGTTACGAGTTTTGGGGGAGGGAGTAGCTATCACAAAGGCAGGTCAGAAGAGATGGGAGTGCCCCAAGAGACTGTCTGACTCCATGGTTAAGCTGTGAGAGTATGTCTACGCTGCCACCCTAGTTCGAACTAGGGTGGCTAATGTAGGCATTCGAACTTGCAAATGAAGCCCGGGATTTAAATATCCCGGGCTTCATTTGCATGTTCCCGGGCGCCACCATTTTTAAATGCCCCGTAGTTCAAACTCCCTGCCCGCGGCTACACGCGGCACAGACTAGGTAGTTGGAATTAAAGCTCCTAATTCAAACTACCGTTATTCCTCCTGCAATGCGGGCAGGTAGTTCGAACTACGGGGCATTTAAAAATGGCGGCGCCTGGGAACATGCAAATAAAGCCCAGGATATTTAAATCCCCGAGCTTCATTTGCAAGTTCGAATACCTAGTTCGAACTAGGGTGGCAGTGTAGCCATACCCTGAGAGTGTCAGACGAGCTCACATTTGGGTGATGAAATGGGAGTGTGGAACTCAGCCAGTGTGGGGTTTGTGCCCTGGTTTGTGGCAATCCACCCCGAGGTTGTAGAGTCTCCATCATGGGAGATATTTAAGAGCAGGTTGGACAGACTTCTGTCAGGGATGATCTAGATGGTGCTTGGTCCTGCCGTGAGGGATGGGGACTGGACTTGGTCCCTTCTTGTTCTGGTGTCTGTGCAATCTGTGTGCATGCTCTTCAAGCACTTCAACTAGCTCCACTTTGTGTATGTGGCTTTTAGCTCTACATGGGCCCTATTTTCATTTAGGCTGAGGCCACTTTCTACCATCCTGGCACTGTAAACAGGCTTCAGAGTGAGTGTAAATAATATTGTTTTACAGCCCTTTAATTCTGCCAGAGGGATGAAGACTATGAATGAGGCTCAGGCCTCTGTCTATGGGTTTTATCCTGCCACCCATGAACGTAGTATCCGATCCCCTTCTAGCTACAATCAATAGCCATAATGAAGTCTCTAGTGGATATCATGGATTCACTGGGTCTTTCTCCTTTTTGGAGTAAAATCTTTGCTTGAGGCAGAATTTCTCTTTGCCTTTTTAAAAAATCAGATTAATTCACCTCGGTTTTAATTTGATTCGTTTCAGGTGGGGTGGTTTTCAACGCTCCCCCAATTCTGTCCGTACCGCTCCACAGATGGTTCTCAGATCGTCTCTCACAGGAACTCCCAGAGTGTCGCTTCTTCATGGAGAGTCGGCGTTACAAGCTAGGCAAACGGGTAAAGGAGTCAAGGTATGGAATGATCATCCACGCGGTTCCCAAGGGCCTGAAGTGGAGTGGATAAGCCATCGAGGCTGCATAATGAACTAGGCCAGGAATTCTCCATCGCTCCACAAACAGGCCTGCTGCCATTGCTTCGTCTCCACAGGGAACTCTAATTGCAGCTCTTTGCAGTTCTCCCCTTCAGCTCCCTGACAGAATGCCAATTCCAAACAAGAACTAATTTATCAGTGGCTGGAGTGGCTAAATAGACTATATTTCCTGTCGTGTTCTAGACTGCAGCTGTAGTGTTTCTAAAGTAGCTTGTGTTGTTCTCACCAATCGTACGAGCGAGGCAGGTAGTGCTGTAATTAGCAGGAAGCTCCTCTAGGCTTCCAGTCTTATTAGATAATAGTTGTTCTACATTAATCTAGTTTAATGAAGTTCCTGACCTTCCTTCTCAGTAGACTGATGACTAATTTACCAAATAAATCTTGCCTGGTATCTTAATCCTATTTTATAAATAATCCCAATAACTCATGTATGAACACTTAGAGTGTAGGTCCTGGAAGAAAAAAAAAAGAGGAAGATTAATATGCATGGAGGCTAATTCTCTAGGTAATTACATTGTGTAGTACTTAGACCAATGACTGCTGTTCTGATTCATGAAGAAAATGGTACACAAGAAAGATACAGAGTGGAATATAAGGGTTACATAAATATTTATGTAGATCGCTTCAGAAAACCAGTAGAGGCATGAAGTAACCAGGCACTGTGGAAAAGGTCTTATTTATGGTGCATTGTAAGAAATTTAGTAGGACTTTATTACAAAGCAGGAGTAATTAATTTTTTTTAGAATCAAGGATGGAACAATGTAAGCGAAATACATCTGAAAAGACATATTTAATGAAATATATCAACATATGTTTCTAAAGCACTTCCTGGAAATGATTAAATCTTTTTTTATAGCTACACTTGAAAGAAGATGTCTGGAAAAGGTAGAGGACTCTATGTTTGTACATTGTGAGAACTAGCAATAAATGTGTGGCCCATGATGCAAAATTATTTATTATTGTTGCTATTTATTATTCATGAACATTCAAAGATGCACTAGGCCCTGCTCGAAACACAGGTATTGTTCCTGACCTAAAAACTGCAAAGTCATTCTGGGTTACCCTGGCAGCTCTGAAGCAAGAACAAATTATGCCAAATATAATTCCCTTCTTTGACAAGGTGTCTGGCCCAGTTGATAGGGAAGATGATGCAAACAGGATATATTTTGACTTTAGTAACACTTTTGACATAGTCCCACATGGCAGTCTCATTAATAAACTAGGGGTTTGCGGTCTTCATTAAATTACTGTAAGGTGGATGCACCGCTGCATGAACGAGCGCTCCACAAGAGTGTTGATCAATGATTCACTGTCAAAGTGGGAGGACATATTTAGTGAGGTGCCAAAAGGTCAGTCCTGGGTCTGACACTGTTAAAAGTTTTCATTAATGAGTTGGAGAGGATGCTTATAAAATTGTCAGACAGCACCCAACTGGGAGGGTCCCAAGCGGTTGGGACGACAGGGCTAGAATTCAAAACGTCCTTGGCAAATTGGGGAAGAAGTCTGAACTCAACAAGATAACATTCAATAAAGACAAGTGCAAAGTGTGACATTTGGAGCGGGGAGGAGGACTCAAATGCACAAGTACCAAATGAGGAGTAACTGGGTGGGTGGTGGTACTGCTGAAAAGGATACGGGGGTTATAACGGATGATAAACGGAATATCAGCTGACAATGAGATGGGGTTACAAAAAAGGCGAATATGATTCTGGGGTCTATGAACAGGAGTGTTGCATGTAACACACAGACATATTTGTTTTACGCTACCTGGCACTGGTGAAGACTCAGCTGGAGTCTTGTGTCCAATTTGAGGACCACAGTTTAAGGAAGATGTAGACAAACTGGAAAGAGTCCAGAGGGGAGCAACAAAGGTGAACAGAGGTTTAGAAAATGTAACTTAGGAAAAAAGGTTAAAATAACCTGGGCGTAGAATCATAGAATACTAGAGCAGGAAGGGACCTTGAAAGGTCATCAAGTTCAGTCCCCTGCCTTCATGGCAGGACCAAGCACCATCTAGATCATCCCTGATAGATGTCTGTCTAACCTGCTCTGAAATATCTCTAGTGATGGAGATTTCACAACCCCCATAGAAAATTTATTCCAGTGTTTAACCACCCTGACAGGTAGGAAGTTTTTCCTAATGTCCAATCTAAACCTCCCTTGGTGCAATTTAAGCCCATTGCCTCTTGTCTTATCATCAAAGGCCAAGGAAAACAATTTTTCTCCCTCCTCCTTGTAACACCCTTTTAGATACCTGAAAACAGCTATCATGTCCCCTCTCCGTCTTCTCTTTCCTAAACTAAACAAGTCCAATTCTTTCAGTCATCCCTCACAGGTCATGTTTTCTGGACCCTTCATCATTTCAACACCTGGGCATGTTTCGTATTGCGTAAAGAAGCCTGCAGAGGAGATCTGATTGCAGTCCTCAGTGATGGTAAAGGTGATTATAAAGAGGACTAGGACTGATTTGTTCTCCTTGTTCAAGACATAACGGGCTTCATCTGCAGCAAGGGAGATTGAGGTTAGATAGGATAATCTTCTAAACTATAAGAGTCGTGAAGGTCTCCAAGGGAGAGGGTGGAATCTCCATCACTGGAGGTTTTTAAAGCTGATACAAGCCCTTGTTGGGGATGGCCTAGTCTTACTGGGTTTGGCCTCAGCATAGGGGACACCTCTAGGAACAAGGAATGTAGCCCATAGTTATAGGATAAGGGAGGAGTTCTCTCCTGGGAAACCGAGGCTCAGAAAAAGATTTCAGGGGTTGTGGTGAATAATTAGATGAACATGAGTTCCCAGCACCATGCTGTGGCCAACAGAGCCAATGAGATCCTTGGAAACATAAACAGGGATTAAGAAGAAAGTTTAGATTAGATTACGATTAGAGAGGAAATTTGACCTCTGCCTTCGATACTAGCCCGACTACTGCTGGAATATTGCATCTAGTTCTGGTGTCCATAATTCACGAAGGATGTTGATAAACTGGAGAAGGTTCAGAGGAGAACCAAGAGAACGACCTAAGGACTGTGAAACATGCCTTATTGTGATAGACCCAAGAAGCTTATTCTATATAATTTAACAGAAGGTTTGTGGGGGAATTTGGTCCCAATCTATAGAAGTATCAATGCGGGAAACATATATTTGATAATGGCCTCTATTCCAGCCAACAGCATGGTCCAATGTCTGGAAATTGAAGCTAGACCAGTTCAGAAACAGTGTACATTCTTAAAATGTGTGTACTTAATCACTCAAACAACTTGAAGGGGTCAAAGTGGATTCTCTGTCACTGGCAATTTTGAAGTCAAAGCTAGATTTTTTAACAGCTATTCCCTATTTGAAACAGGTATTCTTTGGGGGGGGGGGAGTTCTGTACCCAATTTTGCACAGGCGGTCCAATAAGATGCCAACCGTTATTCCTTCTGGTCTCGGAAAATTCTGAATCCTTCCTTTTGAATTCAATGGATCTTCTCTTCTCGGTAAAATTATGTGCATACATTATGTAGACACATTACTGCTGAGGCTCTATTGACTTCATTTGCCAGTGCAATTAAGAATGCAGTGTCATCGGGGAATATGCCTCTCAAAATGATATGCTGCAAGTCATTTCCTTCATTGTCCTTTGTGTGTGTCTGTGAGGGCTGTTTGGCTTGAATAAAAGATCATATAAATTTAATCTCCCCATCTTCTCTCTTTCTGTCTTGCGATATTGTTATAATTTAAAAACATATCTCTATTTTTTCTTGACCTTACCGCAATAGTCTGCCCTGTTTTTCAAAAGTATTAAGTTATGTATAAGTGAATTCCTATCCACAACCCTCTCCTTTATTCGTCCTTTCTTTATCCAAATGTGTTGATCTTTGCGTTAAAAAAACCCCAAACAGATAACGAGACATTGCCCAGCACTAATGTATTTATTCAACCACAAATTCATTTATATCAGACACCTCGAACAAACAGGACGTATGGGTCACTTGACAAAATGCGCAACTGGTTCTTAGGGAAAAAAAGATTTTCTTAACATATACTTGAAAAAAACCCAGTCTCAGAAACAAATGTTAAAAATAACTTTGTATGAACTCTTGAAAGAAGAGATGGGAACTATTCAACATTTAATATCACCCTTTTTCAAGGGGGTAGAGCTGAGCTATATTAGTTTTGCAGAGCTATGTTTGTAACAGACAGTACTGTTACTGCATATCTTTCACAAGTAAAAGAGAATTCTGTGTTCATTTGAAAAAAGTAATCTTGACAGAATATTGCATTTGAGCCAGACAAAGTCCAGGTCTACACTGGCAGAGGAAATCGATGCAAGATATCCAACTCCATCTACATGAATTGTGTCAACATCGATTTTCTGGGGCAGCCCCACAATGGAAGAAATTCTCCCATCAACTTAAACAATAATAATATAATATATGGAGATATACCTATCCCATAGAGGTAGAAGGGACCTCAAGAGGTCATTGAGTCCAGCTCCCTCCCCTCAGAACAGGGCCAAGTACCATCCCTGACAGATTTGCCCTAGATCCTTATATAGCCCCTCTCAAGCATTGAGCTCATAACCTTTAATTCAGCAAGCTAATACTTAAAGCACTGAGCTATTCCTCCCTCCAGTACACTTTATGATACTCCAGCCATTGATGTTCTGTGGTTTGGTTTCGCGAGTCTAGTAAAGACCTGTCACTGTCGCAAGGAGTACTGGCACTAATGTGGGTGCTTCAGCATTTGATTTAGCAGGTCTTTACTAGCCTTGCTAAATTGAACCCCAGAAGATCGATTGCCAGAATGTCGCTCCTCTAGTAAGTGGAGACATGGTGGGGGTGCCTCATAGTAGGGGATGGGGAAGAAGTTAGATTTGATGCTTTCAAAAAAATTTCATCGAATATATTGGCCACCTAAATTAGGGTACCCAGTCTGACAAATACACATTTGTGTTCATTTGAAAGGCCTGCTCTAATTAAAGGGTTGTGTGCTCCGACTTAGATACCATCCTTTGCAAACTGGGTTGCTCAGCATTAAGAATACATTATAATTAGTGCTGTGTGAACATCTGATTTTTCACTTCATTGACTGAACCAGAAAAAAAAGATTATTTTGGGCAGAACCAAAATGATTTTTTTTCAAGTTTTCCAGTTAACCAAGAGTGGGAAAGGAATGTTGTTCTGAACAAAACATTCCTTTGAATTCGAGGCTCTTTAAAAAATAAACTTGAGATAATATTCAAAACAAAAAGCTGTTTAAAGCAAAATATAAAAAATGTTGCAAGAAAACATCTTTAATTTTTCTTTTGACCAAAAACACTTAGGTGAACTCAACTGACATTGGGGAAATATTTCAGTCAACTCAAACCTGAATTTTTTCACAAAAAAAACCTTCTCATCTGAATTGTTTTGCCTCATTCTGAGGATAATACATGCCTGATCTAGATCGCAATGCCTGAACTACTTATCAACTCTTCAGTACATCAGTTGGAGATGCCTCAGAACCAGTAATACTTTCGGAGTGAAAATGCTCGTTTTTTTTAACAATAGCGGATATTGGATATGTTGAAAACATCATTATCAGGCCTGCTTTTAGGACACTGGAACAGTGCTGCAAAGGCAGAATGAAAGCACGTGCAGAGCTGTTTCAGACTGGAAGATGCAGCATGCGGATTAAAACACATTCATGGGAGTTGGGTTGAAGAGTGTATGTGCATAGCTAATAACATTTGCTAACAATGGCGTCTGTTTTACTTTGGTACATTTTTTTAAAGACAAATGACAGGGACTATCTTCTGACAAATATTGGATAGGTTCAGTATTAGGCCATGTCTTCACTCTGGGGAAGATCAACGCTCCTACAATCTATCTTCCGGAGTTTGATTTAGCAAGTCTAGAAAAGACCCACTAAATCGAACTCAGAGGGTGCCCCTGTCCACGGCTGGTATTCCTGCTCCTGTGCCGATGGCACTGTGTGTGGATGGTGGGGAAACTTGAATTAAGGTATGGTGACTCTAGCTATGTAATTAATGTAGCTGGAGTTGCATATCTTAATTTGACTTCCCCCTTTAGTGTAGACCTGACCACAGCATCATGATGTTCTGTTATTTCAATGGTGATTCATCCTTTAGATAGTACCTTCCTGTATTCATTTCATGCTAGTTAGAAGAACCCTCCAATGCTATCTGGCTTCCTTATGGAATACTTATGGCTTTTATGGGAAACTTATGGACATACCTAACAATAATTATTTTGAAATCTTGAGAAAGAAATGCTGTAATAAAGCCGAGCTTCTAGTGGCTATGCTTACATGAGACAGACTCACAATTTCCATGCACAATTTCCTAACCCAGCCCTAGCTTGTGCGTGCAGGGAATTCTGGGAGTAGAGAGCAGCTTTTCGTAAAGGAGTAGGAAATACACGGAACTGACTGTCATTTATACCCCAAACAAGACTCACAACCAGTTTCTCAGCTGCTGCACATCAGTGTTGTTCCCACACCACTAATTTCCACCAGCAGAGGATCTGTAAATAACATGCTTGCTGCAAATGAAGGGTTTAGGATGCCCTACCCTTGGTGATTTTGCTCGCGTATGTTGATGCAATGTCAGAGATCTCTCTCCTGTAAGGTTTTGTCCTGCATGTGCTATTCGGCTAGGGAATAGCTGCAAAATGCCCTGGCAATAGCTCCGAGCACCCATCTTGTGCACTGTGCAGCCCCAGAGAGGTTTCCACCTAGCAGAGAGGGCACAAGAACAGAAGGAAGAAAATGCCAATATGGAAATAAATGCTGGTGGGGAAGAGGAACGTAAAAATGTGCAAGAGCCACAAAGGGGTTCTACTGGCTGCCGCTGCTCCACACTGCCCCCCTAGTGACGGAGAGAGTTTGAAATCACAGCAGAGGCCTACACGTATTTTACTGTGCTCCTCAAATTGCAGAAATCTCTTACCATTGAAAGAAGTTGCAAGTTACTACAATGAATGTCTCTATGCAATCAGATGGGATTAGGTGTGGTGGATTCTCTGGTTTGCTATAACCAGTTTGGGTTGGTGCCGCAAACCATTCTTGCAACCCCAGGC
>CM057848.1:4091336-4102206 GCA_030068395.1 Apalone spinifera | reverse complement strand
ATTAGGAAAAACTTCCCAAGCGTGAAAACAGTTAAGCACAGGAGCAAATTGCCTTGGGAGGTTAGGAAAACTTTGTAATTGGAGGGTTTTAAAAACTGTTTAGACTGTTGGGGATGATCTAGCTAATACTTAGCCCCACCATGAGTCCCAGGGACTGTCCTAGATGACCTTTTGAGGTTCTTTTCAGTCCTATGATTCTATAATTAGATAATCTCTTTGTTATCTCTTAGATAATCTGAACCAAATTATATTCTTAAATCTTTTACTGTAAGGCAAGTTTTCTAGATCTAAAATGATCCTAAACTAGTTGCCTTCCTCATTCAATTTAGCTATTTCTCACAGCCAGTCATCTGCTATATGTGGCTCTTTCATTTTTAAGGTCAGTTCTGCTCTCAGGTGAACAACTTGTTCTGTGAGTGCAACTAAGAAGACAATCTGGGAATTAACTCAGCGGTCAGAGAGAGCAATACAGAATGATGCTCTACTTCTTTTTCTGCATCTGATAATGAATTAGACCTTCAGCAGAGACATGAGAACTGGTTTAGGTAATATTTAGTCTAGGTCTACGGTAGGGGAGAAAGTCAACCTAAGATACACAGGTCAAGCTATGAGAATAGCATATCTCGAGTCGAGGTACCTTAGGCTGAATTTCTGCAGTGTCCCCACTGTGGGAGGTGGACAAGAGGAACTCTTCCGGAAATTTCCCTTACTCTTCCCCGTGGAGTACTGGTGTCAATGTAGACACCATCAGTGGTTGATTTAGTGGGTCCTTACTAGACCTGCTAAATCAAATCCTGGGAGATTGATCCCCAGAGCGTCAATCTTGGGGTAAGCTGAGACAAGTTCTTAGTCCCACCAGGCATGATCTACATAACATTCAGGGATGTTGTAAATAATATTTAGTGTTGCTATGAGTGTAGGGGAGTGGACTAGATGACCTCTAGTTTAATAAACTCTAGTTTAATAAACTCTAGTTTATTAAAACTAATAAAAGAAAGTTCTTCTTCACACAGCGTGTAGTCAGCCTGTGGAACTCCTTGCCAGAGGAGGCTGTGAAGGCTAGGACTATAACAGAGTTTAAAGAGAAGCTAGATAATTTCATGGAGGTTAGGTCCATAAAAGGCTATTAGCCAGGGGATGAAATGATGTCCTTGGCCTCTGTTTGTCAGAGGCTGGAGAGGGATGGCAGGAGACAAATCGCTTGATCATTGTCTTCAGCCCACCCCCTGTGGGGCACCTGGTGCTGGCCACTGTCAGCAGACAGGATACTGGGCTAGATGGACCTTTGGTCTGACCCGGTACGGCCGTTCTTATGTTCTTATGTTCTTCGCAAGATCCCTTCAAGTCCTGAAATTCTGTGATTATATTCTGCAAGCATAGCCGTCAGTAATGATTTGGAGATCACAGAGGTATTTGTCTCACCACTCTGAATTCATCCCCCCGTCAAATGCTGGGCTTGGAAATCATGAGACCCAATTTTGTGGCTCTGAGGGAAAAGGCCAGCCCCATGGGGAAAATGGGAGCATCGATTGTAGCTCCGTGTTGAAAAGGCAGCAAAACAGCAAGTTCTGAGCCGCTGTGGTGATCTCTCTTAACTGCATTCATCTATTTTTAGACCTCCTTAGGGAGGTGTTGACTGTGTGGGACGTGGAGCTACTTGTAATAATTTATGAATACTGCATCCTGACCTAGTTATTGGGATATTTACTGTACGGCTATTCTGGCCTACACCAACAGCACTGCTGGGAAAGGAACTTGAAGGCAAGAAGATGACTTGAGAGAAGACATCCCTCCAGACACTGAGTAGGGGAGTTGTTAAAAGACGACTCAGATAATGCAGCTGTAACCCTCACACTTTCTGGGTGTGGTGCACTTTCCCAAGACCAGCTTCAGAAAGAATACTGAGACTGCTCAACAGCCGTAGGGTATGTCTACACTAGCTCGTTAATTCAAGCTAGGTAGGCAAATCAGGGAACCGGAGCTGCAAATGAAGCCCAGGATTTAAATATCCCGGGCTCGTGGAATGAGGAGTAACAGTTAATCCGAATTAAGGATTTAGTTCAGATTAACTTTAAACTGCCGCGTGTAGCCGCGGGCAGTTTGTTCGGACTAAGGGGGATTTAAAAATGGCGGCCAGACGGGAACATGCAAATAAAGCCTGAGATATTTAAATCCCGGGCTTCATTTGCAACTCCGGTTCCCTGATTTGCCTACCTAGTTCAAATTAACGAGCTAGTGCAGACATACCCTTAGGGACTAGCCAGCTGGCTTTGAGCTCACGCTGGTGGAGGCAGATTCCCTGTGCTCAGGAGGTTCCAGGTTCAACTTTGCCTGCTGATGACCAGGGTCTGTGTTACGCAATGTCTTTTGTTTAATGTTCTGGCTTGACCGCCCCCTGGGAAGCTTACCACACTGGCTTTGGACATGTGTAAATCTGGGAAACTGAGAACAAAAACCTATGGCTCTGAAGAACAAGGAATAAGAGGAGAAGTGGAACAGACCCAAACTTCACCAGGTAGGGGACAGCTGAAAGACAGAGCAACCTTTTCTCTTATGTTATGTGCTGTTCTTATTGTTAACTAGGAACTTTGTTTCCAGAAGATTGTTTTAGATCTACTTTTCACAAACCTCCAAACATGGGCAATTGGTGAAGGTAGGGCTGGGGGAGGCAAGCTCCCAACCCCACCCCCAGTCCTGTCCCTTCTGCTGAGGCTCTGTCCCCATGGCAGCCAAATCGCTTCCCCGCTCCCCTCCCCACGGGGAGGCAGAGCAGCAAGCGATGTGCATACACTCCTCACCAGAATGGGGAGGGGAGGTGGGTGGGCGCATGTGCCCCAGCCTCCCCAGCCCCAGAGCATGGGGAGGGAGGAGGGCCCCTAGTTCAGAGCACGAGGAGACCAGGTGCTGAGGGAAAGCAACGCTACCCCCAGTACGTCTACACTAGGCGTTCTGGGGGCGGTCTGTGGGCGGGGCCAGGTTGTAGGTGGGGCCAGGCTGAGAGGCAGCCTTCCCTACCCACCACCCACGCTCCCAAATAAGAGCTCTGTGAATGCCTGAGTTTTTGAAACAAAATGAAAAACAAAATTCATTTTGCGTCAACATGAGGAGATGATTTTTTTTTCGGTGTTTGCTCATAAAAAGCAACGTAAACAAAGTAAACATGGCTCGATGA
This sequence comes from Apalone spinifera, assembly GCA_030068395.1. Lineage (NCBI taxonomy): Eukaryota > Metazoa > Chordata > Testudines > Trionychidae > Apalone > Apalone spinifera. The sequence goes on along the minus strand of CM057848.1, from coordinate 4,099,034 downwards.
AATGTTTTGTTTCGCTTCTGAGCTTTTTTTAAAGGTTTGACTTGTTTTAAAAAATAAAATAAAAGTGAGGGGAATTTCTAAACGAAAAGTCATTTTGAGTTCAATATCAATTTAAAGAACGTTGAAACATAATTGATGCTCAGGGATTTTTTTTTTTATAACTGAAATAGCCTCTCTCTAATTGGCTGCCTCATCCTCCCTCAGGTTCTATTAACCCCTGATGGGGCAGTGTGGGGCAGTCACCCCCGTCACAGCGTGCTAGAGAACAGCCAAACCTCTGTGGCTAGTGAAAGAACGCAAAGGCAGATTGCTGAGAGAAATGTGGTAAAAGAATTTCTGTTTGCTTTAGCCGATCAGATTTGCATAAAAAGAGAGAGAGATAAAGAGAGAGAGAGATGGAATTGTGGGTTTTATGACAAAAGCATGACATTTCCCATACAGTATTAGGGCATGACCTAACAAAGATTTTCGTCTATGGGGTCGTCACCTACTTGTGCCTTGTCATCTGTGGCTGCTATTTGAACAACATAGTCATCATCAGTAGACAATGTTGTTTTACCCTTCTGCATACCAGGGATGTAGTCTGTGTTTTGGTTCCACCTGCAGGTATAAATATGCAGGCCAGAATCAGGCTGGAGATGACAGGTGGGTCCAATCAGGGAGGATGAGGCCCACTTCTAGTAGCTGATCTGGAGGTGTGAATACCAAGAGAGGAGAAGCTGCTTTTGTAGTTAGCTAGCCATTCACAGTCTTTGTTTAATCCTGAGTTGATGGTGTCAAACTTGAAGATGAACTGTAGCTCAGCAGTTTCTCTTTGAAGTCTGGTCCTGAAGTTTTTTTGCTGCAGGATGGCTACCTTGAGATCTGCAATTGTGTGTCGGGGGAGATTGAAGTGTTCTCCTAGAGGTTTTTGTATGTTGCCATTCCTCACATCTGATTTGTGTCCATTGATTCTTTTACGTAGGGACTGTCCAGTTTGGCCGATGTAGATAGCAGTGGGGCATTGTTGGCACATAATACGTATATTACGTTAGTAGATGTGCAGGAGAATGAACCAGTGGCAGTATGGCTGATCTGGTTAGGTCCTGTGATGGTGTTGCTGGTGTATCTATGAGGGCAGAGTTGGCACCGAGGTTTGTTGCATGGATTGGTTCCTGAGATAGAGTTAGGAACCAATATGGTGCGGTGCGTAGTTGCTGGTGAGAATATGCTTCAGGTTGGCGGGTTGTCTGTGGTACCTGTCACTGGCACCATACTGTCACCGGTTCATTCTCCTGCACATCTACTAATGTAATATACGCCATCATGTGCCAACAATGCCCCACTGCTATCTACATCGGCCAAACTGGACAGTCCCTACGTAAAACTGAAGCGCCCAGATTTCCTGCATCTAACCGCAATGTTTCCACTCTTTTTCTCTGTTCCGGGAATCGGTCCAAGAAGACATCACGTCTATGCATATCCCCCCAATATCTCTTCCAATCAGTTATAGGTACCCACAGAAATCTTAAGGTACTAGGCCCAACTTTGGATAGGGGTTTGGACATCCGGGACATTTTGGCACCAAAAAGGGAATATAGGCCTAGGGATTAAGGAAGTCAGGCTGCTAAAGCCCGCTCCTGTGTGTATATTGTTTTCTCTTGAGGTCAGAAACCAAGTTCTATTCTCTTTCTATCTTTCTAGTTCTGTCTTGCTTCATTTATTCTAAGTCTTGCTTCCAAGTATCTCGTACTCCACCTGCACTGGGGTCCCTCAGGAAAAGGAGGCTGGTCCTTCCACGCCTGGCCTTTGCGGGGAGAAGAGCCTATGAGTATGAAATTCTATTAGGTAATTAAGATCTGTATGCTTAGATAAGTCCAGTTTGATTTTGTTAATGTTATCCATAGAGGAGATTCAATTAATCTGCATATTCGGTGCTATTTTTGTTGTATTGTTTGCTACATTGATTCCTGCAGTAATAAAGCTTATTAGGATTGCATTTCCTGATCTAAAGTGTCACTGTCGCTCGGCACCTGCAGACCCTCGTGAGGGGGAATCTTATCGTTCCACCAGCTTGTTATTGGGGATAGGGAGGACGAACTTAGAATCTCTGATCAGACTGGGGAGCCTGACCCACCTAAAATTCACTACAATTCCTTCCCGGGCTACACCATGCCCCTGGGCAATGCGTGGGGTGGAGGCAGCTCTGTGCTCCTGGAATGGGTGGGGCCTCAGGCATAAGGGGCAGGGCTGGGGGCAACAGCATTTAGGCTGCACTGCCCCCCTCAGACAGCCCTGAGAGCCACCTGGACTATGCTATGCAGTGCTCTGGTGGCAACTTAAAGGGCCTGGGGTGTTGGCCACTGCCACTCCTGGAGTGGCTGGGAGCCCTAGGCCGAGGGAAAACTACCCTCTTTCTCCCCTCCCCTCATTTGCAGCCTGTCTGACACCATCCTGAAAGTCTCTCACCACACAAGTACAAGGTGCTCTCACCACGTAACCCGTTGCGCTCTACACAACCTGCTCCAAAATGCCCCCCCCCCCACAATATCCCCAAGGTCTCAGAAAGATGGGACCCTCATAGTACAGGATACATGATGTGAGAAGAGAAAACTGGGAATCACGGTGTGCCACTTCTCACATATCACACCTCACCTGGAGCTTCCCGATTGGACCCGCATGCCATCAATCCACCCGGCAAACGTCGCTCTCCAAAACGAATGTCTTAGAAGGCGGTTAACCAGATTTCTTTGCCCTGGGATTCATTTCCTTAGTGTTTTAGGACCTCTGAGGCTATTGGAATAGAAAGATACAAAAGTAAAAACTCACTGGGATGGTCCAATCCCATAAACAGGCAATGTCAGCGGGAAAATGTATTTCAGGTTTATAAAGGCAGCCTCAGCCAATGCAAAGGCCTGGCTATCCAACGGTATGTACGCACCAAACTTCCCTGCTTTCAATGGACGTTAGGTGACTAAACATCTTTGAGGATTCAGAACCACCACCCTGATGCTGCACTGCATTGCTGTCTTGAAGATGAATCATAAAATCATAGAACGCTAGAACTAGAAGGGACCTTGAGAGGTCATCAAGTCCAGTCCCCTGCCCTCATGGCACGACTAAGCACCTGACAGGCGTCTATCTAATCTGCTCTTAAATATCTCCAGTATGGAGATTCCACAACCTCCCTAGACAATTTATTCCAGTGTTTAACCACCCTGACAGGTAGGGAGTTTTTCCGAATGTCCAACCTAAACTTCCCTTGCTGCAGTTTAAGCCCATTGCTTCTTGTTCTATCCTCAGAGGCCAAGGAGAACAATTTTTCTTCCTCCTACTTATGACACCCTTTTAGATACTGGTAAACCGATATCATGTCCCCTCTTAGTCTTCTCTTTTCTAAACTAAATTAAGCCAATTATTTCAGTCTTCCCTAATAGCTCATGTTCTCTAGACCTTTAATCATTCTTGCTGCTCTTCTCTGGACCTTCTCCAATGTCTCCACATCTTTCTTGAAATGCGGTGCCCAGAACTGGACACAATACTCCAACTGAGGCCTAATCAATGCAGAACATGCTATAACAAGGCCTGGCATTAGGTGATCACACCGCAGTGCAGAGCCGGCTCAAGCTACGCGCTGACCAGGCTACCGCTCGGGGTGCCCCATTGTAGGGGGCACTGCGCAGGGCTGCCAGCCAGGCGGGGGCAGGACTGTGCATGTGCCTCACTCCCGGGGCCAGCGCCGTGCTCCCAGGGCCAGGGGCGCATGAATGGCTCCGGCCGGCCCTGATGCAGTGACATGACATGCCCACTGTGGGTGTGTGAGATCACATGGGGGGAATTATTCTGTGCCTGCTGTTAGTGTATTTGTGGGCAAGGAGGTTCCAAAACTGATCAGCACCTGTCCGGGCCATTATTCTTGAGGAAAATGGTGGCCTCCAAATAAATATGGAGATAGGTTGCAGTTTCCAGAGGCGGATAAGGGAATCACATTTGATTTCTACTATATGTGACTTTAATCAATACACGACAACCTTCTGTCTATCCCTGTGGTATTTTTGTTGTGTACAACAATACCATGCAGTACAACTGTTGGCTCAAACTGCTTGAATTTGATCTCTTATCCTGAGACACAGAGCTATGTAATAAGGACTGCAGAGGATTTTTCATGAAAAAGAAAAGCGGACCTTCCTACATATTTATTCCTCTTTGCCACTTCAAGAAAAAAAAAAGAATTTTTCACTGAATTTTCCCCTGTGAAAGTCTTGTGTACAATCTCCCAATTACAGGTCTGTAGGCTGCAATTACAGTGTGTTTTATCTGGTCTCACAAAAGAGCAAAAAGAAATGAGTATTCCAACAGTGTCCGCAGGGCTGCTAAGCTAAGGCTAAGTTAGTATTTCCACTCTCAACTATGATTTCGAGGGAAGCTTGTTACCTCAGCTGTTTCAAGTTGTATTGAGATAAATTTTGGCTGGCTGTAACGTCACATTCTTCAGCGGGGGAGCCGTGTTAACGTCTGTTTCAGCAAAAACACTGAGAAGTCCAGTGGCACTTTAAAAATGAAGAAATTAATTATGATATTAGAGCATAAATTGTGAGCGGCAACTCACGTCCTCAGATGTGGAAGGAACGAAGGAAGAAAAGGAGGAAGGACAGGAGGGAGAAAGGAAGGGATACAGAGATGGGAGTGTTACAACATTTTTGCTGGTGTACTCCATAAGGAACAATTGCAATCAGCTACCATTTTCAGTGGTTGATCACACAATGAACCCTTCAATTAATTTCTAACCGTTTGCACCCATTAATTGGCCAAGACGAGCTTGATGTTAAATATCAATGCACCCAAGTACTACTGTCGGCTTTGATGCTTGATTTCATTTTTTCAGTATTAAAAGAAAAAAAGGGAGCAGATCCTTAGCTAGTTCAGATGAATCTGCCTCCACTGGGCTTGGTGGTCACCTCTTGAGGGTGACTGGCGATCACGAGGCAAAGGAGACCAGAATGTTATAACAGGACCAGAGCACCTGTCAGTTATCAGCACCTGTCACAAGCCACACCTGGCGAAGAACCTGAACAGTGCTGGAGCCACGGAGTCCAACCAGTAGCTACTGCGAGAGCGAATTGGTCACATTATTCGGAAAATGTAAATAATGTTGTGAGCCAACTAGCCACACTCAACCGGCCAAATAGCCACATGTGGCTAGTGTGTTGGACACCCTGGTGCTGGAGGGAGGGAAGATCCTACGAACCTTTCCTACAGATAGACCCCACAAGGGAAGGGGGAGCTGGCCCGTGGGGCACGGTGTTCAAGACACGGTTGTTTTAAAAATGATTCCTGCTCTGATGTGTGTTGGGGTGTGTCAGGGTTAATTAAGGGTTCTTGGTAAATGTGACCATGGTATTTGGGGCACAGGCCAGGCAGACCCTGCTTCTATTGATTTACAGACTTGTTTTGATTCCTCCTTTTCTGCTTGCTTGGGATAGATAAGCCCCTACCTGTACCTGGAATGCAACTTTTCGTGAATGGTCTATATGTTAACCACGCTACCCGCCTTGCCCCCTAAGCCATTCCCGTTCACACTGACATAGACATTCAGGGTCCCATCTCCTCTCCCCTGTGCAAGTGGCTGGTTCAAGGAGAGCTGTGATGTGAGAACAGCCCATGTCAACTAAAAAGCTGTACACGGCAAATGGGGGTGGGTAGAATTACATTCATAGAACCATAGAGCTGGAAGAGACCTCAGAAGGTCAGCAAGTCCAGCCCCCTGCTCTAGGCAGGACCAATCCCAACTAAATCAACCCAGCCAGGGCTTGGTCAAGCCGAGACTTAAACACCTCTAGGGATGGAGACTCCACTACTTCCCTAGGTAACCCTCCTAGTGAAATAGTTTTTCCTAATATCCAACCTGGACCTCTCCCACCACAGCTTGAGCCCATTGCTCCTTGTTCTGCCATCCCTCGCTACTGAGAACAGCCTCTCTCCATCCTCTTTGGAACCCCCCTTCAGGAAGCTGAAGGCTGCTATCATATAATTCACCACAGGGTTGTGATTATGCATTATATGGGTTTTCGCATGATTAAATTAGGGCTGAATGGGCGACGTAATGGAGAAGTCTGTTTACATACTAACGAAGATGGAAAGATGTAGCTGTGGTTAATTTGTTGCTCACCCGCATTCCAGGTTGGGGGAACTTCATCCCAGGTTGAGACAGAACAAGTATCTGCAGTAAAGGTGCCTTTCTACCCCATCCGCCTCCGGCTCACCTGTTCTTTTCGAACCATGTCCTGTGTCTTTTACGTCAAGAATAACGCTGTTAGAACCCTTTTGCTAAGCCTTAGCCTATTTCCATCTGCTACCTCATGGTGCTGAGGAGATGACCTGTGACCCAGAAGTCTCATCCCACTACTGGGGTTCTGGGGGATAGGCAAGAGCTGCCAAGGACGGCTCAGGGAGAAGGCATTTGTTTTGCGGCCTGGTCCTCCCAGCCAAGAGGTGTGCCAGACAGAAGGTCTACACCTAGAGCGTATGCCTGAAGGACCAAACACGGAGCCAGCGCCGAACCCTGCTGTGTCCCTGCAAGCAAAGGGCATGAGGGATTCAGCGTTTGGCTCCCCTCTCTGCAGTCTGACAAGAGTCGAGCAAGGGGAGCTCCGTCATACCCCCATCCATAGAATTGTACGTCTGCGGAGGATCTGGACAACAAACAGTGAATGCCCAGCTGCGGGCCTGTTTCTATTTGTGTCTCATCCAGAGCCACGCTTGTTGCCAGTGCTTGACGAACCACCACATAACCCCCTGCTTGCCGTGAATGACAGCTGAGCTGTTTAATGGGAGCAAGTGACAGCCTCAGACTGCACGAGATGCCTCAGGCTTCAGCAGAGTCACAACGGGCCACCGAGGAAGTTGTTCCAGACAATGGTCGTGCACAGGGAGGAACAAGCTGAAGGTCAAGGTGTTCCAAGTTGCTTTGAAACCTCTGCTGAGTGAGGGGCCTGGGCTTTTGCAGGGCATTTTTGTGTAAAAGCATCACTAGAGATGTACCTGCCAAGGCTGCAAGAGCCCAACTTCTAGGCAATTTCCTACCGGAGTTCCTGAGGTGGGACAGAAAGGGGCAGGCTTTTCCTGAGAGGGAAGTGAGTAGGAGGTGGGGGTATGGAAGAGGAAGGAAGTTCAGGGGAGAGAAAAGGCTGGAGAAGAAGAGAAAAGAAAGGAAAGGAAATACAAAAAGTTTGAGAGCAAACTGAGGGATCTCTCTGAGATCTAGGACTAGTCAGAAAAAAAATCACTAACAGGGTAGAAAATTAACAGGCAACGCAGCTTTTAACATATAAACCAGACAATCCCTATGCTCTCAGATGAGCTCCCTCAGGGTACTTCTACACAGCAGCATTATTTCGGAATAACTGATGTCATTTCGAAATAACATAGTGCGTGTCTACACAGCAAGCCATTATTTGGAAATAATGTCAAGCTGGAGGACTTCTTACTCTGACTTTTATAACCCTCATTTCACGAGGAGTAAGGGAAGTCGAAGGAAGCATGTTCGTCCTTCGACTTCCTGCTGTGTAGACAGTGCCAAAAGCCAAATTAAGCTATTTCGACTTCAGCTACGCAATCGATGACTTTTACCCTAGGGTATGTTTAGACTACATGCCTCTGCTGAATTGTAAAATAGGCTACCCGACATGGTCAATGAAGCGGGGATTTAAATATCCCCGG
>CM057848.1:4076510-4091236 GCA_030068395.1 Apalone spinifera | reverse complement strand
AAGCGGCTGATTTTCCGGAATAAGTGGCCCAGTGTAGACACAGCCTAGATGTGCTCTCAGAAAAATGATAAAAGAAAACCACAGTTTATCACCCATGGGCGAACACTTTCCACAAAATGATCACTCCATATCTGATCGCTCAATCCCCATCCTCACAAGAAATCTAGACAGCTCCAGTGTGAAAGACACGTTTGGGAGCTTTAATTCATAACTTTGCTGGACACTAAAAAGCATGGTCTGAAGGATGCTGGATTTATGGCTCATTATAACAACCTCGCACTCGCTTACCCCTGCGTTTCATCTGATTACTGTGAAGGTCTTAACTGGCCACTTTACCTTGAATGGTCTCTTACAAATGTGTTAACCACCTATGCTCCACAATCTGTTCCGCCTTGAAGTTAGTTGTAATATTCTGAGTCCCTTCCCCAGGCCTGAAGCAGACAGAAGTGGGACCAACACAAGGTATTACCTGACCATCCTGTCATTACTTCACCATCCTGTCATTCTACGTGGACACGATTTGCCCTCCATTTCCTTTCTTCACGCTCTTCCCTGTTCTAACGCCTGCAATTTTATTTTTGGTTCTTGTTCAACACTTCCTCCTTTGTTTTTGCTTTTTTTTTTCTTCTCCTGCTGGGCCACTATACAAGGGTTCCCCTCAGGTAAGGTGGGGGAAGGAGAAGCGTGACGGACTGGAGAGGAGGCGGAAGCACAGAGTGAGGCAAGCTGAAGGTGGCAAGCAGGAGAGGTTTTCTCCAAGGCATTAGGGAGAAGATACCATGGGAGCAGCTGGGAAGGTAGCCTAGGGAGAAGCTACTGTTTTATGGGGATAAGGCCAAGAGCCCCACTAGTGGCTGCTACTGAGGGCCCTGGGCCAGAACCCGGAGTAAGTGGGTGGGGCTGGGTTCCCCCAAACCCTCCCCACCCCCCAGTGGGCTGCTACCAGGGAAAAGGGGACTTTTGGACCACGCGAGATTTTTCCCTCCGAGCTAGTGACTGGCCTATGACGACACTGGCTCAGTAAGTGGGGAACCCTCACCTCCGAGAGAAACAAGAGGCAGTGGGAGGGTCACCACGAATCTCTGAGGCATCGCCCAAATCCACCAGGAAGTGCAGGACCCAGGGGCCATTTCCAGAGCTCCACCACCAGACCAAGCAGGTGATGTGTCTTTAGAAAACAAGAATCCTCATGTTTTCATTTTCTCCTCTCCCCGCAAGATGACTCTACCGTACTGATGCTCTGAGTAATGGCTTCTCTGCTTCCATACAGAAGCTACTGTTGGGTTGCAGCTGCGTGAAAAATGTATTACACTAATGGAGTTTTCTTGTTTTTATTTCGGATTGGGTAAATACACAGTAGGGATGCAGCTGATTCTGAATCCATTAGTCCCCTTTCACCCCTGAGAGAAAAGTAGGAGTTACATTCTTCCTCCTCCATCTCCATTAACTCAGCCTTTTCGTTTAACCCACTTCCAACGTTTTTTGTTTTTTTAAACAAAGATTTTGGCTGCTTTTCCTCCACTCCACTTCTGGGTCCTTTGGCTGCTTCTGGGGTAGCAATTTCCTAAAGACAGATGGGAGGTAGCCTGAACCATATTGGATGAAGAGGGAGAAGAGGAGAAAATGAAAACATAGCTTCTTGTTTTCTAAAGACCCGTCCGTCACCTGCTTGGTACCTCAGGAACAAAGAGGGCAGCACTTAGATTTCAGGGCTGAAGGAAACCTGTCAGGGATGATCTAGACGGTGCTTGGTCCTGCATTGAGGGCAGGGGACTGGACTTGATTCTATCTTGTTGGAATGGACTATAAATCTGGACTTTATCCTTGCAAATGCTGGGGGTCCGATTATAAAAGCACCCCCAGGCCAGAGTTGCCTTGCCTTTTCAGCCAACCGTGTAGCCAGAAATGGTAGATTGCAAGCCCTCTGGGACATTTTTTTGTTCAACATTTTTCCTGAAGCTAACACAATCAGCTCCTGGTTCGCGACTTAAGTCCCCAGGTAATACGTTAATACAAACAATCAATAATAAATACGACAATAATAATGCCATCTGAGGACCCTCAAAGGCAAAGGAGGGCAGATTATTGACGGGCACCTTTGAATGTCCAATGCTACATGGCTGATATCAGAACAGTAAGGTACATTCTTGTGTCAGACAAATCCAGCATGTCGAAATTGCCAATAAAGCCGGGATTTAAGTATCCCGCGCCTCATTAGCATAAACATGGCCGCCACTTTTTTTTCGAAACGGAGTTTTTTCAAAACAACCCACTTCTTCAGATGACTCTACGGTACTGCAGGACCATTCGTTTTTAAAGGTTTTTTTTTCAGTCACAGACTAACACAGCGACCCCTTGGAAACTAGGTGCAGTAGAAAATAATTTTTCCACCCTCTGTTGGAGGTGGGTGTTTGTGAGTTCAGCCTCCTTCTAATTATTTTGGGCTTTGTTTGCACTGTATACTGGAATCTTGTGCGGTAGGCAGAAAATTCACACTTCCCACTGCCAAATTCCCCTCGCTCCTTGAAAGTGCGTCAGCAACATGCCTCTTGTATTCTCTGGAGAAGCAGGCTGAGAAGTTCCTAATGTGTGTTTATAGTTCCAAGTGGCACTTGCCGTTGTTTAGCTCAGATTCTTGTTTCATGAGGCTCAGGCATCGGCTTGGGAAGACGGATTACAGAGAAATGTTCATTAGGGAGGACTCAGCAAGGTTTCTGACTGTGTTATGTTTAGGGAACATTAGAATAAAAGGAGACACTGGGACTATGTTTAGACTACATCCCTCTGTCGACAGAGGGATGTAAATCAAGCATGTTGAAATTACTACTGAAGCTGGGATTTAAATATCCCACACCTCATTAGCATAAACATGGCCACGCTTTTTTTTAAACGGAGTTTTTTCGAAAAAAATGGAAGTCTAGACAAGGATCTGATGAAAAAAAAAGCATTTTTTGACAGATCCTGTAAACCTCATTTTTTAGGTTTAATTTTCGACAGATCTGCATCTAGACTGCTGGGGTTTTTTTCGAAAAAACTCTGTTTTGAAAAAAAGTGGCGGCCATGTTTATGATTTAAATCCCGGCTTCATTAGCAATTTCAACATGCTTGATTTGCATCCCTCTGTTAACAGAGGGATGCAGTCTAGATGTAGCCTCTTATGACACTTGAGAATTCACTGTTTATGCTAATGAGGTGCCGGATATTTAAATCCCAGCTTCATTAGCAATTTCGACATGCCTAATCTACACCTCTCTGTTGACAGAGAGGTGTAGTCTAGACACACCCTGGGAACAAATCTATCGCAAATACCCTTGATACATGAGGATTTTTAAATCACAGGGTGGGAAGTTCTGCAGTTTCTCTGATGACTGTCAGCTGGCAATATTTGTCAGTATTTTTAATTTGTACTGGTATTAGCACAATTCGTCTCTTACTCATTTTGAGCAGTAACCTACCCCACAAAGGGCCCTATCGGCTAGTTTATCCCTGGGTCTTGTGGAATGAAGTGGGGTTAGTGCTCACTCTGTTTGCTTTGTTTTGGTGCATGGGATTCTACTGTCCTATCGTAACCCTGTGGGCGCACCTCAGTTTCATGTAAAGTAATGCACATTGGAAAAAAATAGTCCCAACTATATTTACAACATGATGGGGACTAATTTAGCTACAACTACTCCAGAGAGAGCTCTTGGAGTCATAGTGGATAGTTCTTTGAAAACATCCACTCAGTGTGCAGTGACAGTCAAAAAAGCAAACAGAATGTTAGGAATCATTAAAAAAGGGATAGAGAATAAGACAGAGGATATTTTATGGCCACTATATAAAACCATGGTACGCCCACATCTTGAATACTGTGTACAGATGTGATCGCCTCATTTCAAAAAAGATATCTTGGCATTGGAAAAGGTTCAGAAAAGGGCAACTAAAAAGATTAAGGGTTTGGAATGGGTCCCATATGAAGAGAGATTTCAGTTTAGAAGAGAGGAGACTAAGAGGGAATATGACAGAGGTCTATAAAATCATGAGTGGTATTAAGAAAGTGAGTAAGGAAAAGTTATTTTCTTGTTCCCATAGTATAAGAACTAGGGGTCACCAAATGAAATGAATAGGCAGCAGGTTTAACACAAACAAAAGAAGTTTTTCTTCATGCAGTGCACAGTCAACCTGTGGAACTCCTTACCACAGGATGTTGTGAAGACTTGGAGTTTAATAGCGTTCAAAAAGAACTAGATAAATTCATGGAGGTTAGGTCCATCAATGGCTATTAGCCGGGATGGGTAGGAATGGTGTCTCCAGCCTCTGTTTCTCTGGAAATGGATGACAGGGGAGGGATCATGTGAAGATTCCCTGTTCTGTTCCCTCCCTCTGGGGCACCTGTCATTGGCCACTGTGGGCAGACAGGACACTGGGCTAGATGGACCTTTGGTCTGACCCAGTCTGGCTGTTCTTATGTGGGCACTGAACCAATAGCGAGGTGGAGGTGGGAATTTGGCTGTGACAGCGTCCTGCCATGCACACAATAGCTGATTTCTGTAACCTGAGCCCAGGAGGGAGGGTATGACCAGGTGACACCTTTTGCTGGACAAAGGCTGGAGGGGGGGCTGGCCGCAGGTGGAGATGGGCTGCTGGGTGTGTGAGTGAGTCCCGCTGGCTTGGGGGGCAGAGATGGGGGCAGGGCCCTTGACTCGGAGTCTCCTCTCCCCAGGATGGATGGTACTGACTGCTCCTGGTCCCTGTGCTGACTGGTCAGTTCTACACTGTATCCCTGTGGACTAATCACCCTTCTGTTCTACCTGGGGGCTGCAAGAAATGTCTGATGACAGATGGGGGGTGCAGGTGCTGGAGGCTCCTTACATCTTGGTGGCACCCAGATTCCTTCCAGCCTGGGGCAGGGACAGAGGGGAGTAAAAAGGGGCCCAGAATCCACCGGGCTTTTGTTCCACCATTGTTAGGGGAGACACGGGTCATGGAGCCGAATGTCATGAGTCTGACCAAAAGCAGTCGTGGCAGACTACACAAGCTGGCGGGTGGGAAGGAGGAGGCTGAGGGACCCTAAGAACGGAGCATGGCCCCGCTGCTGTCCTTTCAAAGTGAAGTCTGCGGCTTGGCGAAACAGGAAGGCTAGCTGTGTTCGACAGCCGGGAAGTAGACACACGGCCGCACAACGCATGGCTTGGGGCTGTTGGCTTTTTTTTTTTAAACTTGACATGTTATTCTGACACACTTAAAAAAAGGGAGAAGGTCTAAGTTGGGGAGGGGGGTTCCTCTTCATACCCCCAGTGACAGTCCCCTGCTCTAGACTCTCTCCAATATCTCTACACCTTTCTCCAAAGTATGGTGCTTAGAAATGGCCACCTGGCTCCAGTTATGGCCTCACCAGTGTTGGGCAGAGTGGGAAGTTACATCCCACATGTTGCGCACGCACCCAGAAATATACACACACATACACAAACCACCACTGCAGACAACATAGGTTTTGCCCATGAAAGCTCATGATACCAGGTTGGATCTCCCTGGTCCAGCACCCTTGGGACCTGGCTGATCCTGGATGAGGGACTTTGCCAGACCAGGGGAGGTCATTTCTGGTTCCCTCCCCCCCGCACCGTACCCTCCCACCAGGCTTCCTGGCTCCGCGTGCAGCCCAGCTGAGCTGCACACTGGGCTGTCCAGCTCTTCCCGTTCCCTCAGCCCAGTTGTGTTGCCACCCCCCCTCGCATTGCACCAACGGTCTCGGCTCCACCCCCCACAGCATGCCTGGAACATCCAGACCACAGATGTTGCCAGAACAGAGAGTTCTGATTTGTGGAGGTGCAACATGTATATCTGCATGTGTGTATATATGTGTGTGTGTGAGTGTGTGTATGTATATATATATAAAACTTAAAAAACAACAAATGGGTCATCTGAGGAAGTGGACTGTGCCCATGAAAACTCATGATACCATCCACATGTTTTGTTAGTCTATAAAGCGCTACCAGACCATTGGTTGTTTTTTAAGTTTATCCTGTACAGACTAACTCGGCCACCCTCGGAAGCTTCTATATATACATTGTTAGTCTCTAAGGGCACCCCTAGACAGCATGGCAAAACTCGAGTTTAGAAACACAACTTGAGCTACGTCAATTGTGTAGCTGAAGTCAAAATAGCTTAATTCGGCTTTTGGCGCCCTCTACTCCTAGGCTACTTCTACACTGGCAGCTTCTTGAGCAAGAACTGTTTTGCGGAAGAGTTCTTGCGCAAAAAGTCTTCCACAAGAGAGCGTCTACACTAGCATGTGCTTTTGAGCAAGAGATGTGCTTCTGCGCAAGAGCATCCATGGCCGTGTGGACGCTCTCTTGCTCAAGAAAGCTCTGATGGCCATTTTAACCATAAGGGCTTCTTGCACAAGAGATTCATGTTGCCTGTCGACACTGGCCTCTTCTGGAAGAGCTCTTGCACAAGAGGGCTTATTCCTCGTGGGGAGAGGAATAACTCTTCCGGAAGAAGCCCTGGTTTACAACGCTATGCTGTAAATTTACTTGCACAAGAACGTGCGTGCAGTGTAGACAGAAGGCAAGTTTTTGCGCAAGAACAACCGTTCTGCCAGTGTAGACATAACCCTAGTGAAATCAAGGTTACAGGAGTTGGAGTAAGAAGTCCTCTGGCTTGACATTATTTCGGAATAACGTCTGTGGAGACATGCTCTTTGTTTAGGTCATGCTATGTAGACATACCCTAAGATGTCACTGGACTATTCATTGTTTCAAAGCTACAGACGAACACCTTGACCCCTCTGTGCCATCTCAGAAATATTAGCCTTTTCAGCAACCGCATCACTTTGCCATCTTGTATCTAGTCTGTGATCCACTACAGCCCCCAGATCCTTTTCAGCAGTACTACTGGCTAGCTGGCTGTTCCCCAATTTTTGGTGGTGCGGTCGATCTGTCCTTCCGAAAGTGGAGAATTTTGCACTTCTCTTTGAATGAGTTTCACGCCGTTGAATTCAGATCAATTCTCCAATTTATCAGGATCATTTTGAATTCTCAACCTGCCCTCCAAAGTCCTCTCAGCTCAGTGCCCGCTGCCAATTTGACGTGCACATTTACCACTCTGTTATCCAAGTGATTTTTGAACAGTTCTGGACCCAGGACGCACCTGAAGATAACCAGGGGCACCATTTCAGGAGAGCGAGCAAGGGGCAGCAGCTAGCCCGACTGGGACCCGGCTTGCTTTTTCCCCACCCCCCTCACAATAAGGGAGCGAGGGGAAAGTACTTGGATTCCGTGAATTATTCCTCTTCCCCCTCCCTTCACCCACCAGGAGGCATACACAAAAGCCATGTATTTTCCCCTCAGTCCCTGCTAATCAGGGGAATGGGAAGAAAAGCAAGCCACATTCTGGTACACACATGACTGCTGCCCCCTCTGCCCTCCCAAAATGGAGCCCTTCTATATAACCAATAGATACGCCCTTCCAGTTAGCCACGGAGAACTACTCTTTGGCTGCGTCTAGACTGGCATGATTTTGCGCAAATGCTTTTAACGGAAAACTTTTCCGTTAAAAGTATTTCCTCAAAAGAGTGTCTAGATTGGCACGGACATTTTTGCGCAAAAGCACTTTTTGCGGAAAAGCATCCGTGCCAGTCTAGATGCGCTTTTGCGCAAAAGGGACTTTTGCCCGCACGGGAGCAGCATAGTATTTCCGCAAAAAGCACTGATTTCATACAGTAGGAAGTCAATGCTTTTGCGGAAATTCAAGTGGCCAGTGTAGACAGCTGGCAAGTTTTTGCACAAAAGCAGGTGCTTTTGTGCAAAAACTGGCCAGTCTAGACACAGCCTTTGAGAACAGTCTTTCAAACGGGTGTGCCCACATCTTATAGTCATTTCAGCTAGACCCTCACTTCCATGGTCTTCTGTGCTACCTGTTCCGTTCACTCCTCTGGGACACCTGGCATTGGCCACTGTCGGCAGACAGGACACGGGTCGGGATGGATCTTTGGTGTGGCCCAGCATGGCCGTTCTTATGGGAATGTCATGTGTGATTGTGTCAAAACCCTTATCAAAACTCAAGATACATCAGGGGACGCAGGATAGAATGGCGAGTGCTCTCTAGTGAAATATCTGGGGCTCCAGGCTAGTTTGCAAGCGGCTCACAAAAATAAAGTGCCTTCATCAAAACAGAACAGTTCCTTGGAGACACAGTGCGGGGCTCCATCTTTAAGAGAGCAATGCCCCAAGAAATCGCAGGGAAGCCACTAACAGACTCAGAAGGGCTTACCCAACTCGGCACCTGGTGTGCCCCCTCTATAAAGTTTTATTGAACATAAGAACATAAGAACGGCCATACTAAGTCAGACCAAAGGTCCATCCAACCCAGTGTCCTATCTGCTCACAGTGGCCAATGCCAGGTGTCCCAGAGGGAGTGAATGGAACAGGTAATGATCAAGCGATCTCTCTTCTGCCATCCATCTCCACCCTCTGACAAACAGAGGCCAGGGACACCATTCCTTACTGAACCTCCATGAATGTATATAGTTCTCTTTTAAACCCTGTTATAGTCCTAGCCTTCACAACCTCCTCTGGCAAGGAGTTCCACAGCTTGACTATGCGCTGTGTGAAGAAGAACTTCCTTTTATTTGTTTTAAACCTGCTGACCATTAATTTCATTTGGTGGCCTAGTTCTTATATTATGGGAATATGTAAATAACTTTTCCTTATTCACTTTCTCCACACCACTCATGATTTTATACACCTCTAGCACAGTGGTTCCCAAACTTTTCAGCATCACGCCCCCTTGTTGAGTTTTGAGAAACCCTCACATCCCTTCCCCCAATAGCAGCAAAACTTGTTGAGAGAGAGAGAGAAAAAAAGGAACTGACTGGGATCGAAAAATAAAAATAGCAGCAAAACTTAGAGTGGGGAGAATTGACTGGGGGAGGGGCTGGATCACCTCGCGCTCCCCCTTGGAATTTCTTCATACCCCTCAGTTTGGGAACCCATGCTCTATCATATCTCCCCTTAGTCTCCTCTCTTCCAAGCTGAAAAATCCCAGTCGCTTTAATCTCTCCTCATATGGGCCCCGTTCCAAACCCCTCGTCATTTTAGTTGCCCTTCTTGTTTTTCAGCCCATGAAATCCTTCATTGTAGCTTATGTATATTTTAAAAGAATCCATTTGGGCTGGACGTGCGGGAAATGACGGAGATCACACATTTGGAATTGATAGAAGATGACAGCCAAAGAACAGCTGGTGGTCTTGCCCAGTGCGTGAGAGACTGGATGATGACCGGGGGGTCCGCGTAACTCATGGCTGGTGGAAATGTCTGTCTTGGGGCTTTGCGGATCGTTCGCGCCACAACTCTGCTGAGCGGGCCATGGGGCTGGCCCCACCCCAAAGGGCATGCTAGGAGGAGGGCACCTCAGGATAGATCTACTTTGATGATGCTGTGTCGAGTGCAGTCCCTGCACACCCAGCTGGCTCATGGATAAGAGTAGGGTAGGGGATCAGGCAAGGCCCAGGCGAGAAGAGTCAAGACGTGTAAGAGGCGTGGGGGATGTACTCCACGTGGCTTTCGACATGCCCAAGCGGTGCCTCCCATCCTCAAATCAGCCCCCGACTGCTGGAGCGTCTCCCTGCTGCATGTAGCGACGTATCCCTTCCCAGCCACCACCAGTGTAGACGCGGCGTACCATGGTCTGTCTCCCAGCACCCAGGGGTTGGGTGCGACTTGCTCCCTTCCCGAGGAAGAGGGCAAACGTCTTCTCCCAGATTGCGTGCCCTGGGGCGAGACCTTCCTTTCCTTCTTTTCGGAGTCCTGCTCCCTGGGGAGGGGCGGAACCCAAGTGAGCCATTCCTGTGTTCTTCAGAGCCGCTGCGGAGGGAGGCCATGGCGCACCTATGCCAGGAGGGCGTTTGGTGTGTCTCCCTGCATCCGAAAGGCTGCCCAGGGCCAGGCCACTCTGGGCCTCGGAGGGCAACCTCAGATTGTCTTTCTCCCGCACATTGGACCATTCAGGGGAGCCCTATGCTTTGGGGGGCCCCACGGGCCAAGGGTGGCTTGGGGGCCACCCCCACACTAACCAGTGGCAGCAGGTGCCAGGGGAAGTGGAGTGACCAACCCCCACCCACTCAGCTCCCCCAATTGACCGAATTTTCTCCAGCTGAGGGCCTGGTCCCTGTTGCCCGACAGGCGCGGGGAAGGCACGAGCCCTTTAAATAGAAGCAGTTGAAAGGGCTAGTAGCTCTGGGCATTGCTAGGGAGCCAGCGACACGTGACCCCTTTCAACTGCTTCTGTTAAAAGGGCTTCTACCTTCCCAGGGGCTGCTAGGCAAGGCGCGTGGAAAATGCGAGCCCTTTAAATAGAAGCAGTTAGTTAACAGGGCTCGCGGGTCTCTGGCTCCCAGGCAACGCGCTCGGGGGCGGGGCCTGGAACTGACTCACAGGCTGGATCAAAGCCCCAAGGTGGGGCAGATGTGACCCCCCTGAGAGGCTTTTGCCCACCCCTGATCTAAGAGCTGGCAATACCAAATCCCAGCCCCGTTTGCCCGGCTTGGTACGTTTGATTGGTAAATAGGCCAATGGTGGGAAGATGGGAGTTGCTATAGAGAACTTTTTTCTGGGTGTCTGGCTGGTGGGTCTTGCCCACATGTTCAGGGTTCAGCTGATCGCTATATTTGGGGTCGGGAAGGAATTTTCCTCCAGGGTAGATTGGCTGAGGCCCTGGAGGTTTTTCGCCTTCCTCTGTAGCATGAGGCACGGGTCACTTGCGGGAGGATTCTCTGCATCTTGGGGTCTTTGAACCATCGTTTCAAGGACTTCAATATCTGAGACACAGGTATTCTAGAGGGTTATTCTAGCAGTGGGTGGGTGAGATTCTGTGGCCTGCATTGTGCAGGGGGTCAGACTAGATGATCATAATGGTCCCTTCTGACCTTAAAGTCTATGAGTCTATGATTGCACAGGCCTGGCTGGATTGGAGGGAACGGCTGAGTTTCTAAACTACCGAGGAGCAAGCCAAGGCAATCAACCTCTCTGCGTCAATGCCCGACCAGGCAGGAGGCATTTTCTGGGCAGCTAGTGGCTCGGGGGATCTTTGCAGATTGCTGACAAGCAGTTTGCATGGCCCAGTTTTGCCGCTCTACACAATACGTACCTCAGACCCACCACAAAACCTCTGGGCTGTGTTTAGACTGGCATGATTTTCCACAAATGCTTTTAACGGGAAAGTTTTTCCGTTAAAAGTATTTGCGGAAAAGAGCGTCTAGATTGGCACGGATGCTTTTGCGCAAAAGTACTTTTTGTGGAAAAGCGTCCGTGTCAGTCTAGACGCACTTTTGTGCAAGAAAGCCCCGATCGCCGTTTTAGCCATCGGGGCTTTTTTGCGGAAAACAAATCTCAGATGTTTACACTGGCCCTTTTGCGCAAAAGTTTTGCGCAAAAGGGACTTTTGCCCGAATGGGAGCAGCATAGTATTTCCTCAAGAAGCACTGATTTCATACAGTAGGAAGTCAGTGCTTTTGCGGAAATTCAAGCGGCCAGTGTAGACAGCTGGCAAGTTTTTGCACAAAAGCAGATGCTTTTGCGGAAAAACTTGCCAGTCTAGACGCAGCCCTGGTGTGAAATAATCCTCTATAACAATACAGTCAAATGAAGATGCCAGGGAATAGGGTTTAAAGTCACGACATGTCCAGGTCTGGAAAAGCTATCCGGTCACTTCTGGAGGTTATGTGGCTAGAAGTCTCGTATCGTCAGCTCCCTGGAGCCTCATCCAAAGCCCATTGAAATCCCTAGAAAGACTCCTATGAGCATGAATCAGCTTTAGACCAGGTGTCTCATAACTAAGGCACCTGACTTTGCAGCCAGAGGGAAAAAATATTAACCCGATATGCTTACGTGCCTGAAATAGCTTTTCTGTCACGTATGCCACATAGACAGAATACCCAAGGATGCAGGGCCGGAGAGAGGTTTTATCCATACTGCTTTGGGGTGACCTTCAAAACTCACTTGATGCTTCCCGGGAGACTACAGCCATCCCAAGCACATGCCAAAAAAGCCTTGATCAACCCCCATCAAGCATTCTCTCTGTCCACCAACCCCAGGGATAGAGACATGGAAAGAGACACAAAGCACAGACCAGCCCCATGCAGTAGCAGTAGACAATGGGCACTGTATGAAAGGATGAGTTTCAACCTCCATCGTACTGGTCCTTTACTCAATTGGTCAGAACTTTCGGAACAAAAACATATACTGGAACCCCCCATGTTACGACGGCCCGAGTTGCGACCCTCTCCCCTGCACTTATGACCATTTTTGTAGGTGCGGAAGGGGCCGAATCCCCCCAATTTACATTCTTGGCCCATATTTACGACGGCGCATGGTGCCTATTGTAAATGCGGGTTCGAGTTATGGCGCCCCCTACTTGCGACGCTTCCCCAGGAACCGATCGCATTGCAAGTTGGGGGCCGCCTGTCTATATAACCACAAAGCTGAAATTTCCCATGCTTAGAACCCAGTGGGACATTTTTGAAAGAGTCTGGCCAAAATAAGGTTGGCTATGTCTGAGTCATTGTCACGTCTGCCCGCTCGACTGTGGTATGTAGCCAAGTTCCCACGTTGTAGTCCTTCCTGGGCCTGCCAACTGGGAGAGTCTCCATGGGGCAAAATACCAGCTGCTTGTGGAGAGGTCAAGGTGGCATTAGATGTTTTGGGAAGATGTATTCCAGGCAGATGGATCAGCCCCGAGAGGACGTCTGGAAGACTTGCAGACAGAGGGACTAAAAGTAGAGTGGGAATTTATGGTTGTGGATTTTCTGAAGTATTGTGTCCAATTCTGGGCCCCTCATTACAGAAAGGTTGGGAGAAAGTCCTGCGGAGGGCAATAAAAATGATTATAGGGCTAGAGCACTTGACTTTTGAGAGGGTCCAGTGGAGGGTGACCAAAATGATTTGGAGCACATGACCTAAGAGGAGAAGCTGAGGGATCTGGTCTTATTTAGCCTGCAGAAGAGAAGAGTGAGGGGGGATTTGAGAGCAGCCTTCAACTTCCTGAAGAGGGGTTCCAAAGAGGACGAAGAGAGGCTGTTCTCAGTAGTGATGAAGGACAGAACGAGGAGCAACGGTCTCAAGTTGCAGGGGGAGGTTTAGGCTGGATATTAGGAAAAATTATTTCCCTAGGAGGGAGGGGAAGCACTGGGATGGGTTCCCTAGGGAGGGGGTGGAATCTCCATCCCTAGAGGTTTTTAAGTCTCACCTTGACAAGCCCTGGCTGGGAAGATTTAGTTGGGGTTGGTCTTACATTGGTCAGGGGGTTGGACTCGATAAATCCTGATGTTTCTTCCAACTGTAGGATTCTCTGATTTTCACCGGTGCATCCAGTGTCGTTCTCATCTTGCCAGGAAGTGTGACCCATCAGAGCAAAACAATAATGTTTGAATTGGAACTAGTAAGAAAACCATCCTACACTGCTTTCAACTTTACCTTAAAACCCAGCCTTGGAAAGAGATCACAGCATGAGGTAGCAAAAGACCCCTCATTTCATTATTAGGAATCATGCTGGAAACAGAACCTGCAGCATTTTAAGCATATCTGAAAGCAGAGACAACTATTCATGGCAAGGTAGATAGTCAAGCACTCAGCCTTCTTCCATAACTATTTGAGGCTAACAAGGGAACTAATTAATTTGGAGGAGCTACTAATGAGAACACGTTAAGGATTGCTAGAAGTAATTGGAGTTGATTAAAGAAAATCCAGTTGCAGTGAGGAAGGTCAATGGTGGTAAATTACTAAACACTGAGCACTGGTTTAAGATAATTCTTATATACCAGCTTTATTAAGACTCTGAAAAGGAGACAGGGCCATTGGTTGCATGTAATGAGGGCATGTAATGAGTTTCATTTAGTAACTTGAGCAGCGAGGTGCAATAAGGAGAGTTAACGCTAACCGGCCTTGGTAATTCACAGTTTTGCTAGGAGACCAAAGCTTCTTTCCTACTCTCACTGGTCACACGGGATCTGTCTAGACAGCGGTGCTATTTCAGGGTATGTCCGGTATCCTGAAATAGCATTTTCCACATCTTAACTGCACGCCAGTTATTTCGAAATGCAATTGAAATAACAGGCTTGCTATTTCGACGGCCCGGTAAACCTCATTCCACGAGGATTAAGGGACTTGTCAGAATAGCAGTCTATTTTGAAATTTGGTGCTGTGTAGACAACACCAAATTTCAAAACAGACCATCTCGAAACATCCTTGAAATAAGCTACGTAGCTCAAATTGCGTAGCTTATTCGAGCTAGTGCCTGTGTGTAGACGTACCCACAACGGCTGTTGACTATTTGTGTGAGCTGATCCTTTCCAAGGAACTATTTTTAAAACCCTAACAAAGGTTTTTATCGGACATTCCAACTAAAAGCCATTAGGACAGACCCGCCCCTGGTGCAGACATCCAAAGGACAAGTGTCCCTTTAACATCATTTCCTTTCCTCCTTTCCCCACTGAGTTCAGAGTCTGTGGGGAGAGTGTTCCACAGCCTGGATATATGTAAACAGCCAGGCCTGTCTCCAGCAGCGAAGGGAAAAGGCTACCAGGTATTTTCCATGGCTCCTTCACCCAGAGCATTTTCACTTGGGCTATGTCTACGCTCGCAGCTTCTTGCGCAAGAAATATACAAATGAGGCTAAGTGTGGAGTATCGCAGAGCTTCATTTGCATACCTAATGAGCCACCATTTTTGCAGAAGAGGCTCTTGCGTCAGA
>CM057848.1:4026428-4047294 GCA_030068395.1 Apalone spinifera | reverse complement strand
AATGAGGCTCAGAATGGGGCCATGAGCAAAAAAAGGTTGAGAAACACTGGTCTAGATCATCCCTGATAGGTGTTTGTCTAACCTGCTCTTCAATATCTCCAGCGATGGAGATTCCACAACCTCCCTCGGCAATTTATTCCAGTGTTTAACCACCCTGACACTTGGGAAGTTTTAATTTCTTGTTCTTTTCTTGTTCCTTTCAAGCAAAGCTGACCCCATCACTTCCGTGTAGGTAGCCCTTTTTTCCCCCCCAGAGCATGTCCAAAGTCCTCGACAGAGTTATAGAAATCACTGGATCCACTGCTGAAATGCAGCTACCTCTGGACATGGCCCACGTTCTCAGACAAAAGCCACACCGCCCAAGCAATCGAGGCCTGGGAAAGTGAAGAAGAAAACCACCCATGCCCACCGCCACTCCTAGGGAATGAGGGAGTGTGGAATGCAGCCCCGGGCTGGAAGACAGCCCAGATTATGTAGAGTGTATGGGGGGGAATCTGTCTGTGCACAACTTCGGGATGCTGATGGACTTTACCAGCTCTCAGTAGACTTAATCCTCAGCGTGCTCAGCCATTGGTTGTCAGGGCCCATGTCACCATTCTCACTCTGCCTGGAAGCAGTTCTGGAAGGGCATGACAGGTACATAACAGGCGATGCCTCTGCCCTGGTCAAACAATGACTTTGATAACGAGATTAGGGATGCTAAAGGAAACTTGTTTCTCCCCAGGCTGTCTGCAGGATGGAGGACTAAGCTGGAGCAGGGGAAACTCGCCAGCCGAAAAGGAGGAACGAGGGAACCAGGTGTCAGAAGCGTACGAAGACTCAGGACGGTTCAGGGAACGCCAAGGGAGATGCCTCCAAGAAAGGAGGAGCCATTTGACTTGGACCTGGGCAAATAGAAGAGCTTGTGAGGGGTGGGAGGAGGTTTTCTATCTTGTAGGGGCAGAAGCCGGTAGCTCCAGCCAGGCCTGTCTAGGTGACGTGAAGAGCCCGTTCCTGCAGGCGCGCTCCATCTCTCCAGGTTTGTCAACCTCCCAAACCCCTCTTCCCAGGACATAACTGGAGGTTCTCTGCCTCAGTAACCTCTAACCTCTTTAGAAAAAGATACAAGGAATGATCACTGGCAGATCTAGGCCTCTGACTGAAAGCAGCCCTCTCTCCACACTCTACACTCTACTCAAATAATCTTTGTACAAAACCAGGTCTTGGGAGGTCTCATTGGAAAACTAATAACTCACTGGTCAATAATATCCAGGGGGGTATCTAGACTGAGGGTTTTTTCAGAAAGACGGCCATTTTTCCGAAAAACTTCACTTACGGCCACACTGCTTTTGCATTCTTTCGAAAGAAAATGGAAAGAACGCAGGGGGTTTTCTGACATTGGTGAACCTCATTCTACGAGGAAGAATGCCTTTGCCAAAAGAGCTCTTTCGGAAAAAGGCGTGTGTGGACATGAAAGAGGGAGTTTTTTGGAAAGAAGAGGAAAGAGGGAAAAGCACAGGTGCTCTGGTGGTCACTCCGTCCACAGTAATCACAGCTTAAATGAGAGATTGCGTCCGTTCAGTGTGGACGCTCTCTTTTGAAAAGCAGATCGCTTTTTCGAAGCGCTTTGGCAGTGTGGGGACTATCTTCGGAAGAAGTTTTTCCGGAAGAGCTCTTCTGGAAAAACTTCTTCCCAAAGAAGCCTGTAGTCTAGACATACCCCTGGTGAAATGGATGTAGAACATAACATAAGAAATAAGAACGGCCGTACCGGGTCAGACCAAAGGTCCATCTAGCCCAGTATCCTGTCTGCCGACAGTGGCCAGCACCAGGTGCCCCGGAGAGGATGGACCGAAGACAATGATCAAGCGATTTGTCTCCTGCCATCCCTCTCCAGCCTCTGACATACAGAGGCCAGGGACACCATTTCATCCCCTGGCTAATAGCCTTTTATGGACCAAACCTCCATGAAATTATCTAGCTTCTCTTTAAACTCTAAACTCTATTATAGTCCTAGCAACAATATATGTAAAGTTATGCATTTCCCCTCTACGGTATTGTTACCACATGTTTAAGTCCACACAGCCCTGATTAGGAAAAATGTAAACAGACCTGTCCTACACCGAGCAATGTCAGTTTACCTCAGTTTATATAGAAAGTGTCAAAAGGTTCTTTGAGACAGCAACAGGAGAAACTGGCAAGATGCACAAGGCAGAAAGAAGACCATGGAGCCATCTTCATCACCAGACTCCAGGTCACCTTCTTTATTCTCTGAATGCACTTTGCTTTGAAGGGTATTCCTCTGAAGAGTCCACATCAAAAGAGACAAAAAAAATCCCAAAGTATCTCCCAGTCTCTCTCTCTTTTTATCTAAGATGATGAAGGATCCAGACTTTTGACTTGGGAGAGATGGTGACCAACGTTCCCGCTGACCTTTTCCATCCATATGGATTTTTCCCATCCGTGTGCAGAATAATTTTATGTGCAACAAGGCGTGTGAATGTGCACCACCAGTAGAAAGAAAAAACCTAGTTGTGAGTTCTCTGCTAATCAGCTGGGCAGCATTTGAATCTCCCCTAAGTGGCTGCATAAGCACACAGAACACAGCGAACACTGATGCTGATCTGAGAATTTGGTCAGTCAACTTACTCGGAACTGCCGATCTGGATTTTTCCTTGATTCCAATCTCACTGGGTAAGTTTTGTTTTGATTTTGTGGGGAACAAAGGTAGGGAATTCATAGCCTCCAAGCTCAGGAGGGCTACGTCTACACTGTGGAGCTATTTTGGGATACTGGAAATATCCCAAAACAGCAATTCCGCGTCTTTTGAGGGCGCCTGTTATTTCAAAATATAATGGACACGCTATTCCGACATCCTTGTAAATCTCGTTCCATGAGGATTAAGGGAGGTTTTGGAATAGCTCTCTATTTTGAAATTTGGCACTATGTAGACAGCGACAAATTTCAAAATAAGCTACAGTAAAACTCCAATAGTCCGGCATCAAAATGGCAAGAGCTTAGTGAGTGAGCTTTGGCAAAAAATGAGTCACAAGGTAACAGCGGCAGCAGCTGAACTGAGCAAAAAGGGTAAAAAAGGCTTAAAAAACCGAAAACATTACAGTATACTGTATACAGTATGTACAATAAAAAGGGTTAAGAACACTTTATATACAGTATATATATAACCTGCTTATAGTATCTCCTGATAGTCCAGCATATCTGATAATCCGGCACCACCTAAGTCCCATAGGTTCCGGATTATTGGAAGTCTACTGTACTTTGAAACTAACTCGAATGAAGCTATGCAATTTGCATAGCTCAAATTGCATAGCTTGTTTTGTGATAAAGGTGCAGTGTAGACTCACCAGAGGAGTCTTCAAAAGAAAAGTTAACGAGGTAAATTTAGTTCCATGGAACATCAGCTAATTAAGGACTTATTTTGATTACATTATATTCTTTGAGGCAGGAATTGTCTACCCCTCCATATTTAGATCATGCGCAGCACAACACGAGTTCAGTCTTGGTTGGTCCATCTGAGTACCATAATGACCGTGATGAAGTAATGACAATACCAATATATTGGAAAAGTGACTCTCCAGCCTTACTCAATGCAGTGTTAAAGGTAAGCGTTCTCTTCCATTTAAATTCTGAATCCAAGTTTTCCGAATTTACTGCCTTGGCCCATTCTAATCATTAAAATGATTGGCTTTGTGAATGTTCGTACTACTGCCAACAATTTTGTGATTCAAAATTAACTGTATGCCTGAGTGGAACTTTCTCTTGTGGCTCTTTTGGCCCGCCATAGATTGACAGATATGCAAAAGAATATAATATTGGCCAAAAGTAAGCTTGGAGGAATTCGATTTTTTGTTGGCGAAAGTCGATTTTGCCGTACACAGATAGTGAAAAAAATACTGCCATTGATAATAATCAAAAAGTACAGAGAAACGACGTAAGAAATATGCTGCTTGAGAATTTCTTAGGGCAAGGGTGGGCAATAATTTTCACAGGGGGGCCACTTAATGAATTTTGGTAAGATGTCATGGGCCGTCTCCACCCAGGAAGGGGCCTGGCCCAGGGGGGAAGGGGCAGAGCGGGGGACTAACAACCCCCCAGACTTGTCTAGGGCTGGGGATTTGAATTAAAAACATAGCAAAGTTCTTGCGGCTCCTGGCTCTGCTGCTACCGCCTTATCTGGCAGATACCAGGGTTACTGTGACTATTTAAAGTTCCCTGACAAGATAGCACCATGACTGGGAGCCATTTAAATATGATCTTGCAGCCTGAACCACCACCTGGAAATTCGCTGGTATGTGCAGCAGGCTATAAATAGAAAGTGGCTGGATCAAAGTGTTGTTGGACCGGATTTGTCCCCCGGGCCGTATCTTGCCCAGCTGTGTTTTAGGGTTTGATTTACTGATATTCACTTTGTGTATTTTGACACATGTTGTTGACAACTTGTGTTTTGCGACCAGAGGGAGAGTTTTGGGGAACTCAAAGCTTGGTCCTTCCAACAACAGAACCAATAAAAGATATTACCTCACCTACTTTGTCTCTCTCAATTTGGGTTTTAAGAGTTATGAAGTTGTAACTGTTTTAATCTCAACACTGACTGCCATTACACACTGATCTTCGCATTGTCTGGACCCCTCATAATTTCTCAAATTGATAAAAATTAGGGGGAAAATGCTGAAAATAAATATCAGCATTATTCATTGAAATTATTTTAAAAAAACCCCGAAACAGAATTCTGCCAACACTACCCATACAATGAATGTAAACTGCCTTTGTATATTACCTAATCAGACAACATTATATGTGACTGGATATTTGAATATGGAAAATAAGATGAACAGAATATAACAACAGTATTTCTTGAAATATTTTTTTAAAAAACAATATCATTAAATATATAGTTTTGTAAAATTAGTTCCCTAATTTGGTCTCACAATATTATAATACTCAAGCGCTTGAGAATAATAAAAACGAATGGGCTTTCTACATTTTTTATCCCCCACAGCACCGTCACCATGCAATTCACCAACTTTTATTTTGTTTGAGAGCACAAAGCAAAGTTCTTCTGCAGCTGCCCGGTGTCTGATGGGTCATGGAAGATGCCTCGCCCGTAACAGGAATTTGTGGAGTTACTCAGTAATGCATGGACTGAATTAATCTAATGCACCATCGTTGGGCAAGGGGGGAATGAAGGAATTGCTTTGGAAAGTGGATGGTGCCGAAAGTTTCATGAGGTTGCTAGAGGAACAGTGGCACAATGTGGAATTTCTACAGGGCAGCAGGTGGGATGGTATTGCTCTCCTGTGTCCAGCCCAGAGCCCAGCGGCTCAAAGGTACCTAACTTTTGAATAGGCACCTAAATACATTTGAGAATCTGACAGTTTTGAAGGGGTCCATTTTCCTGAAGAGAAAAAATACATATTTAATCAAAAACCAAATTAGAATAGCTACAGGATAGAGATTAAATCGTACACACGCGTGCGCGCACACACACACACACAAGCTAACATTTTCCACAGGCCCCAGGGCAAGCTGGGGGTGAGCTGGCGCCCAGAAGGGGCGGGGCCTCAGATGGAAGCGGCGTGGCCAGGCCAGCCAGCTCTCTGTGCTCCTTCCCGGTAGTGCTCAGAGCCACATGGAGCAGTGCATACAGTGTTCCGCTCTAGTGGTGACTTAAAGGGCTCTGGATACCGCGACTGCCTCAGTAGCAGCAGCCAGGAGCCTTGGCCCTCTTTGACTTGCTGGCAACTTCCCCCTTTGCCCTCCCTCGGTATGGGCGGGCCTCCACGTACACAACAGTGACAGCACTTATCTGTCATGCACTTCAAGCTACCTCATCTGCGCTCTGCCCACCAACTCATCTCTGCTGAGACTCTCTCTGAGCAGCTCCTAGGAGTCCCCATTTCACAAAAAACTAAACCAGCACACAAACATTTCCTCTCGTCACCCACCGTATACTAGACTGACCTACCCCGCACCTCAGCTGACAGAATGTGGACCGGTCCTAACCGGTCCTAACTGTCTGTTACCTGAGTGGGAACCCACCACTCCGAGAGTATGTCTAGACGACAGGCTTTTGTCGACAGACGTTTTGTCGACAGATACCGTCAACAAAGCTTCTGTCGACAAAGAGCGTCTAGACGACATCCAGTTCTGTCGACAAAGCAAGCCGCTTTGTCAACATGAGAGTGTAGACACAAAGGACAGTGGAGCTGCAATAACTTCTTCTGTCGACAGAACTCTCGTAGAATGAGGTTTACCCCCGTCGACAAAACTGCTGAGTTCTGTCGATGTTATGTCGACAGAACTCAGCGGCAGTGTAGATGCGGGTGTAGTTTTGTTGACAAAAGTCCACTTTTGTCGACAAAACCCTGTAGTCTAGACACACCCCAAATGTCAACTTCTCCACCTCCACCCAAGTATTATACTACCTAACGTTCAGACAGGCAATATTCAGTCCCATGCCAGAGTCAAATTTAAGGTCTGATATTTTGTGATCTAGCAGGGCTGGAAGAGGACGCATTCACACTCCTGAAACAGCAAGGTTACTAGAAATGGTTTGTATAACTTTCCTTTCTCTCCAAATCCTATATAGTTGGACACACGATAAATATATTAGCCTGATTTAATATGTAGAGTAATATTTTTTTAAGAAAGTTCTATCTAATGTAAAATATTTCCAAAATATTTGTGGCATATAAAGCTCGTGCGATAGTCGGAGGTTTTTACTGGCTTTCCTGTGGGAATGACCATTTATTTGTGAGTAATGTGCCCATCCCATAACAGATCACTTGCGGGAGGATTCTCTGCATCTTGGGGTCTTTGAACCATCGTTTCAAGGACTTCAATATCTGAGACACAGGTGAGAGGATTATTCTAGCAGTGGGTGGGTGAGATTCTGTGGCCTGCATTGTGCAGGGGGTCAGACTAGATGATCATAATGGTCCCTGCTGACCTTAAAGTCTGTGAGTCTATGAGATGCTGATAAAACCTTTAGATCATACTTCACTATCAGATTTGTTCTCCAATATACGTGTCATTTTCCCCTCTTTGTCCACTTGGCTGTGCCAACCCTGTAATAAGACTAGCACTTCCCAGCCCTTGTGTTCACGAAGGGTATGTCTACACAGCAGCATTATTTCAGAATAACTGTATAATAATAATAAACTAATCAGGAAAGAGATCTTGGGGGTATCGTGGATAGTTCTCTGAAAAAATCCACTCAGTGTGCAGCGGCAGTCAAAAAAGCAAATAGGATGTTAGGAATTATTAAAAAAGGGATAGAAAATAAGATGAAGAATATCTTACTGCCCCTGTATAAAACTATGGTACACCCACATCTTGAATACTGTGTACAGGTGTGGTCTCCTCATCTCAAAAAAGATATTTTGGCATTAGAAAAGGTTCAGAAAAGGGCAACTAAACTGATTAGGGGCTTGGAACGGATTCCATATGAAGAGAGGCTAAAGAGACTGGGATTTTTCAGTCTAGAAAGGAGGAGACTAAGGGGGGGATATGATAGAGGTCTATAAAATCATGAATGGTGTGGAGAAAGTGAATAAAGAAAAGTTATTTGCTTGTTCCCATAATAGAAGAACTAGAGGACACCAAATGAAATTAATGGGTAGCAGGTTTAAAACTAATAAAAGAAAGTTCTTCTTCACACAGCGCACAGTCAACCTGTGGAACTCCTTGCCAGAGGAGGCTGTGAAGGCTAGGCCCATACCAGAGTTTTAAAAAGTGCTAGATAAATTCATGGAGGTTAGGTCCATAAATAGCTATTAGCCAAGGGATAAGGAATGATGTCCCTGGCCTCTGTTTGTCAAAGCCTGGAGATGCTTTGATGTTTGGCAGGAGAGAAATTGCTTGATCATTGTCTTTGGTTCACCCCCTCTGGGGCACCTGGCATTGGCCACTGTCAGCAGACAGGATACTGGGCTAGATGGACCTTTGGTCTGACCCAGATTGGCCATTCTTGTGTTCTTTATGTTCTTATGTTCTTAACGTAGTGCACATCTACACCACTAGCCTTTATTTCAAAATAATGGCAAGCTGGAGGACTTCTTATTCCGACATCTGTAACCCTAATTTTACGAGGAGTAAGGGAAGTCGAAGGAAGAGTGTTTTTCCTGCTGCATAGACAGCACCAAAACTGAATTAAGCTATTTCGACTTCAGCTACGCAATTGACGTAGCTCAAGTTACGTAGCTTAATTCGACTTTTTGCCTTGCTGAGTAGACGTGCCCAAAGGTCTTGAAACTGCTCCCATTCAAGCCACTGGAAAATCTCTCCTTCATCTAACGATCAGCCCCCTAAAGTCAGTATTAGCCTGTAATACTCGCCTTGCAGGAAAAAAACAATCTGAGGCAACAGCACTGAAATGAGGCGAGGTGTTGTAGTGTGGAGATCTGGTTAAATATAAAGCACAACAAATTTCAGATGAATCTCCTTTCCTCGCACCATTAGTCATTGGGAAAGTTTATTTTAAGCGAGAAGATCAGATGAAATGTTGCAGTAGGAGGGAAATTACATACAGAGCCTTAATTAGGAGCTTCCTTTCATGCTAAATGGTACCCTCTCGATGCCCTAAAATAGATCAACGCACAGCTGACATGAGCAATAAATCATTTCTTCGTTGAGTCAATGGCAGGTGGGTAGTAGGACTCTGGTTCCAGGAGTGGGTGAAATGGGAGAAGACAGACAAGAGAAAAAGAGAGTTCTAGTCTGGCACCCTTGTGATCTGACTGGTGCCAAGCCGGAGAATTTGCCGAACTTTGGAAGGTCAATATTGTCTAACCGCGTTATCAACACTTCTACTGCTTACTGGGCTCTTAGAAGACATTTAGGGGTAAATTAGAGCTAAATAATAACACATAACACTTCGGGGGGCGGAGGGGGGAAGGGGTTAACGTGTTAGTCTGTAACTGGAAAAACGTCAAAAATAACAAATAGTCTAGCTCAGTGGTTCCCAAACTTTTCGGCACCACGCTCCCTTTTTGATTTTTGAGAAACCCTCACGCCTCCCCTCCCCCCAAAAATAGCAGCAAAACTTGAGATGCAATTGATGGGGGTGTGTGTGGCTGGGTCACCTCGTGCCCCCCCCTGGAATTTCTTCATGCCCCCCCAGGGGGACATGCCCCCCAGTTTGGAAGCCCAGGGTCTAGCAGCATCTTAGAGACTAACAAAACGTGTAGATGGCATCATGAGCTTTCATGGACTGAAGAAGTGGGCTGTGCCCACAAAAGCTCATGATACATCTCCATGTTTTGTTAGTCTCTAAGGTGCTGCTAGATTATTAGTTGTTTTTTAAGCAGAAAAGCACTGAGATCCGGGACTGGTGGCTGTAAACAAACTTTATGGGAGTGTGGGGAACTTGGCCATGCCTATGATATTGGACATCTTGCTAACTAAATTAATGCCAGACCACGGAGGTCACCAGACTTGAGAGTGCTGAACTACAGGGGGTTCAACCTGTACATATATGGAGAGAGATAATGGCCCAGAGTGAGTGTCCAAATGTTTTATCGGTGTAAGTTGAAAGGGTCGTGTCTCTGATCATTCTCATGTTGATGCCAGTAAAAGCGCCTAGCCATACCAGTACTGTGAAGTTTTTCTTCACGCAGCACAGAGTTAACCTGTGGAACTCCTTGCCAGAGGATGTAGTGAAGGCTAGGACTTTAAAAGGATTAAAAAAAGATCTAGATAGATTCATGGAGGTTAGGTCCATCAATAGCTATTAGCCAGGATGGATAAGAATGGTGTCCTAGCTTCTGTTTGTCTGGAAATGGGTGACAGGGGAGGGATCACGTGAGGATTACCTGTTGTGTTCTCTCCCTCTGGGACAGCTGGCATTATTTTTATGCAGTAATCTCACATGCTGATAAGCCACTCTGATTTTTCTTTAGGTTCATAGGCAGCTGGCTGCACCTGGCCTATACTTGCTCTTACTCTTCAGAAACCACTCCAAAGTTTCCAGGTGTTTCATGTCGTAGAGATTCCCTCTGGAACTTCACTTGTACTTAACTCTGCCCTAGAATGTACTGGTTATATGTAGGGCGATGGGTCAAGAATTCACTCCTCTAGACCAGATGTAGAGTTTTGTGGAAGGAATTCCTGACGCAGCAATAAAAAGACCCTTCCTTTTCCAGACCCGAGAAAGAATTCTGTATAGCTCAAAAGCTTTACCTTCCACTCACCCATGTTGGTCCAATCAAAGTTATTACCTCATCTGCCTTGTCTCTCACATAAAAAAACAAACATAATTAATTTAATGACAATCTGCATATACTAAACGGGTGAAAGCAAATAGATCCGCGCTTCGTCTGGAGATTGTTCGTGTGATCATGCAGGGAGCTGTGAAATGAACTTGTCATCTGTCACCTGGTGCAGTCTGTTGATGAGATGAAAACAGATTTTCTTTGCTCACTATGTACCAAAAAGTCAAGGTATCTGAAACCAGAGGGTAAATTTAGCTTCCACGTTTAGACAAGAGACTTCCAACAGAGTATTCTGTAAGCAGTCTGATTCAAGTCCTCAGCCCAGTGTTCTGAATATGAACAAGTGCACTGCAAAACGGGAGACCACATTCATCTCTGATCAGGGATGTATTTTCACTGCTCGTTTTCTTTTAAATGCTCTTTCTTTATAGACCTTCTAAATCATCCATCTTCTTGATACAGATTCCTCCTGCTCTGCTGGCCATCATAAATATGCTCTTGTAGCGGAGTTTACAGTAGGGATACAACATATGGGGTCTGTCTAGACTACCCACAGCTTTTGAACGAAGATATGCAAATTCGGTGCACATTTGCATATCTCCTTCCGATCCCATTTCCGGAAGAGAGGTTGTTTTTTTTTTTTTGAGAAAAAAAAAAGCATTCTAGACACAGTTCTTTAGAAACAAACCCCTTTTTTCTCATTTTATACACCTAATTTTTTTTTATGAAAAAGGGTTTTTTTGAAAAAGCGTTTGTTTTTTTCCCCCAAAAGAACCGCATCTGGACTGGGGTGTTTTTTTTTTAAACTCTACCAAAAATGGGATTGGAAGAAGATAATCAAATTTGCACCAAATTTTCATAGCTTTTTTCAAAAGCAGTCTAGAATTGCCCATGGTTCTGAGCAGAGTGGATAACATCATTTCATTCCCTGGGAAAGCCGAGACTAGTGCAATGCAGCGTGTGAGAAACCTTTTACAGAAATCAGGGCAAATTCATTTGCATGATTTTTCATTTTGATAACCTCCCTTTTCTCCCCCTTCCCCACACACATATGCACACATGGCATTCAGACAGATGCAGCAGGATAAAGAAATGTATTGCAGGAACGACTTTTGTTAACCAAATAAGTGGCATTTCCATGTAAAGTATGTGTATCCAGATTTACAAAGCAGCAATATTGAAAACCATAGGGTGTGGGGGTGGGTAAAGGAGAGTCATTTGGGATTCCTGATGCTTTGGGGTCTCCAATTTGTGCCACTAGTAACCACTCCTGGCTACTGGAGAAGGACCATGGA
Organism: Apalone spinifera; assembly: GCA_030068395.1. Classification (NCBI taxonomy): domain Eukaryota; kingdom Metazoa; phylum Chordata; order Testudines; family Trionychidae; genus Apalone; species Apalone spinifera. Next base: position 4,035,788 of record CM057848.1, on the reverse strand, counting down.
GGAGAAAGTGTGTGTGTGAGAGAGAACGAGAGAGGTGCATGTGCCCTTCTTTCTCAGGGGGTGTGTCTAGACGACAGGGTTTTGTCGACAAAAGTGGACTTTTGTGGACAAAACTATACCTGCGTCTACACTACCGCAGAGTTCTATCGACATAACATCGACAGAACTCGGCAGTTTTGTCGACGGTGGTAAACTCATTGTATGGGGAATAATGCCTTTTGTTGACAGATATCAGAGGGGTCGCCGTGTTAGTCTGAATCTGCAAAAGCGGCGAGGAGTCCTGTGGCACCTTATAGACTAACCGAAGTGTTGGAGCATAAGCTTTCGTGGGCAAAGACCCACTTCACGTGCATATGACGAAGTGGGTCTTTGCCCACGAAAGCTTATGCTCCAACACTTTGGTTAGTCTATAAGTTGCCACAGGACTCCTCGCCGCTTTGGTTGACAGAGTTCTGTCGACAGAAGGCGTTATTGCATCTACACTGTCCTTTGCGTCTACACTCTCATGTCAACAAAGCGGCTTGCTTTGTCGACAGAACTGGATGTTGTCTAGATGCTCTTGGTCGACAGAATCTGCCAACAAAAGCCTGTCATCTAGATGTACCCAGCCTGTCTTCTACCAGGTTGCTTTGTTTCTAATGAATGGAGATGCCTATCTCCTAGAACTGGAAGAGGCCCTGAAAGGTCATCAAATCCAGTCCCCAGCCTTCACAGCAAGATGAAGTACCACCCCTGACAGATTTTGCCCCAGATCCCTAAAAACTCTTCAAGGATTGAACTTACAACCCTGGGTTTAGCAGGCCGATGCTCACACCACTGAATGGTCTCTCCCCCCGGCATGTGGTAGCATAGACTATGTCTACACTACAGGATTTTTTTGCAAAAATCGCCATTTTTGCACAAAAACCCGTGGAGCGTCCATACCTCAAGCGTGGTTTTGTGCAAATTAATTTACAGTAACTCAAAAGCAGCGGTGGTTGTACTGCAATAAAAGAGGCATTTGGGGATTAGCAACAGACTGTCCAGGTTCATCTGATGTGCTAGCAGGTAAAATTTCTGGTTTCCAGGTAAAATTCAAGAGTAGCAAAGAAAAAAATGCCACCTCATGTTCCTTACTAAGCCTTCGGACAAATTCATCTCCTAGCCTGGATATTGGATGTATCCCAAACTAACCCCCCAATTTTTCCAGTTCTCCATGATGCAGGAATCTCAAGCCTGGTCCATGCCACTGGTTTGAAGGACAGAGCTATACAATGTCTCCAAGGGTGTGTCTACACAGCAGTGTGTAGCTCGAAATAAGCAACGCAATTTGAGCGACGCAAATTGCCGAGCTTATTTTGAGATAGCCTGTTTTGAAATTTGGCGCTGACTAGACAGCGCTAATTTTGAAAGAGAGTGCTATTCTGACGAGTCCCTTAATCCTCATGCAGCGAATGTCAGAATAACAAGCCGGTTATTTCAAATGTTTCAAAGCAAGAGGCCTGCTGTTAAAATGTGCAGAACGCTATTTTGGGATAACAGGCCTTACCCTGAAATAGCGTTGCTGTGAAGACGTATCTTGAGAACCTTCCTTTCCCTCCGAGGTTCATGGACTTTTTCAGGCTCGCTTGGAGGCAACTGTTTGCAAACACTGGTATTTTCCTCAGCTGATAGTCACATTACAAACCACCTCCTGCCCTTATTCTACGCAAATCTCCGCTGTGTTCTATTTCTTTGGGTGTCTCAGACAGAGCTCAAATGGACCATGTTAAGACTCTGTGGTTATGTCTACTCTGCCCTCTCTTGTGTAAAAAAACATGCAAATGAGGCAAAGTGTGGAATATCACTGCGCCTCATTTGCATAATTAATGAGGCTCCATTTTTGCGCAAGAGGCTTTTGCGCAAGAGCCGTCCTTCCACTTTTTTTTAGGAAGAACAGCTCTTGCGCAAGAGGGGGGTTTTGCACAAAAAGGAACCGTGTGGATGGCTCCTTTTTTGCGCAAACGCCTCTTGCGCGAACATGGAGCCTTGTTAATTATGCAAATGAGGCATGGCGATATTCCACGCTGCGCCTTATTTGCATTTTTTTTGCACAAGAGAGGGCAGTGTAGACGTGAATTACTGGCTAGGTTTGAACGAATTGTTCCACAGAGTAGCTCTTTTACAACAAAACTCTATTATCCTCCAGGGACTCAGAAAGCATCACTTTACTGGCTGCTTTTCTTTCTGCTCATATTTTCTGGGCCTTACTAGAACATTTCCCAGATTTCTTTATTTTTAGGTCTTCATCACTTTTCTCCAGTGTCCATTGGAAGGGGTCTTGCATTACGCTACCACTTGAAAAGCAAAAAAATTTACAACTCCAGGCACATGCCATCCATGTCAGGAGCTGCAGTACGAAACCTTCCTTCCACGTTCTACCCCTAGAATTTCATTTTGCTCAAACTTATCCGTGGTGGGCTTGTGCTCCGAAACCCCAAAAGGTCTTATTAAAGAGGAGCAAGGCAGTAATAACAAAGGAACTTAGTTGTGGACAAGAGAGTCCTTATTACACCTAGTCAGTGCTGACACATACAAGAAGTGCACTATAAGTAGGTGCTTTATTCCCCGAAGGAAGTCATTAAAGACCTCATGTGGAACCACAGATGTCATAATAACCCTAATGGTTCCAACGGAGGAGGGGACATTCATCTCTCTCGCAGACTCATTAGAGACTAGCTTTAGCCTTTTAGAAAATATCAGACCACGATGCTCATATTTAACTGCTTTATTTTGTCCTATTTACTGAGGTCCAGTAAAACCCTGGGGTTAGCATCGATTGACTCCTTGGGGAATGACGGCCAACGTTTGAAACTTGGCGACTCGGTTGAGGAAACTTGTAAAATAATTCACATAGGAGCAAAGGTAAATATGAAGGATAAAATTTACCAAAGAGTCTCTGGCCCAGATCCTTGGAAATATTTAGGCACCTAAGGCCTGTTCTGAGGCCCCACTGTGATCCACCACATCCCCCTTCAGTTGCCACCTAACCTTGTAAGTACCTAAACACCCTTGGCACCTACATTTGCACTATAAAAGTTCTCTCCGGGCCTACGTTTCTGCCTCTGGGCATGTGGCCAGCTGTCACCCTCCAGATGCGTTTCTGCTGCCAAGCCCCAGAGCAAATGACAAACTGGGTCAGATGGCTGAAAGAGCATCGAGCTCACTTGTAGGGCCTCATCTGGTAGGCATGCCCAAAGCCTTCTTAACTGGTGTGGGCCCCATCTGGAGGAGAATTTGCTGCCTTTCCCCCACCCCTTCTAGCTCACTGGTTAGGGGGCTCACGTGAGACCTGTGTTCAAGTCCTCTGTGCTAGCCCAGGAGGAAGGATTTGGAGAGAACTCACCTACTTCTAAGAAGAGTGTTTTGAGCTCTGGGATAGCCCAATGCAGGTCTGATCTCTTGAAGCTTGTCCACCGATGATCAATAATGAGTCCCTGGGCCAAAGAGGGAGAGAGAAAACCTGAGAGTGACTCTGTAGCCTAGTGGTTTGTGCTTCTGTAACTACCTACAGATGGAACAGAACCAGGGACCCTTGGGTGTGTCTAGACTCCAGGGTTTTTTCCAAAACAGTAACCTTTTTTCAAAAAAACTTCACCTGAGTCTAGACGGCAGCCGTGTTCTTTCAAAAGTAAATCAAAAGAACGCAGCAGGTTTTTTCGATCGTGGTAAACCTCATTTTACGAGGAAGGACGCCTTTTTTCGAAAGTACTCTTTCGAAAAAAGGCGCTATTGAATGCAAACTGTGCTTTTTCAAAAGAGAGCGTCTAGACTCTCTTTCAAAAAAGCGGCTCGTTTTTTTCCAAAAAATCTGCTTGTAGTCTAGACGCTCTCTTTCGAAAGAGGCTGGTAAGCTAGACGTACCCTGAGAGCTTAGTGTAGGAGTCTCTACAGCTTGAGCTGTAAAGCCAGCTTTGACTGCCTGGGTCTCCCCTCAGACATCAGCTGCTGACTAAAAGACAGAAGAGCGGGAAAGGAGCAAGAGTTACCATCCTGGCTGCCATCTTCATCCTCTCCTGGAGTCCACCAATGCACAACCGAGCTTTTTTCATCCAAATTGAGCGATGCCCTGACCTGACTAGACCAAAAAAAGGAACTCAGCTGACACTAACACGCCCGCCTACTTCAGCTAAGTCCCAGCCATAATGTGGGGTGCTAGACTTAGTTCCTGCTGTCGATCCTTCCCCCGTGTGTCCTTTTCTCCTCAGATCATTTTTGTTCTATGCCTAATACCAGTCTGGGTTAGCTGGCCAGTACTGCATAGTCTGCTTCAGGGCTGCGAACCTGTGACCAGAGAGGCAGCGAAATGCAGTGTTCTGAAAACGTAAACAATTTTGTGAGCCAACTAGCCACACTCAGCCAGCTAACTAGCCACACGTGGCTAGCGCGTTGGACACCATGTCCCCGCACCATCTGATGCTGGCCCGCGTGTGCCAGGTTCTGAAGGGCTGTGCCCTGCCTGTGTGTTTCCAGCAGTGACAGTGCAACTAAGAGCCAGCGCCAGGAACAAAATGCACATTTTGCTCTTTTGGCTGTGCTTTTCTCTCTCCCCGTTCCCGTGTGCTTGCTTTTAGGAAATGAAGTCAGCCTTTAATTACAGCAACTGAATTTTCCCTAAAACAATTTTTTTTGTCAATGATCAAAAGAGATTTTTTTCTTCCTGATCTTTGACTCGTGAAAATTTGGGGGAAACAATACAGAGGTAAAAAACTCAAAGCAAAAGGTCAGCTCAGAAAAACACCAGCATTTTCCTTCCGGGCTGAACAACTTTTACGATCTCTTAAAAGATGTTGAATATTTTATTCTTAAAAAATTGTTCCATATTTTATTTCAGGCCTTTAATGTTCCTAGGACTGAATGAGCAAAATAGGGGGCAAACAATCCCCAATATATTTTTTTCAAAAGATTTTACAGGTTGAATGTCTCTCATCTGGCCCTCTCTGCTCTGGAAATATCCATGGTCCAATATGGTTTTACTGAGCCAGATGTCCACTTATCATGGGTCCCAGAAAGTCTGTTTACAGCCACCAGTCCTGGCTCTCACTGTTCTGAGCTGTTATTTAGCTCTAATTTACCCCTGAATGTTTTTTAAGAGCCCAGTAAACAATGGAAGGGTTAGTAATGCTGCTAGACAGTATTGACCTCCCGTGGTTCAGCAAATTCTCTGGTTCGGCACCAGTCAGGTCTGGAGGATGCCCGACCAGAGACCTATACCTCCTTTTTGAAAAAAAATTATATATATATTTTTAAATGGAAACAAACAAAAATGACCAGCATTACAACTGATCTCATAAAAAGGAGAAAAAAAATTTGGAAACTATGTTTGAAAAATTGCCTTTTTGTCAAATTTGAACTGTCACCATTTGAAATGTTGCAAGCATTTTGCAATTGGAAAAATTCTTTGTGCTGAAGGGGACTTGTTCTGATTGTTTCCAAGGGCCCAAAGATTTGGGAGTTAGTCAGTCGGAGACTACATTTTTCATTTAATTTCATCTTTTGAAACAATGCCAATTCATTTTAAAAACATAACCCGTTTTGCTCTCCACTTGCGCTCAGTATCATGTGCCAATTTATTTTAAAAACAGCCATGTAGCAGTAAAATCACTATAGTTAAAAGACTGACCTAAAAAATGAAATCACCAGCAGGACTTAGAGATAATTTGTAGAAGATCAAAACTTTAGAACTGCTGTAAATCTTACTAGACTATATTAAGAGATTTATATAGCTATCCTGATTTAATATTCACAGTTAAAAGGATAGTTCAGAAGTGAATAAGTTTATAATTAGATTTATTTAGCTGCAGCTACATTGATGCACTTAAAAGCAGCCTATATTTAAAAAAAAAAAAACCAAAAAAACCTGACACCATCTGACATCTGGGAACTTTAAAGCAGCACCAGATTTTCTGAAATGTGCAGAAGCTGGAAATTGTTGGAGGAAAGAACTTATTATGCTGCAATTTGGAGACCAAAAGCAAGTAACACATCCTGCTGCTAGCATCCGTGACATTATAATGCAAAGTTGCAAATGAAATTAAATTACTGTGAGCTTTATCTCATCAGAAACTGCCTCTTTTGATATTTTGAATGTCAATTCACATGACAACACTATGAAAAGTAAGTGTTACACTTTCCCATATGAGTCCTAATCTGTCACTAAGATATTGCTGAAGTGGTCAGGGATGAAATCAAATGTCTTGTTTACTCAGAAGGTGCAAGAGTCCTTTCTCTCTATTGGACGATGGCCGTCTTTAAATTCCGCTCTTTGGGGATATGCTTTGCCGGTCGTTTCTAACTCACCACACAATGAAATCTTTTCGAGGCAAACAATAGTGACCAGATTGCATGGAGTTTCCAAGTTTTGGTGTAAATCATTCCAAAGTTGCATCCCAGGAATCACATCTTGAGTAGGGTTGCCAGATGGTTTAACCAAAAATACCCAACAACCCCCCCCCCCCAAAAAAAAGAACAGTGCGGAAAAAATTCTGTTGAGAAAAAAATGGGGGAGGCCAAAGTTGTTGAGCAAAAAAACAAACAAACAAAAACAAAAAGGACCCCGACAGAAGTTATTAAGCACAAAAAAAAAAAAAAAAAAGAAAAGAGGTGGCTTTTTTGCCAGCAGCCGTCTTAGTTTTCTGTTCCAGCCACAAGACAAGCCCCTGCAGAACCGGCTGGGGGTCCAGGAGGACTGAGGGGTGGGCCCGGTTGCTAAGTGTGTCCGTAGGGTTGCCAGGTGTCCAGTATTTTCGCCTCCTGGCAGGGGAAAAAAAAAAACAGAAAATACTAGACATTTTAGGTGTCCGGTATTTTCTGAATTTTTTTACCAGACCGGAGGTGAAAATACCGGACTCTCCGGGTCAATACCGGACACCTGGCTACCCTAAGTTGTTTCTCCAAGGTGGGCCCCACTGTGCAATTATAGCATGTAAACACTGCCATCACATCTTCGACCATGCAGTTTCTGTGCTGCTATGGTACAACGGTCAGTTTTGCTACTGTAACACCTAGTACGTAGATGATATTATTTTTATTATTATCATCATCATTATTCTCATTATTAACGGAATAGGAGATACAAGTAATTGTTCTAAAACCAGCCAGATAACGCACTGTTTTGCAAGAGATTGTACGACGTGTCATTTCATAACAAAATCATCCTCTGCAGTGGAGGTGGGGAACCTTAGGCCCGGGAGCCGGATCTGGCCTCCGAGGCTCAGTGGCCTCCCGAGAATTGGGGAGTCCGTGCTGGCGCTCCATTCCACCCCTACTGCCCCACCATGGGGCTGGAACACACAAAGTTTATTAGAATGGGCCCTCCTAGGCTCTAGTGTGGGAGAGGAATGTGGGGAGGGTTTTTCTCCTTCTCAGACAGGGGACACATCAGTGAGAAGTTTGGGGGTTTTGTTAACTTCTCACTATGTGCAGCCCCCGACTGATTTTTCTGTGTGTCAGTGGCCCCCAACTCACAAAATGTTCCCCACCCCTGCTCTACAGAATATTTGTGGTAAGCAATATTTATCTAAATTGGACTAAATAGTGACTTTTGGCAAATTCCTGAGCAATGAATGGCAACTGTGTCATCTCAGGAGGAATCTCGGACATCGTGGTGACTCAAGAACATGTCTCTGTGTCACAATTTCTCCTTTTCCTGGGGGCTAGTAATTTCCACTGGCCTATGCTTACCGCCACATCCTTCTAGCATTGGCTTAGCCACTAAGGTCAACAAATAATAGGGGGTGCAAAAGTTCTTCATAAAACTCACAGTAAACTTGTGGAACTCCTTGCCAGAGGCTGTTGCAAAGGCCAAGACTCCCACAGGGTTCAAAAAACAACTATACATATTCATGGACTATCAGTGGCTGTTAGCCAGGATGGGCAGGGATAGTGTTCCTAGGCACAGACTGCCAAAAGCTGGGAATTGGCAACAAAGGAGGGATCGCTTGATGATTTCCTGTTCTGTTCACTCCCTCTGAAACACATGGTATTGGCCACTGTCAGAAGACAGATATGAACTCTTGCTCTGACTCAGTATGGCTGTTTTATGTTCCTTTTATTCCCTGCCCACCTCTTTTCAGGAAGGAGTAAAGAGGTGAGTGTCTTGCTTATTCCCAAGAAGTGGACCCTAGATCTGAGAATCCCGTATCGGGGTGTCAGACGGATTCTTATCCCCCAATGTTTATGATACCATGTAGCCTAGAGAAGTCTATGTTAAAGCTATGTCCTAGATTTTTTTTTAAATGACTTTGATTGGCTGCTAGGAGCCCAAAATGGAAGCCACCACCAAGTGGTTTCATCAACAATTTACATATTGGCAAAGAGAGAACACTTATTAAGTTTGCAGATGATACCAAGCTGGGAGGGGTTGAAAGTGCTTTGGAGGACAGGGTCATAAATCAAAATGATCTGGACAAACTGGAGAACTGGACTGACATAAATAGGATGAAGTTTAATAAGGACAAATGCAAAGTTCTCCACTTAGGAAGGGAGTTCCACAGGTTCTGCAGAGGAGGATCACGTCAAGACACCCTGGTGGTCTGGGTTCTCTGCTGCTCGTTCTTTTCAAAGAAGAATTTGCGGAGTGTTGTTTGTGTCTTTACATAGGTTTCCCCATTATAACTGGCCATGGACTGGTTTTTAATTAAGCAGCTGTGCTCCTGAGCTAGACACATGAGTTGCTGAAATTGGGGTTATTTTAGCTGCTGTGAAAGTTAGCATGAAATACGAGCATCTGGAACCTTGAGAAAATGGGTTGGCTCGAGTGGGAGGATCCCTCGTTAGTCCCACGGTTCTCTCCATTGAAAGGACAATCCTTTGAAAATTCAGCTGCCAGGTGCTGGCCTGCCATTGGGCCCTCTTTGAGCTTTGCGCTCCTCACTCCAACACAAGTTGGTCTGTGTGGAGCTGATTCTCTGACCCAGGCGACCTGCTGTTTGACATGACAGACAGTGCACAGAAGTGGAAGGACTTACTTGCCTCATGCCCTCTGGATGGAATACATTGTGGGGAAAAGGAGGTTGGATTGCTGTGCTAATTACTGGTCGTGCCTAGGACTAATTACTGGTTTTTGGGCCCCATTCTGCTAGAAACGATGGAGGCAAATGTTACCAAGACAGGCCCCATCCCAGAGAGCTGCTTCTCTGGGATGTAGACAATACTCAAGAGGTAAAAAAGGGGGCTGCTTTGGGCAGGGGGCTGGACTCGATGGCTCCTGAGCGCTCTTCCAGCCCTAGAGTCTACTAAAGAGAAAAAGCATGGGGCTGACGCGGAGAAAGCTGCAATTGGGTTGCACCTTTGGTAGCCACGGCATTGTCACGAGCCTCTGGTGGGCTAAACACGGTGGGT
>CM057848.1:3992691-4006689 GCA_030068395.1 Apalone spinifera | reverse complement strand
GTGTAGACAGCTGGCAAGTTTTTCTGGAAAAGCAGCTGATTTTCCGGAAAAACTAGCCAGTCTAGACATAGCCCCTGGAGTATTACATCCAATTCTGGGCCTCCCGTTACAGAAAGGATGTGGACGCTTTGAAGAAAGTCCAGTGGAGGGCAACAAAAATGATGAGGGGGCTGGAGCACATGACCTATGAGGAGAGGCCGAGGGATTGCGGCTTATTTAGTCTGCAGAAGAGAAGAGTGAGGGGGGATTTGAGAGCAGCCTTCAACTTCCTGAAGGGGGGTTCCAAAGAGGATGGAGAGAGGCTGTTCACAGTAGTGACGGATGGCAGAACAAGGAGCAATGGGCTCAAGTTGAGTCGGGGTTGGTCCTGCTTTAGGCAGGGGGCTGGACTCAATGACTCCTGAGGTCTCTTCCCGACCTAGGATTCTATGATTCTAAGACACAGAAGATGATTGTTCTGCTTTGCACAGCATTGGCGGGACTGACGAGTACTGTGTCCAGTTTTGGATGCTGCACCTTAGTCAAGATGTGGACAAATTGCAGAGACCCCAATAGAGCACCACAAAAATGTTAGAGATTGTAAAATCCTGGCCTGCAATGACAAGGAGAAGAAGTGGGCAGGTTTGTCTAGAGAAGAGAAGACCGAGGGGTGGACGTAATATCTGCCTTCAAATATGTAACTGATTTTTATACAGAGAACAGGGATCAATTGTTCGCCATGCCCACTGAGAGGACGACAAGAAGTTAGCAGATTTGCTTGCAGAAAGGAAATTTAGGCTGGATATTTGTAAGAACATTATCAACTGTAGGGATAATTAAGCACTGAGCAGGTGACTAAGGAGGTTGGGGAACCACATACGTAACTGGAGATTTTTAAGCACAGGTTAGACACACATCAGTCAGGGAATGGTTAGGTTTACTTCCTCCTTTTCCATCCTCAGGGTGGAAGAGGGGAGCAGGTGGATGAGACAACCTTCAGCTCTCCTCTTTGAGCCCTACATGGGATTTTACAAAGATAAAGATTAAGCATTCAAAGAGCCGCGAGCACAAAGGCAAATTAACTGTATTCTCTTCCAGTTGTGAATGGCATTGAGAAGAGGTTAATAATAATTTATTAATGACCAATTATTTATTAATATACGTATTTAGACATTTAAAAAAACATTCTGGCTGTGTCTAGATTGGCATGATTTTCCAGAAATGCTTCCAAAGGAGAAGTTTTCCGTTAAAAGCATTTTCGGAACAGAGCGTCTAGATTGGTATAGATGCTTTTCCACTAAAGCACTTTTTGCGGAAAAGCGTCCGTGCCAATCTAGACGCGCTTTTCCGCAAAAAAGGCCCGATTGCCATTTTCGCGATCAGGGCTTTTTTGCGGAAAACAAATCTCAGCTGTCTACACTGGCCCTTTTGCGCAAAAGGGACTTTTGCCTGAACGGGCACAGAATAGTATTTTCACAAGAAGCACTGATTTCTTACAGTAGGAAGTCAGTGCTTTTGCGGAAATTCAAGTGGCCAGTGTAGACAGCTGGCAAGTTTTTCCGGAAAAGCGCCTGATTTTCCGGAGAAACTGGCCAGTCTAGACACAGCCTCAGTGTTTCTCTTGTAAGTGTTCAGCCATGGCTCTCAAAGTGTTGTGCAAAGGATGGTAAATACCACTGCACTCAGGAGGGGGGAGGGATAGCTCAGTGCTTTGAGCATTGGTCTGTTAAACCCACGGTTGTGAGTTCAATCTTTGAGGGGGCCATTTAGGGATGTGGGTGAATCTGTCAGGGATGGTATTTGTGATTGCAGGGAACTGCACTTGATGGCTTTTTTCAAGGTCCCTTCTTGTTTTATGAGCCTTATTGAGGGTATAAAGACAAACATTCAAAAGTTAGGAAATGCTGGAAGGGAGGTTCCTTGTGCACCATTACATCAATTGCCTTCTCCATACCTATTGATAGCCTCTCATGCCATGATTGTGACACTGACAAGCAGAACCAAATATGGGACTTCTGGAGCTTCATGCATGATCCTCTACTGCATGAGCAGCCAGCTCTCCACTAAGGCTATAGAGCGGACTCATTGTTTCCTCCATAAGCCATCCAAGTGTTGCTAGATGGGCTGGTGACCCCCAGCAGATGTGTGGGATACATAACCCTCTTGTACTTTTCCCCTACTACCGCTACCTCAGTCAGTGCCAACCATCGATGGTGCTAGTTAAGAAGCAGCCATTCAATATTTTTTTCTCCTCATCATGTAGAGAACACTGGGCTGAAAGAAACTTCCTGAGTCTCCGTGTCCAGTCCTCTCCTATCACAGTCAACTCCCTCATGTAATGATGTTCCTACACTTAGCAAGTTCTGTATCACAACTAGTTAGGCTGTGGGTCTCACGGCTGGTCTAAAGACTCTTCCCCCTGATGGCTAGAAACCTAATCTCCAGCCTAAATTTATTCTTGCTCAGTTTATATCCATTGTTCTTGTCTCAAGAGTGTCCTTTATCTTAAATAGCTCTTTCTCCTCCAGGGAGTTTACCCTCTGATCTATTTATAGGAGCAATCACATGCATTCTCATCCTGTCTTTTTCTAGGGGAAGCAAGACAGGCTCTTCCAATCTGCTCGTGTAAAACTGGTTTTCCATCCCCTGCTCATCTTACTATCTCTTTGGTGAGGCATTCAGACTGGAACCCACATGCCCAGAACCATGCACTAAGGGTACATCTAGACTGCACGCCTTTTTCGACAAAGGCTTTGTCAACAGATACTGTCAACAAAGCCGCTGTCGAAAAAGAGCATCTAGACAACAACCTGTGCTGTCGACAAAGCAAGCCGCTTTTTCGAAAGAGAATCTAGATGCTCTCTGTTGGAAAAGCACAGTTTGCATGCAATAGCACCTTGTTTCAACAGAGTACTATCGAAAAAAGGCGTTATTCCTTGTAGAATGAGGTGTACCGCTGTCAACAAAACTGCTGCGTTCTGTCAACTTACTGTCGAAAGAACGCGGCGGTAGTGTAGACATAGGTATAGTTTTGTCGACAAAAGCCCACTTTTGTCAACAATACCCTGTAGTCTAGACACATCCTAGGATTCCAGATGAAGCTTTGTCAAATGGTGTTAAGACTTCCCCCTCGCTACTGGAAGTACCTTTTTCTAGGCCACATCACATCGGGGGCTCATAGTTACCCTGAGGTTGGCTAAAATAACTCCAGTCTTTCCTCCTCCTCTGGGTTTTCCAACTAAGAAGCCCCCAGCTTCTTGTAGAAATTGTTGATATAGTGCTTAAGTGCATCACTTATAGAATCATAGAATCATAGAGCTAGAAGAGACCTCAGAAGGTCATCAAGTTCAGCCCCCTGCTCTAGGCAGGACCAATCCCAACTAAATCAACCCAGCCAGGGCTTTGTCAAGCCAAGACTTAAACACCTCTAGGGATGGAGACTCCACTACTTCCCTAGGTAACCCATCCCAGTGCTTAACCACTCTCCTAGTGAAATAGTTTTTCCTAATATCCAACCTGGACCTCTCCCACCACAACTTGAGACCATTGCTCCTTGTTCTGTCATCTGTCACTACTGAGAACAGCCTCTTTCCAGCCTCTTTGGAACCCCCCTTCAGAAAGTTGAAGGCTGCTATCAAATTCTCCCTCACTCTTCGTTTCTGCAGACTAAACAGACCCAACTCCCTCAGCCTCTCCTCATAGGTCATATGCTCCAGCCCCCTAATCATTTTGGTTACCCTCCACTGGACATAAAATACTGGAATGGCCGGGACCTCGAGAAGTCATCAAGTCCCTTGCCCTCACGGCAGGACCAAACACCGTCTATGGCATTCCTGATAGATGTCTATCTAACCTGCTCTCAAATATCTCCAATGATGGCGATTCCACAACCTTCCTAGGCAATTTATTCCAGTGTAAACTTTGCACTGTATATTGTTACAGTCATCCCATTTCTTTAATTCCAGTCAAAAAGGTCATTTAGATCTTCCTGCATGATATTCTGTTCCTCCTCTATATTGAGGTTGCCTTCCTACTTGTGTCAACTGGATCATTCATTAATATGCTTCCACACTGCAGAGTTGGTTTGATGCATGCTAACATATGTCAACCTAACTATGGGAGCATCTACACTTAAATTTTGCTCCCACTTTGCAAATTAGGGTGCATCTAGACAGCACCCTTCTCTTGGAATAAGCTACGCAATTTGTACTCTGCAAATTGCATAGCTTATTCTGTGTCAAAAGAGCTCATTTTGAAATTTGGCACTGTCTACACAAATTTCAAAATAAGGCCAAATATCAAAATAAGGCATTATTCTGGCAAATCCCTTAACCCTCAAAAGACAGGGCGTTGCTATTTTGGGATACTTCTGGTATCCTGAAAGAACAACACAGTCTACACGTACCCTTAGTAACTCCTCTTCACTTGCGGCATAGAATCAAGGTTGATGTAGTTAAGTCAACATGGTATCAGTGTAGACCCGACATTGCTTATGTTGATAGTTCATAGAATCATAGAACCATAGAGCTGGAAGAGACCTCAGGAGGTCATCAAGTCCAGCCCCCTGCTCTAGGCAGGACCAATCCCAACTAAATCAACCCAGCCAGGGCTTGGTCAAGCCGAGACTTAAACACCTCTAGGGATGGAGACTCCACTACTTCCCTAGGGAACCCATCCCAGTGCTTCACCACCCGCCTAGGGAAATAGGTTTTCCTAATATCCAACCTGGACCTCTCCCACCACAACTTGAGAGTTATTGGCTTTCAGGAACTGTCCAGCCATGTCCTACAGCCACAGCACAATCAAGACTCATGCTCATGGTGAGGAATATGCTGCAGGCACAGGAACAAAGCATAGACAGGCACAAGTGAAGTAATTACTTTGGTGGCTGCAAGCCAAGATAAGTTAGACGACTTACGTTTGTACTTTCGGCAGAGCCTCAGATCAGCACCAACACCAATCCAGGAGGAACTCTATTAGTAACCTCCCTCCAGCCCGATTTTTCTCCGTTAATCACAACCCCTTGTCATCTCCTGATTATTCTGTTTCTTTTCCACCTTACAAATCCCGATCTAGTCCTCACTTCACTAATAATTTCTCATGTGGCACAACGTCTCATGGTTTACTGAAGACCTCATGGTAGATCGGTTGCGTTTCCCTAGTCTAAAGAAATCAATTAGCTGATCCATGAAAGAAACCAGGTTAGTCTGACAAGATCTTCCATTGGTAAATCCAGGTTGTATTTCAGTGTGTGATCCTAGGGTTTATTTACTGCACACTACTCAAACCCTGCCATGAAGACAGAAGTTCCTCATGTGCTTTCACAGAGTACGTACCACTATTGTATTGGAAGGCTTCACACACAACGAATTTTTACAACACTCATTTGCCTAGCTAGATCCAGTCTCCTCCCACATGTCAGCTTCCAGTCCCATTCACCCCCACAAGCTAATCAGTGCAGTTATTGAGAAGGAGAAGGATTTGATAAGTCTGGTTGGCATTCAAATCCTGGTGCTTTTTAGCAGACGCTAAAGGAAGCTTCCCCCAAATGGATCTTTATGTGACCGGCCAAACTCAAGGACTTGAGCAAGCTGCAGCTCCCATTCCTTGCCTCATGTCCCTCACCTCACAGCTGCATTTCTTGATACAACACACAGTTAACCTGTGGAACTCCTTGTCAGAGGATTTTGTGAAGAACAGGACTTTCAAAGGGTTCAAAAAAGAACTAGGTAAGTTCATGGAGGATTCATCCACCAATGGCTAATAGCCAGGATGGGCAGAGCTGGTGTCTCTAGCCTCTGTTTGTCAGAAGCTGAGACTGGGTGACGGGAGAGGGATGACTGGATGATTCCCTGTTCCTTTCCCTCCCTCTGGTTCACCTGGCATTGGCCACTGTTGTAAGACAGGACACAGGGCTGGATTGACCTTTGGTCTGACTCAGAGTGGCTGCTCTTATGTTCTTATGGTCCTGGCAGCTGGCAGCCAGCCCATTCTGGCCAGCAGAGCAGAAGGTTGTTGGGGGGAATCTGCCAAGGGGCAGCATTAATGCAGCTTTCCTCAGGGGAGCCAGGCAAAGGTATCCCAAACTCACCAGGAATCAGGTGCAATCTCTCTGTGTGCTGTTGCCTGAGGCCCATCAGTGTGCAAACCACCAACATCCCCCTGCACCCGTCCGGGATTGTAACGGAGCATTGCTGGTTTGTGCCAGCCGGGGGCCTGGGCCTAGCTGGGCTTCACTTCTCCCCCAAGGCTCTGTCTCCTGCTATGAGCCAGCCTGGTTTCCATTTTCTTTCCCTGCCCCGTCGTTTGCCCTTTGCCATGCTGGCCCCGTGTGCATTTCCCAGAATGCCGCACACCAGCCGGGCCCCATGACACAGCTGCATAAAGCCCCGGTCCAGTACCAGGGCTGTATGGTTTGTTTTCTTCATGACTCCGGAAAGGTATTCCTTGGCCCAGCCTGAAGTGTGTTAACAACGGTCCGTCCCAGCAACTCACCCCTGGGATGCACGTGTGTGTGTTTGGGCGGGTGGAGGGGCGAATGATAAAAACATCTGAAAACTTTCAAAGCTCTTCAGCAAACCCCACAGTGGAGTCAGTGATAAATGTTTGCACCCATGGCACAAGAAGATCTGGGATTCATTAATACTAATGACTGACGCAGACTCCCAGCACTGTCTGCTTTCCTTTCTGGGGTACGAGAAAGTTATGGCTACATTTAATACACCAGTGAGGATTTTTTTTTCTTCCTTTCCTTCAGAACAAGACAAGTGACTTTTCCAAAAAAAAATGGGGAAGGACGAGCTTTATTCTTCATCTGTCACATGCATGCCTCTGTCATTTGTGTTGGATTCTGTTTTATGTGCTTTCATTCCTCCCAACCAATTAACTCTGATATGGAAATGAATGCCAAAGAGTTAGCTTGAGGTGGGAGGGGGAAAAAAAACCCTGGATTCAAGCCTAGGGCCATCACTTGTTTCGCTTTTCATTGTGCTTTTCAAGCTGAAAAAAAAAAGTAATTGAAGATAAAGTTGAATATTTGAAACCATCAGTGAAATCAGCTTTGATCCAAACTCAAGCTTTTTGTTGTTAAAAGCTTGGCACTCCACTCTAGTGCTATATGGAACCACAGTCTCTTTTACACTGGTGATTTCAGAGAACAATCACAGCAATAAACAGAAATAAAGAGGCTTCCACACAGCTCGAGTTCCACCTTTGTCTGCTTTGTGTTTCCCACCTTGTCTGGAACGCTGTTCTGCAGACGTCTAGTGACTGACAAATGTACCCTATTAAACATTGCAGTGATGTTAAAGAGGATTATTTTAGATTTACATTGGGTTCCTTTTCAATTGTTGTTCACTTCTCCTACGTGGTTTCATTTCTTTTTAGCAGACGGGAAATGTGGTGTAGATCAGCAATGTAGCAGCACATCTGAGAGTGCTGAATATCAAGACATGCCTTCTTAGGCTTCCTGCCAGGGTGAGAACTGGGATAGCATTTGCTGATCATGTAATCTCAGAAAATTGAAATCTGGAGGAAAGATTAAATCTCTCTCGTGTTCAGCTGGAAGCATCACCCTTTGATCCTGGCTCTGATTTCTACAGTGTACTCCTCACTAGCATCCGTAACCTAGTCACAAACACTCATTGACACTAACAGAGGGGGCTCGCATCACAGTCTGAGTTTCCTGTATGAATAGTTTGCTGGCGTGGCCCCTGGTTGGGGTCTTGTTCACAGATGGGTCCCATTTCGCTCTGTACCAAAGAAACCTCACCGCAGACGGATGGCAGACACAGGTGCTCCCTTAAAAAAAATGAGAATGATTTTAACCAAATGTCAAAATATCAGAATCCTCCACAAAATGGAATGAGCTTCTCCACTCAGCTCTAATAAACACCAGCGTGAAGGGTAATGCATCAGCCGGTCCGAGTCCCAGGGTATGTATTCTTGGGTCATCCATTATACTGTACCTCAGGAGCTTTTCTGTAATTATTCTGGGCCCAGAAGGTGTCAAGAACACATGAAACCAAGAACAGCCCATTTCACGCTGCCCCCGGTCCAAACTCCTTAGAGCTTGGTCGGTCTTTCGTTCAGAGAGTGAAATGCACCGAAAGGTCAACGTTATTTTTCAACGAAAACAGAAGCAAGGTGAACTCCCTGGATGGCTCACCACCTGGAGGCGCCCCCTGCTGCCTGTCGAGACGTTGTAAGTCTAGTCTGTTTTTCTCCTCTTACCACAGGGCAGACAAGCAGTCTCAAGGCCAGCCTGGCGCACCTCCGAATTCTCCTCCATGAAGGGCCTGAGGTACAGTAAGTTCTTCATAGGCCTTACCTTGAGAAATGGACCTTTCTGAGTCATTCCCCTAGATCTAAGGCCTTCATTGAGGAACCCCTTGATCCATGGGTGACTTTCCCCAGACTCACAGTCCCTATTTTATTCTCCATCCAGGAACAGGGGTCCCTGTGGGCTTCCTGTGGTCTCATTTCACCAGCCCATCCTGAGGCTCTGGGCCAACCCCTTCTAGACAGTGCCTGCCGGTCTTCTCTAGCTCTGTCTGAATTCCCCCTCTTTTTCAAACACCCTTCCCGACTTTATTACAACCAGCCGTCCCTCATCGGGACCTCCTCGGAGGAGATTACTTCCCTCACAGCGGAGCTGGATTCACTTCCCTTCAAGGGCCCAGTTACTCTGGCATGGTCCCCTTCCAAATGGCTTTTGGGATGGATTTGGAAGAGCTTCCAAAACCTCATTGCAGGAGGAATAGTTCGGTTTAGGGCCTTAAATCGGAAGCCCATTTCACTGCCGTGTGTAGACGCGGGCCGTTACTTTGGGCTAGTCAATTTCTAAAATGGCAACCGGCTGGGAACATGCAAATCAAGCGCGAGATATTTAAATCCCAGACTTGATTTGCAATTCCGGTTGCCCTCATTACCTCCCTAGATTGATCTAGGGGGCTAGTGTAGACGTACCGTAAGTTCCTACTAGAGCATGCTAACATTGAACTAGTATTCACAGAGCCCTGGTCGACACTAGGACTTTATTTTGAAATACGTCCCCCTCCCCCCTCTGCCAGGTCTAATTTATAAGCAGAGCATTCACACGACCAAGCCCGTTATTTCAAAGTAATGGGTTGCAGAATTCAAACCCTGTCCTCCTGCTTTTCATCAGGAGTAACGCTAATTCTGAAAATCGTTATTTCGAAATAGCGGTAGGGTGGCCGTCCCAGTGCCGCTATTTCGAAATAACTGCTCCCCAGAGTCATTCGAACGAATTAGTCCCCCATGCTTCCTCAGGTGCTAAATCCAAGGTCGCGCATCCACATTAATGCAGCTTGCCTCGGATTCATTTGGAGGCTTTCCCGTAGTGTGGCCACGCTAGTTCGATTTTGTTACATTGGGAGTTAAGTCAAATTGACTAATTTCAAAATCGTTTCCTGGTGTAGACCCGGCCAGAGTGCATGAGCGAAAGGAAGTGGGGATACAGTGGAATCCGGCTTCAGTAATGAAGAGAGGCAAAGGGTGAATTCGAGACGGACATGCCCATTTTCCTGACAAGCAGGTTCTATTAGAATCCTAGAACACTAGAACTGGAAGGGACCTTGAGAGATCATGAAGTCCAGTTCCCTGCCCTCACGGCAGGACCAAACACCATCTAGATCAGGGGTTCTCAACCTGGGGTACGAGAAGCTTGTCAAGGGGGTATGGGGAATATTTGGTAAATAACTAGATTATCCTAATTGAAATATTCCAAAAGTAGTAGTGTTAGTCAAAAAAGTTGTGGATTCTAGAGTCTAGAATTTATTTCCTTTTATATTGAATAGGGGGTACTGGAAGGTTTACTAAAATCCAAGGAGGTACAGGGACCGAAAAAGGTTGGGAACCCCTGATCTAGATCATCCCTGACAATCTATCCAACCTGCTCTTAAATATCTCTAGTGATGGAGCTTCCACAACATCCCTAATTAGGCACTGGAGTAGTCTTTTCAGTGAGAGACATTTAAATGCAAACTGGACCTCATTCGAGTGGCTGTACCTTACCTTAGGGAACACCTGTACATTGGCAGGGAGACAGCCGACAGGGGCTAAGCAGTTTTTTCCAGCTCTGACTTCCCCGATACTACCCGTCAGAAGAACATAAGAATGGCCAGACTGGGTCAGACCGATAGTCTATCTAACCCAGTGTCCTGTCTGCCGACAGTGGCCAATGCCAGATGCCTCAGAGGGAGGAATCACAACAGGTAATCCTCACATGATCCTTCCTCTGTCACCCTCTTCCAGACAAACAGAGGCTAGGGACACCATTCCTACCCATCCTGGCTAATAGCCATTGATGGACCTAACACCCATGAATCTATCTAGCTCTTTTTTGAACCTTATTAAAGTTCTAGCCTTCACCGCATCCTCTGGCAAGGAGTTCCACAGGTTGTCTGTGCGCTGAGTGAAGAAAAGCTTCCTTTTGTTTGTTTTAAACCTGCTGCCTATTCATTTCATTTGGTGATGCCTGGTTCTTATATTGTGTAAATAACTTTTCCTAACATAATATCCTAGTCCATCAGATGGAGTCCTGGAGCCTAAGGAGGGGCATGTGCCAAACTTGCCACCACTTTCTACCTCTCTGACCACCGACCTCTCCAGGAACTCCACCACCTTCGACACACACCTCCCCCAAACAGACCTGCTCTCAGAAGTAGGTCACCAACCTGCCCACCTCCTTTCCCCAGGCACACACATGAACAGAGCATGCGCAGAGCAACAGGCATGTTCAGGGACTGTCCAAAGGTCATGCAATGAGGGAAAGGCCCCGTCAGGAATAGAATGTAGGCTTCCTGGCTTCTGAGCAATGGCCCTGCAGTCCCTGGAAATAAAAGAAGGAGGTGTGTAGCTGTCCAGAGAGCGGGGGAATCTTGATAGCAGAGGAAGGAGGGAGGCAAAGCATTAGACTAACGCAGGGGCAGGACGGTGTCTAAACAGAATGTTTTCGGAGAAGGAGCAGCTTCAGAGAGACACCGAAATAGCCCCTGACTTGGGCCCTGGAGAGCCCCATGACAAGGTTCGGAGGCATTTCCCCAAATCCGGCTTGACCCTGGCTCCATTCCAGCGAACGGCAGAACTCCCGCTGACTTTAGCAAAAGCAGAATCACGTCCTCCATGCTCATGCACGTGGGCTCGGCCCTCGCAGCAGCACAACAGTGGCGACCCCACACAGGAGCTCAGCTGACGTCCGGGGAAGTCAGACGCCCCAGCACCTTCCAGGATCTGGGTCTTGGAATGGATTTTCAAAGGTGCCCAATGCCTTGGGGAGGCACCTCGTGAGCTCACCAAAAACATAAGGCAAGTTCCCTGCCCATTCTGAAAAGCAGGCCTAAATCCCAAGGCACCTTTGAAAAATTCTGGGTTCTGAAAATTAAAAGAAGTGAGCTATCCCATATACTAAAAGCAAGAGCATTGCATCATTGCAGCTCTGCCATGTGTACAATCATAGACTCATAGAGCTGGAAGAGACCTCAGGTGTCATCAAATCCAGCCCCCTGCTCTAGGCAGGACCAATCCCAACTAAATCAACCCAGCCAGGGCTTTGTCAAGCCGAGACTTAAACACCTCCAGGGATGGAGATTCCACCCCCTCCCTAGATAACCCATCCCAGTGCTTCCCCACCCTCCTAGGGTATGTCTAGATCAGCTGATCGTCGGCACAGCGTTCGAGTCTAGATTTGGATTGGTCAACAAGGGAAGCCTTTGTGGATTGCTCCCTTATGCCTCATGAAACGAGGTTTCCAGGAGTGGTCGACAAAGGCTTCCCCGTCGACCAATCTGTGTCTTGACTCATGCACTGTGCCGACGATCAGCTGAGCCGGCACAGCGCGGTGGCCATTTTTATTTTAATGAAGCTGGGATATTTAAATCCCCGCTTCATTGACTATGTCGGGTAGTCTAATTTACATGCCTCTGGCGACAGAAGCATGTAGTCTAGACATACCCCTAGTGAAACAGTTTTTCCTAATATCCAACCTAGACCTCCCCTACTGTAACTTGAGCCCATTGCTCCTTGTTCTGCCAACCATCACTACTGAGAACAGCCTCTCTCCATCCTCTTTGGAACCCCCTTCAGGGAGTTGCAGGCTGCTCTCAAATCCCCCCTCACT
Source organism: Apalone spinifera (assembly GCA_030068395.1). Taxonomy (NCBI): domain Eukaryota; kingdom Metazoa; phylum Chordata; order Testudines; family Trionychidae; genus Apalone; species Apalone spinifera. The sequence goes on along the minus strand of CM057848.1, from coordinate 3,994,571 downwards.
CTTCTCTTCTGTAGACTAAACAAACCCAAATCCCTCAGCCTCTCCTCATAAGTCATATGCTCCAGCCCCCTCATCATTTTGGTTGCCCTCCGCTGGACCCTCTCCAATGCGTCTGCATCCTTTCTGTAGTGGGGGGCCCAGAACTGGACACAATACTCCAGCTGTGGCCACACCAGAGGGTTCTTTTTTATTGGTCAGACTGTTTTTTAATTTAATTTAATTTAATTTAATTTAATTTAATTTAATTTGCAGAGAAAGTCTAGCTGTGTATGCACCAAAATGACTTATTTTCCTCCCAAAATAAACTCATGAGAAACTTGCCGGCCGTGGGCATCCAGTATTGAAGGCAAGGGAAGGAACAGGCTTTCCAAAATTGCCTACATGCTCCAGCTGCCTGGAAGGGTGGAGCCACAGAGCAGCAGCCAGGTTTCCCTAGCCACCGGGGAGGGATGGCACCGGCTTCCCTAGCTAGCCCGCCCACCCCAGCCTGATTCTTCTTGGCCGCCTGGAGGCTGGGGGTGCCATATTGCGGCCCCGGCCTCAGCCATTCCCATGGGCATGGATCCATGGGCGGGCCTTGGGCAAAAGGGGCAGAGCTGGGCTTGCCATCCCCAGTTGGGCCTTCACCTGCCGCCCTTGTTTCCTTCGGCATGTCCTATCATGCCAGTAATGCCTTCTGCCCGGCCAAGCCACTAGACTGATTTGTACGCTTTTCCTAATTGCCCGGCCTGCTGACTACAAAACCAGATGAAATGGACGACACTAGTGGGAATATCTTTCCTTGTTCTACTTCTCTCTTCAATAGGCTTTCCAGACCCCAAAGGGATGACATTCATCACCACATTGGCACCACCACACACTCATGGGGTGGGGAGCCAATGCCAATCTTTTTTGGGGAAGGGGGGCAAAGCAAAGTTTGCATTCATTCCCTGCCCTTCTCCTCTCTTTCCCTGGCACCAGCTGGAGCCGGAGAAATGCCGGGCCGGCTGCTCATTGGCTGACCGTTTGTGTTCCAGTTGCAATGTGGGGAGCAGAGTGCGGCAGCATGGCGACGCGAGTATATATAGGGCCAGCTGGTAAACCCCTCTCATGCCACTGAGCCGATCTTCACCCAGACCGCTCTGCGGTGGTAGACGCAGGAGAATACCCAGCAAACCACGTGCTTAACGAGAGCAGTTTTATCCATCGTCAGCAAAGCACTTGAGCACATGCTTAAGACCCAGAGATGTTGAGTACGTTGCTGAATCAGGGCCTAATATAAATGTGGGTGTAACCATCTGGCTCTAATACAGGATTAGGGATATCACAGACAGCACACTCCAGAGAGCCACAACTTCTGTAGCTGCATTTGCTTTGCATCGATGTTACCGTCTTTCTTGATTTGACTCCTCGAGTCAAATCAAGGGAATGTGTGTGTCATCTTCTAACTAACCCCTCTCTCTTCATTTCCTGCCCTCTACTCCAGGGGTTCCCAAACTTTTTGACACGGGGACCAGTAAATCCATTCACAAACTTTTGGAGGACCGGTAACATTCGTTTTCATATTTGCATATTCATTAATCAAATGATGAATATTCAAATAAGTTGTTTCTGGTCCTCCCAAAGCCCCCAGTGGCAGCTTTAGCAAAGCTTTTGATACGGTCACCCACAATATTCTTGCCAGCACGTTAAGGAAGATGGATTGGATAAACGGAGTGTAAGACAGACAGAAAGCTGGTTAGACCAGGGTTTCCCAAACTTTTTACTTTAGTTGGAACCCTTTTTTTTCAGTATTGTTTTTTGCAGCCCAAAAATATAAACACCTAAAAAACAAAGTGAGAAAATACCAGACATATAACATGCCTGGTATTTTCTCATTAGGTAAGTTGTATTATTACTAG
>CM057848.1:3961277-3989317 GCA_030068395.1 Apalone spinifera | reverse complement strand
GTGCTGTTTGCCTATATTCATCCTTTGTAATTTGTCCTACTTTCCATTTTTTACCACTCTCGAGGTCCCTTCCAGTCCTAGTATTCTATGATTCTATGCTTCTAACCCAGAGACTCTCAACACTTCCTTCACCTATGTCCATCTCCACCTCACTGCAAGTGTGTTCATTTTTAATGTATAAGGCAACACCTCCTCCCTTTTTTCCCTGTGTATCCTTCCTGAGCAAGCTGTACCCTTCCATACAAACATTCCAATCATGTGTTTTATCCCACCAAGTTTCTGTCATGCAATTGCAAAAGTGCATCAAGAAAGTGACCTGCTTTTTCAAAAGAGAGTATCCAGATTGAATAGACTCTCTCTCGCATGTAAGCTGTGATTGCTATGTGGCCACCAGAGCACCTGTGCTTTTTCTTCTTTCCTCTTCTTCTGAAAGAACTCCCTCTTCCACGTCCACACACGCCTTTTTGCCAAAGAGCTCTTTCACAAAAAGGCTTCTTCCTTGTAGAATGAAAATTACCAATGCTGGAAAAACACCTCTGTACTTTTGATTTTCTTGTGGAAGAACACAATTGCAGTGTGGATGTTCCTCAACATTGTATAGTGTAGACATACCCTTCGTGTCACTTGTCTGCCTAGAGGAGAGACACATCTCTGCTGAAGAAGCAAAGAGGTATGCCATGGATGGAGCTGTTCTTTGTCGCACTTCACGCACCAAACTAAGGACAGCTTTTGTTTAAAACCAGCAATTGATCAGCAAATTCTATCCCCACTGAGTGTGGCAGTCTTCCTGTTGCGAGCATCATAGAATCCTAGGGTTGGAAGGGACCTCAGGAGTCATCGAGTCCAGCCTCCTGACCCAAGCAGGACCAATCCCAACTCAATCGTCCCAGCCAGGGCTTTGTCAAGCCGGGACTTCAAAACCTCTAGGGATGGAGATTCCACCCCCTCCCTAGGGAACCCATCCCAGTGCTTCCCCACCCGCCTAGGGAAATAGTTGTTTCTAATATCCAACCTACTCCTTCCCCACTGCAACATAAGACCATTGCTCCTTGTTCTGTCATTGGTCATCACTGAGAACAGCCTCTCTCCAGCCTCTTTGGACCCCCCTTCAGGAAGTTGAAGGCTGCTCTCAAATCCCCCCTCACTCTTCTCTTCTGCAGACTAAAAAATCTCAAATCCCTCAGCCTCTCCTTGTAAGTCAGGTGCTCCGGCACCCTAATAATTTTTGTTGCCCTCCTCTGGACTTTCTCCAAGGCGACCACATCCTTTCTGTAACAGGAGGCCCAGACTGGAATGTAGTACTCAAGATGTAGCCTCACCAGAGCCGAATAAAGGGGAATAATCACTTCTCTGGATCTGCTGGCAATGCTCCTCCTAATGCACCCCAATATGCTATTAGCCGTCCTGGCTACAAGGGTACCCTGTTGACTCGTAACCAGTTTCTCATCCACTGTAACCCCCAGGTCTTTTTCTGCCATCAGCCTTAGGATAATGTGATGCCCGTGAGAGTAGCAAGCTACACTTGCTTCAATCCAGGCAGTAGAAAAGACTTCCATGCTGAAAGCAAAAATACAATTTGGAGCGTAAACCAGAGTCTCATCGGAATGAGCCTGTTTCAGCCCCTGCATGGGTTTGTCACAACGGCTAAAAGGGATTGAGCAGGGTTCCGAGAATCGGTGCACCTAGATTTCCAGGGGTATCACAATGAAATGTTGCCCCGTCTCCAGGAGACCCAGCTTCCCTGGTTCCTTTTGGCTTATTTCACTAAGGTTATATTTTCAATTCTGCCTCTTGTTTTTCTGGCATAAATTCACTGTTTTCAATGGTCCGTGCAAATGCAAGTCAGCATCAGCACTGATAGCTAAATCAGCACCTGCATGAATCATGGATAACAACGATGGGAGGGAGGTAAAGAATGGGTTCTTGTTTAGAAATCTAATGCACGGGGATAACAACAGAGCTCAGTGAAGGTTGAAGTGACTCAGCAGCTGGCTCCACGTTCCCATTACAGCAAGGAGACCACCACTGTGTCGTAACTAGCACAGTAATTTATCCCTAGGTGTCTGGTATTCGTGACGTTTCTTTTCATCTGAGTGGAATAAGTATGCATTGTTCAGGGGTGGCTTGCCGTTGTTAGCATGTAGCTCGGTCTTTCTTGGATAAAAAAATAAGCAGCTTCTAGTCCATTTCAGTCAGAAGAGCAGGTTAGGGTGTGTCCACACTGCACCGTTATTTCGAGATGGCTATTGTTATTTCGAAATAACAATGCGAGCATCTACACAGCCATTCCATTGTTTTGAAATAATTTCGAAATATCGGCCGGCTTATTCCGAAATCTGTAAACCTCATTCTACCAGGAATAATGCCTATTCTGAAATAGCTATTTCAAAATAAGGGTGTGTGGACGCTCCACTGCTGCTGTTTTGAAATAGCCCCTCACCAAGGCCATTCTAAGTTATTCCTCCCCAGTGCCTATAGGGGCTTTAAATCGAGATAGCACATTTCCATTAGGGAAGCTTGCCTCGGACTAATTTTGAGGCTTCCCTGCAGAGTAGACGTACTATTTCAAAGTAAGCTATTTTGGAATAACTGTTCCGGAATAGTTTATTTTTAAATAAGCATGCAGTGTAAACATACCCTTTGATAAATATCCATCATGGAAGACCTAGATGGTGCTTGGTCCTGCCATGAGGGCAGGGGACTGGACTTGATGACCTCTCAAGGTCCCTTCCAGTTCTAGAATTATCAAGAGCTTTCATGGGCAAAACTCACTTTTTCAGATGGCATGATCTTGAGAAAAGATCTAGTGACTCAAGATCATCTCATCTGAAGAAGTGGGTTTTGCCCTCGAGAGCCCAGGAGTACTCATTGCTTTTAAAATTACAGACTAACATGACTACGACTCTGACACCTTTACATAAAGAGTTTGGCCTTCTTTTGTTTTGTACCATAAGAACGGCCAGACTGTGTCAGGCCAAAGGTCCAGCTGGCCCAGTGTCCTATCTGCTGACAGTGGCCAATGCCAGATACCCCAGAGGGAGTGAACAGAACCGGGAATAATTAAGTGATCCCTTTCCTGTCACCCATTTCTAGCCTCTGACAAACAGAGGCTAGGGAAGCTATCCCTGCCCACCCTGGCTAATAAGTATTGATGGACCTAACCTCCATGATGGTGATAGCATTGATGGTGATGTTTGTCCAAGTGATAATGGTGATGAAGCTGGTTAGTTGAGAACACCAGCTTTTTCCAGGCTGCTGATGAGTCCAAAATGGGTAGACAACCTGTGAAGGATGAAAAGGCAGGTCCTGTAGGTTACTTTTGCTATGATGCAATCATGCGTGAAAAGGTCTTCATGTAACAGTTGCTCAAGAACATGTGTCTTTGAAATAAGCCTTTGGAGATTTGGAGTTTTCCATCAGTTCTCTACATTACGTAGATGCTCTTTTGAAGGTTGGCCATTGCATAATTCAGAACAGCTAACAAAAAGGACTGGTAACAGCACTCAGCTTATTTCAGTCATTCTCAGCTTTTCCAGACAAAGGTAATCCTTTCAGGAGTCTGATTTGTCTAGTGCCCTAAGTTTCACCTCACTTGAAAGCTATTTGATGACCACCTCAGAAATAAAAATACCAAAGTGCCTCCGCCTGCTATTATAGGAAATTGCTGACTTTCTCATGTTTACCCTGTAACTCTAAAAGACATTAATTGGAATGTAAATATTGTGCTTCCATTTCAGTGGGCCAGTTTTTTACTTGTCAGCCTTATTATTCTGGGAGTCAAAAGTTGTTTCTGGAATCTGCACCCCACAAAAATCGTGCTGGCGGTGTGCTGAATTGAGTTAAATCCACCTTGGAGCACTAGTAAAATCTTCTCCAGTCCTGTTTTGACCAGCCGATGGAGCATCAGTAGAGGTGAGGATTTTATCACCGATAGATGGAAGGAAGATAACCCTTGTAGTCAGATGCCGCCACTGGTGTGGTACTCTGGCATTTGTTCTGTTCCCTTCAGTGTTGATAACCGTTCGGCTGTGTGCGGTGCCGAATACTTGTGCTCTCTCCAAATGCTGTGCAGGCTCTGAGCAGGTAGCCACTACCGCAGATTTCTAAGAGCCCCCAGTGACCACAAATCAGACAAGGTGGGAAGGCACTGGAGCCAGGTTTATTGTCAAATGAAGTACAGTCTCTACCATACCGGCCATCTAGACCAGACGTCAACAGTTTACACTAGTACAGAGGTGGCCAACCCATTCCTAACAAAGGGCAAAGATAACAGTGGATCCAGCACGAAGAACAGCCACATCAGGCTGCTGTTGGCCGACGCCCATCTTTATACTCCATCGGTGAGCACAGGGAGCTGGGAGGAGAGGGCTGTTTGCGAGGGTGCGGGGGCTGCTTTATGAGTCACACGGGTTGCTTCGCGAGCCACACCCTGGAGGGAGAAGAGCTGTATGTGGCTCGCGAGCCGCAGGTTGGCCACGGCTACACTAGTACATATACGCCCTGGCAATGGACTCAGGCCAAGAGTTTCCGCTATCCCCTTGGCTGGACCAAGACAGCCCCTCTGAGATATACTTTTATACACAGACACAAACAAGTTAACACATCACTTCTTACGTATCAAGGTGCCACCCTAAAACGTATTAGGTTGACACCCTCCCCCCACCTAGGTACCACCCATAACCTTGTACATGGTGGTTTGATCAAAACAACCCTCTCCATCATGCTGTCATCCCAACTCTGTGCTGAGCCTGGGTCAGTATGTTCCTGTTTTCTATGGGGAGTGTACTGGTACCAAGCTGTTTCTGCAGCAAGATGTTCTGTTACCATCTTCCTGGAATGCTTATGTGCATGGCCTGTGCCCAGTACCTCCTAGGTATGTGTGCTTCTGCAATACCATCAGCCCTGTCCTTGCCAAATTTCTGTGAGCAGGACCTGCCTTTTCATAGAATACTAGGACTAGAAGGGACCTCAAGAGGTCATTGAGTCCAGTCTCCTGCCCCCATGGCAGGACCCAGCTCACAGCTTAGCTTTGCTTGATGTTAGCAAAGCATTGACTATAGTTCAGGCCTTAGGCCTCCCACCATGCCTCTATTGTCAGGCCCTCTTACTATACCCCTCCCTTTATTTTTTTGTAATATAACTATAATTGAAGTCCGGACGAAGTTCCACAGCTTCCCAGATGTCCTTAATGATTGCTTTTGCAGTGGACAGTTTGGGGGCTTGTAGGTTTGAAGATTTCAGCTGATAACTGTCTTTGCCAGGGGATTTGCTTGACTTCATCTGTTCAAGAGCTTTTTGCGTTTCCTCATTGTGTGGTGGCTGGGCAGTTTCATCCTACATCGAGTTCGGGTTCAGTTCCTCTAGTGGGGGGGAGGCATGGCTCAGTGGTTTCAGCATTGGCCTGCTAAACCCAGGGTTGTGAGTTCAATCCTTGTAGAGGCCGTTTAGGGATGTGGGGCAAAAATTTGTAAGGGATGGTACTTGGTCCTGCTGTGAAGGCAGGGGACTGGACTCGATGACCTTTCAAGGTCCCTTCCAGTTCTAGGAGATAGGCAATCTCCATTATTTAAGTGCCTGTGTGCGACTGCGGAGGGATGATTGAGTAGCCCCCATAAAGTGCTGCACCCATCTTTCAGAGCCGCCTCTCTTGTCCTTGATTTGGGTAAATTGATCTGCACTCATTCGGGACGCTGGTCCTGATTTTGATGAGCCGTAAATGGGCCTTCGGGGAATCATAAACCATCTTTGCATTGTTAGCACGAGCATCGTGCTGCTTTTCTTCTGCTCGCTTTGCCTACCCACTCTTCTGTAGGCTACGAAGCCATCTTTGAGCGTTGGCTGGGGATAGACGAATGTAGCTTTCTCTGATGTTGATTGTCATTTTGCTAAGGGATAAATGCATGATTCTTTTCCTGGAGCTTCTTTGATTTCATTGTCATTTTCATCAAGGCGACCCTGGTGCTGCCTTTGATTTTTATCGACAATGTGTGCTGAGGCTCAAAGAATGACCACTTTAAATATAGACAATTTCTCAAATACCTCATTCGGTGCTGATGCAATGTTAGCAATTTTCTCCTGTAGGTTTTCCCTCTTTTTTTTTTTTTTCTGGAAGAAGTGGATGTCTCAACTCTCCTAGATACAGTTTCGGTTTAATCTGTTCAGGGTATCAATTAAAAAAGGGCTCAGATCATCAAACTTTCATCCAACGGTTTGCTCTTTGCACGACTCGGGTAGTCTTAATGCCCATTTTCTGTATAATGACATAGAAAATCAGGTGCCCAGTGCTTTGATCTCAGATGCATCCAAGTCGTTTTGTGTTTGTCGGGTCACCTGAAAACTGAGTAGGTGCAGACCACTGCTGTGCATTTTTTCTGCATCCCGTTGGTCTTTATTCCATCAAAGTAAAAACCAAATGAACTTCACAGAGGTGAGTGAGAATGAAATTTGTCCCTATATTTATTTCCACAAAGAAATCAACGCATACATGCTAATGACAGCTTCATTATGTTCTCTAGGAAATGTCTGGCAATATAATTTTTGTTGATTCTGTAGAGTAGACAAAAATAGAAATTCACTAGTTTCTTTTATGCAAATAGTTGGGGTATTATTCTAATAATTAGATTAATTATGCATAATCAACTTCTAATCATTAGAATACCAGTATTTATTTCGTATTCTTTCTGTGATGCTATATGAGATCAGTAAATTGGAGGGTTTTTTGGTAACTTTCTTTATATTTAAGCCTTTCTGAGCCTTATTCTGTAGGAGTTATAACTCAGCTGTTCAGCTCTGCACTTCTCAAAGAAGGGCAAACAGTGTGTTCTTTTCCCTGCTATGATTCTCATTTTCAGAATATTGTCTCTGGGCAAACCAAGGGCGAGGCCCCATTGTGCTAGGTGCATCACAAACCGAGTAGAATCTGGCCTAGAAGAGCTTGCAACTTAAACAAACAGGACCAACACAGAGCGGGGGAAGGTGTCAAACACAACGTCGAGTGAACAATGCGATAGGGGTACACAGCATGTTAGTTCTATGCTGGTTAACGAACTGGGAGATGGAGCCATGGTTATACCTACTACCCAGTCCCACCTGCCGACAAGCGAGAGTAGAAGCCCAATGGATTCTGGTCCCAGCCTGCATAAGCATGCATCAGGGTCAACTTATACCTCATTAGCGCCCTCTGCTGGAACCCTCCCTCCCCCCCAACATTGTGCTCCTGAGGTAAATAAATCTAACGTTGGCTCCGTCTTTGGCCTCTTTATACACAAACACCTTGGGGAAAATGTCTGAAATCCCCTCCCAAAGGGAGGGGAAGGGAGGACGTAATGTGGGTCAGTGCCCATGCAGCACGACGGCTGGCAATTTTCGGAGGTTAGACTCTGACCTCCCGGCTGCTTGAGACATTTCTGAACAGGTCATTGGAGCACTAGATCAGAAATTACAGCCGTCTCTCGCCTCCTCGCCTGGTCACTTGGGAAAGAGGAATTAAAGCCAGGAAACAATGGATTTCTGTTATTTAATGGTCTCTTTGCTGACCCAGAAATGAGGCGAGGCTGAAGCCTGATTTGTGACCTGAAAACAAAACAGATGACTCACCGACTAGCTAGGCCATGTCAAAACCGTAACCAAGATCCATGCACGGAAGAGCCAGGATTGCTGCAGCTGAGAAGTCATTGTTTAATTATTGTCAAAGTAGGTCCCAGATTGATTGCCCTGTAATCCTCCTAATTAGGCGGCATAATAGGGCACTAGAAGACAAAAGGAAAGCAGAGCCACTGCGTTCCCTAGGATAAGCGGATCCCACTCCAGAGTACGCCTCTACGAATGGTTTGATATTTATAATTAGAAAGTAGACACTGTTTATGTCCTGCGGAACAACAAGTAAATGCCAAGTTCTGATCTGGAAGGTGAACGTACACTTCAGTACATTGCTACTCCGCGGCCTACATATGATGAACAACGACGTTGCCAGCTGAGCAGATGCTCAAACACTACGCATTCCGAATCGTCCCACCGAAGGCTTAAGCATGTGCTTCAGTGTTTTGCTGGATCAGAGCTGAGGCCGTTAATCGGCCTCACAAATGTGAATAGCGTAGCACAAGGCAGCTGGGATTAGCTGTTCAGAATGACTGACCATGGGCAATTTATACTCTGATGCCGCGTAGTATCCTGCGATTCATTCCTGAAGTCAAAGCCGCCATAACGAAACCAAGGGATACATCTGTAGGTTTCCTTTAAGTGTCATAGAGGTTTTCTCACCCGTCGTTCCATCCCCAGGATGTTGGCTCTTATACGAACATGGATTTATTATAGACAGACGCCTCCATGCTCACAGCTTCTTATTTTCCATGATGGAGGAATCCCAGTTGTTAGAATGAATCTTTGTAGCGGGCCTTATCACAATGGTTTATGTCAGATCTTCTATTTTAATTTACTCGCGGCTGTGCTCATTATGATTTTTATCAGCAACAGGTTTGTTTTTTCCTCATTGAAATACCTTCCGTTTTCTCCTGAAATTAACTCATTTCAGGTTTAATGGGTACTGCTAAAATCGACTGTCTAGGCTTGTTGGCCCATGGTTGCATGGCTGCTCTAGGTACTTTATACGGTACCCGTCACTACAAATAAAGGGCTAGATTAAGCGCTGGAAGAGATGATGAGGAAACGCTGGACGTGTTTTCGAACATGCACTCCTTTGCACTTATCAGCAATGGATTTTATCTGCCATTTTATTGCCCATTCACCCAGCTTTGTGAGACCCTTTTGAAGCTCTTCTCTAGACTTAACTATCCTGAGCAATGTTGTACCATTTGCAAATTTGGCCACCGCCGACTACGGCTACACTGCTGTTTTTTTGCGGAAGAGGATATGCAAATGGTGCTCTCATTTGTATATGTTCTTTCAATTCTTTTTGCGGCAGAGCTTTTGCCATTAAAAAGCCCCGTGTAGAGGGGGCCATGTGTCAGGAAAAAATCCTTTTTCGCAAGATCCTGTAAACCTTGATTTTTATCGGCAAACCTCTTCCGCAAAAGGAATCGGAAGAAGATGGCAGGAGACAAATTGCTTGATCATTGTCTTTGGTCCACCCCCTCCGGGGCACCTGGTGCTGGCCACTGTCGGCAGACAGGATACTGGGCTAGATGGACCTTTGGTCTGACCCGGTACGGCCGTTCTTATGTTCTTATGTTCTTATGAAACTTCCCCTCTTATCCCACGAAAGCTCACTTTGTTTAAGGGCCTTTTGGAGAATGATCTCGTCAGAGGCTTTCTGGAAATCCAGGACACATTTGTGCTCTGGTCTCATGCACAAGGCAAGGCCTCTTGTTTTGTGAAGTGCCTAAATTAAATAAAACATCAGGCCACATTCACCATTAGCTGGCATCTTGGATCATCACTTGCACTCATGCAAAATGTGTGCTCAGCAATATTAGAGCCATATCCGTGCATGTCTCACCCAGCTAGCCCAGGAAGAAGCAATTACACCAGGCAAAGGACAACGGGAAATTTGCTCCAGTTTTTATTCCGACAGCGGTTGTTCAAAAGAGAGTGAAATCCCAATCTGGCTGGAACCAATAGCCAAAAATTAATTCCACGGTGAATTAGCTGAGTTACGGGAAGGGTTAAAGTACAGAGAAATCAGATCATGGTGTTCGCAAACTGTACTTAGAGGCATCAGTGGGGAAGCTTGTCTCTTGGTCCGGACCGTGCTGCTGGAAAAAAGAAATCGTAGAAGACGGTGCCAACTCCAGGAAGGCGGACGCTGGAGTATTACAGTCTCTGTCCAGCCCCTCTCTCCTCCCCACACCTTTCTGAAGCTCTGCCCATCCTTTTTTTGCTCCACTTCCCTGCTTTATTCACTGATCTAATTAATTTGCTTTCCCTGAAGAAAGTATTTTTTATACTAAAAAATATTGATTGGCAGCCTCTTTTGTTTACTTCCAATCCCAGCTGGAGGGATCTTGGTGAATGAGATCACAGTGCCTATTCCAGCGGGAATAAATTAGCTCTCTTGGTTTATAGAGAGCGATCGCAAAGCCCTACCATTGATTTGATTTTATCTCTAGCTCTGCTGCCCGCACTTGGTTAGGGGAGCGAGAGAATTCTTTGAAAAGGCCATTTTTGCCCAGGAGAACGCACCAGCGATATCCGTTCCCAAGGTTGGCAAGGGAACAAGGGAAGGCGATGTCGTTTTCTAAAGCTGTTTTAGCCCCGGGTTGGTTTCTACGGCTCTGATCGTCCGCTGTCACTGAGAAGCACAGAATGCAACTCAGCAGATGCAAGGCTGGCTTTTTAGGCTTGCTTAGCCACCTGTGCACGGGACCAATCCCCTGGCATGAATGAGAGCAGCCACGGGGCTGTTCTACATTGTACCCATTTCCGATGTACTCCAGAGGGCCACTGGCGAAGGGTGAGGCTCCTACAGGAGATCTGCTCTCCCACAGCAGATTGGCAGGGAAACATTTCAGGCCCAAATTTTCAAACTTGGATGGAGACATTAGACACCTGTAGCCTTCTGGAGACACCTAAATAATGGGCCTCATTTGTTCTGGGCAGCGGTTCTCAGTCTGTATGTTGTGACCTCATTCAGTGGTCTCCCCAGGGCTGGCCGGCTCACCCTTGGGGCGGCCCAGAGCTGAATTTGATGGCTGGGCCCCAATACTGGGGATGGAAGCCAAGGCCCGAGGCTTTAGCCCTGGGTGGCGGGGCTCAGCTTAGAGGCCCTCTACCCGGGGCTGATGCTCGTCATCTTTGGCACCCCAGCTCGGAGTGGTGGGGCCAAGGCAGACTTAGACTCCCGGCTCCCTTTCTGGGGTCGTGGAGTCAATTTTGTTGTCCGAAGGGAGTCGCCAGGCAACGCAGCTGGAGAGCCGCTGCGTCAGGGCCGCCGGAGGACTGAAGAACAGCCCACTTCTTGAGGTGCCGGAAGGCTGAGGTTCAGCCTTGAAAATGTTGGCTTGAATAAGAAAAGTATCCCTTGAGAGTGAGGGCGGAGGCACGTGGCAAACACCGAGCAGCTCGGCTTCTACTGACCATGGACCCTGACACACTGCTGCTCCGGGAACGGGCTTCCCGGCCGCGGGGCCCTCGGGGGGCCCTACATTGGACTCCCTGCTTTGCCAGGGAAGTATCCGCAAAGGGGTGCCCAGTGTGCAACACCTGCAAAGAGAGAGTGGTCTCTGCAGCCCTCTAGTGGCTGCTCCAGGGAAGGTCTTGCCAAATCGGCCAGCCAGCACGTTTTCCTGCTTGAGTTCCAATCCTGGAGCCTCCAGTTTTGAATGCCGAAGGTCCTGGGTTCACAACCTGCTGCCTGCCTGCATGGGGTCTGCTCCAGTAGCACTGGGTCATCGTAGGTCGTTACACAAAGTTCTTGTTAGTATTTGCACTCACCATCCTAGACTAGGAAGGGACCTTGAGAGGTCACCAAGTCCAGTCCCCTGCTCTCATGGCAGGACCAAGCACCATCTAGACCATCCCAGACAAGTGTCTATCCAACCTGCTCTTCAATATCTCCAGTGATGGAGATTCCACAACCTCCCTGGGCAACTTATTCCAGTGTTTCACCACCCTCATCGGTAGGAAGTTTTTCCTAATGTGCAACCTAAACCTCCCTTACTGCAGTTTAAGCCCATTGCTTCTTGTCCTATCATCAGAGGCCAAGGAGAAAACATTTTCTCCCTCCTCCTTGTAACAACCTTGTTGGTACTTGAGAACTGCTATCATGTCCCCTCTAGTCTTCTCCTTTCCAAACTAAACAAGTCCAGTTCTTTCAGTCTTCCCTCCTACCTCATGTTCTCTAGACCTTTCATCATTTTTGTTGCTCTTCTCTGGACCTTCTCCAATTTCTCCACATCTTTCTTGAAACGTGGTGCCCACCACTGGACACAATCCTCCAAAGGAGGCCTACTCAGCGCAGAGTAAAGCGGAAGAATGTTGTCCTGTGTCCTGCTCACCACACTCACGACACCATTGCCCCTCCTGGCATGGCAAGGGTTCCTAACCCTAGTTCCCCTAGAGATCACCCTCTGGACTCTGCAGCGGTTTCTTGCTGTTCACAACCTAGTCCTCCAGGTAAGTGCCTCCTAGCTGAAACTCCTTGTGCGGTACCAAATAGCCAACAAAAGTCCACATAGACAGAGGCGCTTGGCCTCTGCTTCAGCTGAGCCTCTGCCTCACTTCCTAGTCTCTCTTTAGCTATGGGATAGAGCCCTGTCTGCCCAGCATCTGCCTTGCAGGCCTCTCGAAGTCCGTCCAGGGAAGAACACAGTTTGCTTCATGTGGTGTCTCGACCACAAGGAATTTTTTTCAGCCCTTTTCTGAGGCTCAACTGTTCCTAACCCCAGTTCTGGCCCTCTCTGGACAAGATGCCATTAACCATGACACAGGTGGGTTCGGCTGCACTGGACAGGCTAGTCCCACGACTTCTAGCTCTGAAAGGGGAAGGACAACGTTTTTACGGTACTATACACCTTAACTGTTCATTTGGGCTTTGGAAATATTTTCTGCTAGTCATGGACACACCTGGCATCACCGTTCCATTTCACTTATTCCAGCCAGAGAATATGAAGTAACAATGTCCCTACTTTGCAGTCTTCTAAGTCTGCACAGAGCACATCTAAACCAACGCTCCATGCAGCATTATCCCTCCCTGACCGAGGATGCAGATCTTGCTTTATTTCCCCGCAAGATCCTGCAGCTACTTTGACTTCTCTCTATGCATGAATTCAGTTTTAAAGTGCTTGCCTATGTTCTTTTTTAAACGGTCTCCCTAGGGCTATCAATTTTAGTGGCTTAGGATTGCATTAGATAGGGATAAGATTTGTATTGAATGTTAATTCTCTTACACAGAATGTTGTGATGCAATCTGATTATCTGGATAGTTTTTTCATTTAATGTACGGACCCAAATTAACCTAATTAACTCGTCTGTCTCCCACCCCCACCCTGTCATTACTTGTTTGCACTATTCGGAAGAAAACCACAGAATCACAGAATACAAGAACTGGAAAGGATCTCGAGAGATCATCAAGTCCAGACCCCTGCCCTCGTGGCAGGACCAAGAACTATCTAGATCATCCCTGACAGGTGTCTGTCTACCTGCTCTTAAATATCCCCAGTGATGGAGATTCCACAACCTCCCTCGGCAATTTATTCCAGTGTTTAACCACCCTGACAGGTAGGAAGCTTTTCCTAATGTCCAACCTCAACCTCCCTTGCTGCAGTTTAAGCCCATTGCTTCTTGCTCTATCCTCAGAGGCCAAGGAGAACAATTTTTCTCCCTCCTCCTTGTGACACCCTTTTAGATACCTGAAAACCACTATCATGTCCCTTCTCAGCCTTCTCTTTTCCAAACTAAACAAGCCCAATTCCTTCAGACTTGTCTCATTGTTCATGTTTTCTAGACCTTTAATAGCAATGGGAAAGAGTAACTTCATTCACAGGTCAGCAACATAAAAGACTTCACAAAGATATACAGGGTGCGGCAGAATATTCTTCACCCAACGTTTAAGAGCTAGAACAAGAACAATTGATTGCAACAATGATCTGGTCATTGCAGTCTTCCTCAGCTGGACAGACGGGGCCGCTGTGATTTAAAACAGATGCCCTTGGCTAAAGTCTGTTGCTTCTGATACTAAAGAGCCAAATGAATAGAAGACATCTCCATTATGTTGCCCAGGTGGAAGCACCAGGCTTCTGCGATGCCCTAGCAGGCCAACAAACCATGATTTCATCAGGCCTGTTGAGGAAGTGGATTCCAGAGCCAAGATGCCTTTATTCAGAGAGGTAATGATATTTTCTCAGATAAACAGATGGAATATGTGACAGATTAGTCATCCAGCCCTGGGTGATGGGCTATAGCAGGAGTATGTTTTGGCCAACCCACCCCATCGGCTGGTGTGGACATATATGGCTACGAAAGGGTCCAATAGATTATAGGGGGACATGTAAGGAATGAATCATCCTTGGGAATGAATCCTGACACTGTACCCTAAGAGGCTGAAGCTTTGCAGCAGGAGTGAGGCAAGAGTCCCCACTCAACCAGGCAACTGGGAAGGCGTTGGGAGAAAGGGATCAGCATAAAGGCCCCCACTTCCCTCACAGCAGGTGGACAGATTATAAAATCCCAGGGCTGGAGGAGACCTCAGGAGTCCTCGAGTCCAGCCCCCGGCCCAAAGCAGAACCAACCCAACTCAGTCATCTCAGCCAGGGCTTTGTCAAGCTGAGACTTCACAACCTCTAGAGATGGAGATTCCACCACCTCCCTAGGAAACCCATCCCAGTGCTTCCCCACCCTCCTAGGGAAATCGTTTTTCCTAATATCCAACCTAGACCTGCTCCACCGTAACTTGAGACCATTGCGCCTCGTTCTGTCTTCTGCCATCACTTAGAACAGGCTCTCTCCATCTTCTTTGGAATCTCTCTTCAGGGAGTTGAAGGCTGCTCTCAAATCCCCCCTCACTCTTCTCTTCTGCAGACTAAACAGACCCAAATCCCTCGGCCTCTCCTCATAGGTCAAGTGCTCCAGCCCCCTCATCACTTTTGCTGCCCTCTGCTGGACTTTCTCCGATGCATCCACCTCCTGTCTGTCATGGGGGCCCAGAACTGGACACACTACTCCAGATGTGGCCTCTCCAGTGCCAAACTGAGGAGAACAATCACTTCCCTAGATCTGCTGGCAATGCTCCTAGGAATGCCCCCCAATGTGCTGTTAGTATTCTGTGCAACAAGGGCACCCTGTCGACTCTTATCCAGCTTCTCATCCCCCCGGCTACCTTGTGAAGGAGAAGTATGGCTGGCACCAGCTGTTTCGAAGCTCTCTTGCCTGCGTCCACAGCTGTGTTGAAAAACATCACAGAACTAGGTTGAATTGCTTAGAACAATCTGCATGGAACTTAGAGGGAGGAGAACAGGTTGCAGGAGGGAAGAGTTTAGAGGGGGGTCAGTGTGCACAGGGGTAGGGACGCCAGATCTCGTTTCTCTGCAACTAGTTTTCATCCTGGAAAGCCAGTTGAGTTTGAGAGTCTTGGCACATTTCCCACCATATGAAACAGTGATGGATTCAGGACAGACCCCGTTCAAGAGGAAAGTAAATAACCGCAGGATTTATTCACCCTTATCAGAATCTGAGACATAAACATAACTCTCCTGGAGTACGATCGAGGTGCAATAAATTGTCACCTTGCAAGTCTCAGAGCAGAGAACCAGGAATGCCCAGTGATTCATGAATGAAGCGCACATTTGCTGCTGCTTCTGTTACAGTTTCTCTCTCCCCCTCCCTTTCTCTCTCTGTTTCAAAAAAGAGTGTGCCTTTTCGATTCCCTTAGCAGCAGCCCCCCACCTCCCGCCACCAGGAACCTGAGCCTGCAGATTGATTTGACACAGTGCTCAGCGCGACGGAAACAGAATTCTTAGCGCTCCGTCTGCTTCTCAGGAAGTCTGGCCCGTTAGGAATCCGAGTATGCCAGCAGCATGTTAAAACTCGCAAGGGGAGGAACAGGAGAGGAAACAGAAATGGGAGTGGAGTGGAAAGGAGAAGTGACAAGGGCCTTCACACAGACTGTAACCCATAGCCTTAGGGCCTGAGTCTGTCACCTTGCCCACCTTGAGAAAGACCTTACCTGGCAGCAGTTTTGAGGGAAGGGCAGTTAGCTAATGAGAGCCGCCTTTACCCAATACTTAGAATGGGTGTAGAACATAAGAACGACCAGACTGGGCCAGACCAAAGGTCCATCTAGCCCACTAACTTGTCTGCTGACAATGGACAATGCCAGATGCCCCAGAGGGAGGGAACACAACAGGGATTCCTCATGTGATTTCCTGCTGTCTCCCACTTCCAGAGAAACTGAGGCTGGAGACACCATTCCTATCCTGGCTAATAGCTATTGATGGACCTAACCTCCATGAATCTATCTAGCTCTTTTTTTAACCCTGTTAAAGTTCTAGCCTTCAGAGCATCCTCTGGCAAGGAGTTCCACAGGTTGACTGTGCTCTGAGTGAAAAAAAACCCTTCCTTTTGTTTGTTTTAAACCTGCTGCCTATTAATTTCATTTGGTGACCCCTAGTTCTTATATTGTGGGAATAAGTAAATAACTTTTCCTTATTCACTTTCTCCACACCAATCATGATTTTATAGACCTCTGTCATATCCCCCCTTAGTCTCCTCTTTTCTAAGCTGAAAAGTCCAAGTTTTTTTAATCTCTCTTCATACGGGACCCATTCCAAACCCCTCATCATTTTTGTTGCCCTTTTCGGAACCTTTTCCAATGCCAGTGGAACATTTTTGTGTCAGACTATGCTGGTTCATCTAAAGCAAAAATGTTTCTGGGAAACTTGTCACCTTTGAAAATTCATTTAGTCATGGAAATTGGCATGGAAGGGGGAAATCAATAAGGTCCACGTGTTCTATTTCAACCTTTTCATAATGGAACGCTCCAATTTTCCATGACAAAACTACCGCCCCTCCCCCCCAGCCTAGGATAGTCTAAAATGGAAAAAAGCCAACGCCAGAACTTCTTGAAAGAGTTTTGAGTGGTACCCCAAGTGCATTTTTTTTTCCAGAATCACAGTTGATGAGAAATCCCACATTTTTGGCGAGGTTTGGTTCCGTTCCAGAACAGACGACATTTTAAACTCACAAAACATCCCCTGAAGCTGTGGTTCTCAACTGGCGGGCCACGGGAACATTGTCCAACGTCACACGGCGCGAGCAGGTGCTACCGTTAGGCTGTTTTACGCCGTCTTCACGCGCATGCAGCGCGTCATCCATAGCGTCACCTAGGACGCGACCACGTTGTGTTCCCAGTAACTTCCGTCTGAGGCTCTGAGCGTCAGTGTAGCTGCCGCCGTTGTGCTGAGCAGTTGCTGTGTCGTTCGTCCTGTGCTACATGTGCTGGAGGCGGTCCACGAAAATGTGGTGATTGGCCTGGTGATCCGTAGACTGAAACGAGTTGAGAACCACTGTGGCCTGAAGTTAAAAAACAACAACAACAACAACAAAACCTTGCTCCTGAACAGCTTCACTGGTCATTCCTACTTCATGGGTGAAATTCTGGCCCAATCATGACAAAGGCATAACTCCCACTGGTCTAAATGAAGTCTGCATTCATTTGCTATTTTTAGCCCAGGTAACTAAGGTGTGTCCTTAGCCTTGTACAATTTTATCTTCTGCTGAGAAACATGCATAAAAGGCTGCAGTCAGGGATCCAATGAAGAGACTATTAAACCTCTCTCGTCCAGCACCCTTGGGACCAGACTGGTTCCGAACGAGAGAGTTTTCTGGACCACAGGATGTTAGTGTTTTCTAGCAGCATTACCAACCCTTCCACTGCTTACTGTGCTGTGAGAGGACATTTGAGGGTAAAACAGAGCAAAATAACAGCACAGAACACAGACAGCCAGGACTGGTGGCTGTAAACAAACTTTATGGGGCTGCAGGAAACTTGGCCACACCCATGAAAAGTGGTCGTCCGGCTAACTCAAATCATGCCAGAGGACAGATGTTTCTGGATAAGAGAGTTCCAGATGAGAGAGGTTCAACCACTATCTCTTTTAAGTTTATTTTCACTGTTATATAATTTTTCCTGCAAAAAATTGCACTTTTTAAACAGCCTCAGTTAGGGTGTGGTTATACAAGGAAACTATTTTGAAATAACTAAAGAAGCTTTAATATCAATTAATTTAAGTAGAGGGATAGCTCAGTGGTTTGTGCATTGGCCTGCTAAACCCAGGGTTGTGAGTTCAATTCTTGTGGAAGTAATTCAGGGCAAAAATGTGTCAGGGATGGTACTTGGTCCTGCTGTGAAGGCAGGGGACTGGACTTAATAACCTTTCAAGGGCCTTTCCAGTTCTGGGAGATAGGCAATCTCCATGGTTCCATTAGTGCCCATTCTAGTTGCTTAGTAAATATAGGAAAGTTTATTTCTTTCCTTTAGCACTTCATGATATTTTGTCTCTGCAGTTCATTAATGCATCAATGGAGCTATGTCACGAAGAAAGATTGTTCACCCAAAATGAAACTGCCATTCTGGCATACATTTTCCAGTTTTTCAGTAAATCAGTGAAACAAAAAAACATTTTTGGTAAAGATTTTTAGTTTGTTTCTGAAAAAACAAACCGCAATGGCTTTCAAATATTGCATGTTTTGGTTTTTCAGCTGTAATTTTTTTTTCAAAATTTCCTGCAAAAAACAGCACTTTTTAAACAGCCTGACTTAGGGTCTGGTTACACCAGGAAACTATTTCGAAATAACGAAAGAAGATTTTAATAACTCCTGAAATAACAACATTGAAATAGCCTGTCCTCACTACAGGGAAGCCTCGAAATGAGTCCAAGGCAGGCTCTGTTAATGTGGATGCGCTACCTCGACTTGGAGCCCCAGGAAGCACTGGGGAGTAATTTCTTTGAATGATTCTGGGGAGTCGTTATTTCAAAATAACGGTACTGGAGCATCCATACTACTGCTATTTCGAAATAGCTATTTCAAAATTAGCATTATTCTGCAAGGAAAGCAGAAGTACAGATTTCAAAATAAACGGCTGTCCCCGGCTGCTGCAGTTGCAGCCGGCACAGCCAGGGGAGGGATGCATATCCTCCAACTGTGAGACAGACAGACACCTAGACAGACAGACACACAAACTCTTTGAAGTATACCGTAAGTAGTTGTCCCAACCCTGCCTCCTGCTTGCCCAATGGGGTTATAACTGTCCTGGTCCCCAGCTCTGTCCCCTTGCTGCCCCCCTGTGGCTATTCTACAGCATAACTCTCCCTCCTGCCAGACCCCTCCCTTTTCATTTTATGAGACACAATCAAATTCTAGGCATATCCCATTGTCCTGGCACAACCAAACCCTGACTTTGCTTTACGTTATGATAAAAGGAAGCTGCATCCCAAATTTGTTGGTCCTAGCTCTTACTGTGTAGGAGGAGTTCTTGAACAAACAGTCTCATGGGTGGACAGATAGATGCACATTTCTAAAATATATGGTAAGATAACTCATATTTATTGGAGTGGCAAAGGAAACTGTTAAAGTTGATAGCATGGGAGATAAATAGGATTCTCAGCAGGGTGGCCCTGTTAGTCTGGGACTTTAAAAACAACAAGTAGCCCTGTAGCATCTTAGATACTAACTAACTAACTATTTATATCAAATCATGAGCTTTTGTGGGCAAAACCCATTTCTTCAGATGAGATGATTTTAAGTGGAGAAAAAAAGGGTGACCCTCAAAATAAGAAGGGAGAGTGAGAAAAAATGCCAGTTAATTATAGTCCTGGTGCTTATGAGGCTAATTGAGTGGGTTGAAAGTGTCCCATACTTAGCTTTTGATGCCAATAGGGTGTTGAATGTAAGGAAATAGCAAACCGATAACCAGGAGAGGAGAAAAACTAATGCTCAGTGAAGCCAGAACTTCTTCCCAGAGAAGTTCTGTGCGTTTGTTAGAGGGTTGAGTTGTTGGCTTGTTTTGATGTCTTGGTTTGTGGTGGTAGGAGGAAGTGACCCCCTTCTCCTTGAGTGCTGGATTTGTTACTTGCAGAGCTCCGAGAAAGCCTTTCGGTTCTGTAAGTGAATATTACACAACCAGCCTCAAAGATAAATGTAACCAATAGCCTTTGATTATGTTCTAAGTGGGCTGGTCCCAGGATGGAGGCAGGATAGAGTGTTCAATTAGGCCAGATCTACACAGGCAGAGAAAATCAATGCAAGATACGCAGTTCCAGCCACAACAATTGCATAGCTGGAGTCGATGATCATCTGGGGCAACTCTACAGTGGGAGGTCAACAGGAGAAATGCTTTCATTGACATCCCTTTCTCCTTGCAACTGCAAGGAGTACTGCAGTTGCCAGGGGGTACCATCAGCGTACGATTTAGCAGGTCTTTACTAGGCCAGCTAAATCAAATGCTGGAAGATTGACCGCCTGTGTTGAGCTCCGCAGCAGTGAGGACAATCACTTAGGCTGCGTTTACACTACCAGATTCTTTCAAAATAAGTTATTTAGAAATAATAACTCCCAAAATAACTATTTTGAAATAGCACGTCCACACTACAGGGAAGCCTTAAAATTAGTCCGAGGCAGGCTCTCTTAATGTGGACGTGCTACCTCAATTTAGAGCCCCAGGAGGCACTGGGGAGTAATTACTTTGAATGCCTCTGGGGAGTGGTTATTTCAAAATAGCGGTTGTGTGGATGCTATTTTGAAATAGCAATTTCAAAATAGGTGTTATTCCTTATGGGATGAGGGGCTATTATTTCAAAACTAGCCAATTAGCCCATGATAAGATGGGATGTTCAGGTCTCTCCTCCACGTTGGTCTTCTCTCCTGAGCCTCCGGTCTCTCGCTCCATCTTTCTCTCTCTCTCTTCTCCTCCTACTGTCTCCCCCTCTCTCTCTCAGCTCTCCTCTGCGTCCTGCCTCTCTCTCTGTCTCTCTCTTTCTCTTCTCCTCCCCCTCCTGCCTCTCACTCAGGGGACCGCGGAGCCCAATCAGCCATTTGGGCTCCATGCTCCCCGTGCTGCCTGGGGAGCAGGGAGCCAAACGGTCGTTTGCACCGCTTGCTTCCCCGCAGCGGCCTGGCTGAGCAGCTCAGAAGTCAGGCGAGCGCCATGTCGGGAGGCAAGGGGGTGCAGGGCGGTGACGTTCAGGGCCAGGGGGCAGGGCCTGGAGCCGCTGGCACGCCGCACATCACCGCCCTACCCCCCTTCACCTCCCGACATGGTGCTCGGCTGACTTCTGCGCCGCTCAGCTGGGCTGTGCTGCATGGGGACTGCGGCGCACAAACGGCCCAGAGGGAACAGCCAGCATTTCAGGGTTACAGAGTCACAGACACTGGACTACTATATATATTATAACAAGCCTGTTATTTCGAAATCATTTCAAAATAACAGGCTTGCTGTGTGGACGCTCACTTTGTTATTTCAAAATAACGGGAGCTATTTCGAAAGGACTGTAGTGTAGACATGTCCTTCGAGAGGTCCTGTGCTTGCAACCGGATGAGTGGATTCTGTTGGCTATCTACCCATTGGCTAGCTACTTAAAGAGGCTCCAAGGTCATCCCAGTGACTCACAACTCAATCCCAATTAGCCTCACTGATGCTGTAGCCATCCCGGGGCTTTGCCGAGCAGAGAATGGTTCTGTGACTCAGACAAGTATCCACAAAACAAGTCGACCGGCAGCTCCAAAATATCAGGCGCTTGTGGCATAGTTGAGGGTTGAACTGGGGCCTGCCGTGACTTCGTGCCTGGGCAGAATGAGCCACCCTCTTTGCACAGGCCCTGGAAAAAAGTTTCTCCTTCTAGTCTCGTTCTCTTTTTCTCCTTAGTGTCCGCAGCCAAAACATGAGGCAATTCCAGCTCAAAGAAGCAATTTGGCCAGTATTGGACTCATACGCGCGGGCTTTTGTGGCATTGAAATGGCATTGCTATTTGGAAGAACTCCACGCGGAGTAGAAGGACGGTCTGCTTCATAAATCAGTTGTGCGCCTCTGAGATTCAAATTCCACAGTCCTTTCCCATAAAAAGGGCAGCCCAGACCACGAGAGCACCTCAGTGTGCACTAAATCTTCCATTCATTGGGCTGATCGCATTGTTGACAAGCACATCACTCCCATCAGCCCTCTGGGCAAGTAGCTCGAACGCAGCATGGCGACACCGGAGCGGGGGCACCCGACTCGGTGGGATAGCCGTGCCCTTCTGACATGGCAAATGTTCCATGAGGCCTTTGCAGCATTCCTAGTGGAGCGGAGCGAGCACAATGGAAATATTTCCACGTAGTCAGCGCCATGGCGATGATTCACCTAACTGTCACGTAGCTGACTATGTAGAAATAGTTCCATACCACGTCCCTGTGGCAGGGCGTTGCCATATACTGGCCCTTTAAGGGGCCATGACCTGGAGTCAGGAGGAAGCCCAGCTGAGGCCATATAGAGCAGCGCCGGGGAGGAGAAGGGACACCTGCCTGCCTGCAATGAGAGAGGCTTCGGCCTAGCAAATCCAGGCTACCCAGCCTGAGGCCCACGGCTGCAAGGAGGCAGTCATGGAGGGTGGGACTCGCATGGAGGCAGCCCTAAAAGGCCGGCTGCAAGGAGGCAGCCGCGGTTCACAAGGAGGCAGCTGCGGTAGCTGGGGGAGTTTGAGCCAGGGAAGCCCCAGGCCATACGTCTGCAAGGCAGGGTTGCAGGAAGCAACCGGGCAGGCAGAGTGGGAGAAGAACTGGGGGTCCTAGGGAGTAGGAGGGACCCTGGAGGAGGAGCGGAGGAAGAACAATGACTCCCCCCCCCCCAGAAAGGGGCACAAACCAAGATCGGAGTGGTCACTGCCGGAGGGCAGTGCCCGGAAGAGAATACCTCACCCAAAGGGGGCATGTTGGCCTCGGAGCAGCCGGTTACTTCCTCACAAGCCACCCTGAGGGAAGAAGCTGTGCGGAAAGTGAGTGAACCCACTACAACCCTTTTCCCTGTCCCTTTTCCACCCTCAACCTAGCAGGCGGGTTGGAATATGGGGCACCAGGAAGGCTGGAAGATGGGGCACATCCAACAAGATTCAGTGGGGTTTGTGAGTGCTCCGTACCAGGCACAGAGTGCTCATGTAAACACATCCCGATATCAAGTGGCATCAGACCATCCCAATGTTGTATGGTATGTGACAGACCTAAGCCAGCAGTCTGCCACACTCTGGGGGGAGGCAGGTGTACAGGGCACTGGATAAGTGGTTTTCTCTTTCCAGAATGAACTAGTAGAGCCTGCTGCAGTAAAATAAAGGTAGGAAAACACTTGGGGTTAATTAACTAGGTTGCTTCCTCAGGCAAGTCACTCAACACTGGCAGCCAATTGCAGCCAGTGGGGTTGCTTTAAAAGGCCTCCCCTAGGTAAAGAGAGGGGGAAGACAAAGACTGATGGACCAGAAGGAGAAAAGGGAGGAACCAGAAGAAGCTGTGTGTGAGCTGAGAGCTGGTTAACCGGTACCAGAGGGAGACATTTTGGAGGGGTTGTTTGGGGAAGTGGCCCAGGGAAAAAGCTGCCACGCCGGGAGGAAAAACGATCTTGACTGCCACTGCCGTCTTAGGATCCCTGGGCCAGAACCAGGAGTAATGGGCGGGCCTGGGTTCCCCCAAATCTTCCCCCGACAACACAAAGCCCATCCCAAGAAGGGAGAGCAGGGCTATCAAGGGGTTTTTACCCCAAAACCATGGACTAGCCTGTGATGAGTATGGCTCACTAAGCTGTGGACCCTGCTTCCTATAAAGAGAAAAGGGATTGTGTATCGCCTCAGAGACTTGCTATGGTCTTAATATTATCCACCAGTAGTGCAAGACCTGCTGGGCATGGCAAAAACTTTGCCACAGGTCTGAAAACATTCCCCAAGAATAATGGGACCATATGGATTCCTCCTAAAAGATAAGGTCAGGATGACCGTACGTGATAGTGATGTTTTAATTAAACTAACCTGTACAAGGAGATGTCATGGGGCAGTCACTAACTGAGGCAGAAGGTCAGTACTTATTTGTATCCGGATATAACAATGTATCTCAGAAGGAGTATTTTTGTCCAGCCAAGGAGGGAATGGAAAGTTCCACCATTCACTGAGCTGCATCAGTTGCCACAGGTATACAAGAAAGTGAATAAGGCAAAATTATTTCCTTGTTCTCACAACATAAGAACTAGGCATTTTCACGTGAAATGAAGAGGCAGCAGGTTTAAAACAAGCAAAAGGAAGTTTTTTTGAAACACAGCACACTGTCAACCTGTGGAACTCCTTGCCAGAGGCTGTTGTGAAGGCCAGGACTCTAACAGGGTTCAAAAAAGAACTAGATACGTTCAAGGAGGTTAGATCCGTCAATGGCTAGTAGGTAGGATGGGTAGAATTGGTGTCCCTAGCCTCTGTTTGTCTGGAAATAGTGACAGGGAGGGATCACGTAAGGATTCCCTGTTGTGTTCCCTCCCTCTGGGGCACCTGGCATTGGCCACTGTTGGGCAGACAGGACACTGGGCTAGATGGACCTTTGGACTGACCCAGTCTGGCTGTTCTTATGTTAACATCCTCATAGAAGTCGGCCGAGTGCTGTTACCGTGCTGTCTTGAGACCAGGACTGCTGTACCTGTACTGCCCTGGAAGCAGACTGAAGAACATGCTGTAACAGTGCCCTGCTCCATGCTGGCTCTTGGACGGTAGTCGGAAGCTATCCCTCTCCCCGGGGGCAGCTGGCTCCTGGCCGTGCACCTAGCTGGACACTCTAGGGAGTAGCAGAAGGGGTGGCGCCTGGACTTCTCCCACTCCGTAGCATCCTCTGCCCTCTCCACTTCCATTTCTTCACAGGGGTTGGGTAACGAGGAAGTGCACACTCCTTGGGCAGGAGTCACAGGTGGAGCAGGGGAACCCAGAAGAACCAGGGGAACCTTACTCCAGCTGAGTGAGGGCTGTGACAACCTGCCCTGTAGAGCTTCATGGTTCCAAAAGGCTGGATTCTGGTCTCCTGACCCATTCCAGGTGGCCCATGGTTTCACGAAGAGCCCCACAGTCAGTGAGGGGAGCTGAACCAAGCCCTGCACAAATCTTGGTTCTTCTCTGGAGCTCCTTGGGCCCACAGTGTATCATGCTAAGGGCTGGTCCTTTTCACAGCACGTAAGGGACCCAGTATAAATACCTCACAAGGGAGCATTAGTCCGCAGAGCCGAGCCTAATAGAAGCTATTTTGCTCGGCACTCCAAGTTTCTTTCCCCCTTTGTCTTCACTTTCCCCTCTTTCAAGTCCAGTTGGCACAGCTGTGTTTTTCTTTGCTTCTTGCCCACTCACATTATATTTTCTACTGATAACTATCACTGGCCTGGGTGCTTGCCCAGACCAGGCAGTTCTGCACCATGCCAAGCTACGGGAGATGTATAAATCTGCATTAAAGAGCAACATTAATCCCCACACTTTCCTCTTTGTCGCAATGTCCGGAGCACCGGCCAAACTGTCCTACGGCTGACTTGGATTTCAGAGTTCGTAGCAATGCTTGAGTGCTCTGACTCGAAGCCATGGCAAAACGGGACTGTTCAGAAAGCGGGGCCCTTTTCTTGGGGTCTGCGAGAAGGAGAAAATTGCAAACAGAACTGTAATTGAGAACGGGATGTTTTCACCCCTGAATCTGCGCTGTGACGGAGGCCTCAAGAAAGCCAAAGTCGGTGACATCCTGGACTGCGTGCAGATGTGGTCTCCTCATCTCAAAAAAGATCTACTGGCATTAGAAAAGGTTCAGAGAAGGGCAACTAAAATGATGAGGGGTTTGGAATGGGTCCCCTATGAGGAGAGATTAAAGAGACGGGGATTTTTCAGTTTGGAAAAGAGGAAACTAAGGGGGGGAATATGAAAGAGGTCTATAAAATCATGAGTGGTGTGGAGAAAGTGAATAAGGAAAAGTTCTTTGCTTGTTCCCATAATATAAGAACTAGGGGCCACCAAATGAAGTTAATGGGCAGCAGGTTTAAAACAAATAAAAGGAAGTACTTCTTCACACAGCGCATAGTCAACCTGTGGAACTCCTTGCCAGAGGAGGTTGTGAAGGCTAGGACTATAACAGGCTTTAAAAGAGAACTAGATAAATTCATGGTTAAGTCCATTAATGGCTATTAGCCAGGAGGGGTAAGGAATGGTGTCCCTAGCCTCTGTCTGTCAGAGGGTGGAAAGCGATGGCAGAAGAGAGATCGTTTGATCATTACCTGTTCGGTTCTCTCCCTCTGGGGCATCTGGCAACTTTCTGAGCCTAGGCAGGAGAAGCAAGGCCTTGCCCATCCCTCCACCAGACGTTAGGAGGTGGAACTCAAAGTATGCAAACTGGGCACCCAACTCACGAACTGCATGTACAAGTCACCTTGTCTGTATCTTCAGCCACTGTAGACATAATCTGAGGTGTTCAAAGGCAGAAGCAAATGTTTATATGGCCTTGGAACTTCCATTGCATCGTGAATCAGGCCCGGAAACTCTTGTGAACAAGACTGACTAAGTTCGGCCAACTCTCGGAAACTTTCTTCACCAGGAGACGAGCTGGAATTAACTAGATTACTTGAAAATCAGCTGGGGATCTGTTACCATATGAACATAAGGGCGACCAATGTTCAGCAGTTGGTGCTTCTGGAGGGAGACTCCAGAATAAGGCAGACATTTCCCACGCTCATTCTGAAATGATTTGGATAGGAAGAGTGGGATGAGAAGAGCAGCCTTGATTCTGAGGTTGAAGAAGACTGCAAAGGGCGGAAGGAAGATGGGAGGGAGCAGGCTTGGAATCCAATGGGGCAATTTCACAGGCTACTTTTTCCTTCCGTGTCCAAGAAATGGGAGGAGAGGAAGCGGGTGCTATGGCTGGAGCCCCACAGGGTGCTTGGGAGCCTGAATCAAGACCCGTGAGGTTTATGGGAGTCTTTTTAACATCTCAAGTGGACTGTGGTTCAGCATCTTGCCCATCTCTAAGGCAAAAGAGATGAGTGAGCTTTGAAAAAGCCGCTTTTTCTTTCCTATGTGAAACACAGAGAACCAGCTTGAACATAAACAACTTGACTGGGCCAGACTAAAGCTCCATCTAGCCCAGTGTCCTGTCTGCCAACAGCGGCCAACGCCAGGTGCTCCAGAAGAAGTGAACGGAACAGGGAATGATCAAACCATCTCTCTCCTGCCATCCATCTCCACCCTCTGACAATCAGGGGCTAGGGACACCATTCCTTACCCAACTGGCTAATAGCCATTGATGGACTTAAGCTCCATGAATTTATCTAATTCTTTCCAGCCGGCACGCAGAGTTGAAATAGTGTTCTGTAGTCTCAGAAGCTCTGTCCTCTGACTTTGGTATGAAGCAGCCCTTGATATCAGTAGGGGTTCCTAATCAGAATTAGGGCAGCAAAGAAGGAAAGTATCACCCGGAGTAAGTCGTGGAGTAGCATAAAGTGCTTTTCTTTCCTGGAAGCTTGCAATGGGCAACAGGGGAATGGGTCATTTGATGATTCCCTGTTCTGTTCATTTCCTCTGGGGCATCTGGCAGTGGCCGCGGTTAGCAGACAGGACCCTGGGCTGGGTGGACCTTTGGTCTGATGTTCTTACGGCAGCATTTCTTAGAGCAACCTGGATGGGAGAGGGGAAAAAAATCTGCGTTTGGAATGTAGGGCTTAAAAATCCCCCCAAAAGAACCAAATAACCAAACCAATATGTTCTCATAAAAGGCCTTCACCTGGAGTAAATCCATGGAGCTTCAGTGCCCATTTACAGCCACTGAAGATCTTGCGTGGACCTGGGAGTGGCTGGTGTGCGTATGTATTTCATTTTGATCTAGAAGCAGTCAGCGAAGGAAAGAGAAATATCCATAAGAGCCCAAATAAGAGATGAGCAGTGTTTCCTCTGCTTTTTTTTTTCTTGGGGATGCATTTGTTGCGTAGCAGATCGATAGCTTCTCTTGAACTGCAATTGATTCTGGAAACATGTTATATGAACGAACAAAGACATTCAGACAAGTTAGAATTCCCAGTAATTGCAACCTAATGAATTATCGCTAGCTCTGCTACATATATAAATTCCTTCCCCACAATGGGGAATATTTACTTAACTATATTTAATAATCCCGGCATCTTTTGGTTGGAACTCAGCGTTGAAAGAACCCAGCTATAATATTATTCAGGCATGTTTAGAGGCTGGTAAATAACAGTTTAAGGAGAGAACTCTACTACAATGTTTTAAAATCACAGAATCCTAGGGCTGGAAGAGACCTCCGGAGGTCATCGAATCCAGCCCCCTGTCCAAAGCCGGACCAATCCCAAAATATTATAGTTCTGATCCAAAGTCCATTGAGGTTAATAGAAAGACTCTCATTGGAGATACTAGTCTTTGGGACAAGTCTGAAAATATAGAATCCGGTGAAGGTGGGTAGTTGGTTGCTTTTGTTTCTAGGTCCCAAGTGTGAATACAGCTGATTGCTGATGACTACAGGCAATCATTTAAAAGAGCTCTCTTAGTCTGGGTGAAATGATTTAGTCTCTTAGGGTACATCTACACTAGCCCCCTAGTTCGAACTAGGGAGGCTAACGAGGG
>CM057848.1:3893256-3919117 GCA_030068395.1 Apalone spinifera | reverse complement strand
GCTAGGGATAGCAAGTGATGGACAGGAGGAGAATAGAGAGGGCGGGGCTTCAAGAACGGGGCGGGGCTTCAAGGAAGGGGCGGGGCGGTAGATCTTCGCCTGTTCTGAGATTTAAAACGTGATCTTCGGTGTAAAAAGGTTGGAGACCACTGGTCTAGATGGTGCTTGATCCTGCCATGAGGACAGGGGATTGGACTTGATGACCTCTCGAGGTCCCTTCCAGTTCCAGTGTTCTGTGATTCTATGAATGGCTACCTCCGGGTGCTGGTGAAGTGTATGCCCCATGAAAATCAATGCCTGCCGTGCTTCCCTTGGGCTTTCTGTTAAGCGTGTACCTTAAAGGCTTGATTTAGCTGCCACTGAAGTCAACGTGACTCTTGTTATTGATGTCACCGGACTTTGGCCCTCAGACTGAGCTGTTTAAAGGAGCTTACGAGGGTAAGGTGCTCAGAGTTGGCTATTCAATACTCAAATATACTCAGGTAGGGGACAGCTACTGAAACCAGTGGGAGTTAGCTGTAAAATACCTCTAAGGATCTTGGGCTCTGTTCCCCATGGAAGGTGGGCTTCTAACTCACCTTTGAAAACCCAAGCCCACAAGTTTTGCTGAGTTAATAGCCCGTTGCATGGAAGGAATCCATATCCCTTTACCAGTCCACCATCTGGTCTGCCCGCCTAATCATTACTTTTCCTGACAGCAACAATGCACAGGTAAAAGAACAACACTAGCTTCAAAAGATTTAGCAACTCACGAGAAAACAAAACATGCATCATTTGTCAAACAATGTAAAGTAGCAGCACTGGACAAAACCACATGAAATTCCACCGCTGAATCTCGTAGCATGTCAGCATTTGCAACGCTTCAGTCTTAACATAAAAAAGGAGGGAGGGGGTATATTGTGAGGCAACAGCAAGTCATTTTAGGAAGTTCCATGCCAAAACAAAGGAGAAGTGAATCCTGTCTAACAATTCTCCTTTTTTTTTACAGTGCTCTGCTTTAAATTTTTCCATCCCATAGTGCCTAATGACTTTTACTGTGCAAGCTGTTCAGAGTCGTATGGCATTTTTTATTTTCTTGGTAGTAAACCATATCGACTGGAGTCTCTCTCCCCTTCTATGGACAGAAAATAATGTAGAATCCCTTAGCAGAATATTTGTCAAACCAAACATGATGGCTTATATAAGAACTGTATAATTATTTAGCGAAAATATATCTCTGTGTCATTTTGCATCTGCCAACTCCCCTTGCTAACTTTTTCCTACCTCTTGAGTGCACTAAAAATGCCTGGAAAATGTTCATTAAAATTGATTTTTCTGTCTAACTTTATAACCAATGGAAACGTATGAAATATATATTTCCTTTGAGTAGGCTGTTTGTTTCTACCATAACAGAACATCCATACTAATCTTGTCAGTAATAAAGGCGGTCCACTAAAATGGAAGAAGACAGCCAACTACAGTTTACAAAACTGCAAATAACTGAAGAGCACATGCACAGGAAATTCAAGAGAGTTCAGAGGTCCAGGGGCTTATTTTGGAAAGAACAGGAATGTATAGTTTTAGGTACTACGGCAGGATGATGTAGGTCGTACTACAAGATGATGGAATGCTAGCTGGGGTTCTAGTCTTTGGAAAAGAGAGGAAGACTCCCTGGTAAATATAACAGGAATAGCAGAGACCACCTTAGATAATCCAGTATATGAGTTTCCATTCTAGCACCCTATTCAGAAGCATTTACAACACTGTCAAAATGCCCTCTTCCAAGGTAAGCTTCTCCATGGATAGCTTCCTCACAATGTTTTCTTCTCCATGTCTTCCTTTATTTAACGCACGTCCAAATTCCCGTTGAACAGTTCTCCTGTTGGGAGAGCTGAAAAGGGGAAAGTGGGAATTTAGCATGGGGAAGAAGCAGCAAAAGCAAAACCTGGGGAGAACGTGATCTGTTTTGCTGGCCACTTGAATGTATAGTATCTTGTACCTTCTTCAGGTGCCTTGGCTGTGTCTAGACTCCACCTCTCTGTCGACAGAGAGATGTCGCTTAGGCACATTGAAATTGCTAACGAAGCAGGGATGTAAACCTCATTTTTTGAGGAGTATAGGATCTTTCGAAAAAGGCTTTATTTTTCGAAAGATCCGCGTCTAGACTGTAGTTTTGTTTTTTTTTAAAAAAAAGCTCCTTTTTGAAAAAAAAGTGGTGGCCATGTTTATGTTAATGACGTGCAGGATTTTTAAATCCCCGCTTCATTAGCAATTCCGACGTGCCTAATCTACATCTCTCTGTCGACAGTTTAGCTGTACCCCTTGGTATGTCTGATGGACCCATCGGGCCTTCTCTGGCCCGGGCTGGAGAGGTCAGACCCCTGGCACCTCCCACAAAGGGAAACAGGCTTAGTCTGGCCTATCAGACTTGAGCTTCTACAAGCTACCTATGACCGAGGGGTATGATTCCTAGTGCATGCAGACCTATTCCCAATAGCCCTCCTCCATCTAGCCTGCCAAGAATAGTAGTGTGGTAGCAGGTGCACGAGCAGTAGCAGCAACTTATCAGCCCTCAGCATGGCTAGCCCATGCTCCTGGTGCTCGTGTGAGTGTGGTCGCGCTAGTACTTTTAGCACACTTGCTCCAGTGACGGGGGATGTCTACATGCACTGGGCATCACACACCCACCTCCCTACATGTCAACATGGGCTTTGTTCTCCAGAGATATCAAAGGGCCAGGAGGAAACCCTGAGCAACAGGGAGTCAGCAGGCCAGTTGCAAAGAGCCCCAATGAGGCACCGGCAACAGAAGAGCTGCCAGTGCTGCTCCCGGGCTGAGGCAGCTGGGCCAGAGCTGGGGCAAGTCCTTCACTTAAACACTGCCACTAAGCAGTTACTATTTGAGTTGGTGAATTTAAGGCACGGGCAGCCCAATCTCGAGTTTGGTCATTAACTGTTTCACTCTGACACCAGCCTCACATCGGCATGGGCTGTTTTGCCCCAGTGCACAAGAGGTTGAACCTCTGTAGTCCAGAATTCTCTGGTCCAGAAACGTCCGTGGTCCGGCATGATTTGAGTTAACCGGATGTCCACTTAGCATGGGCATGGCCAAGTTTCCCCCAGTCCCATAAAGTTTGTTTCCAGCCACCAGTCCTGGCTGTGTTCTGTACTGTTCTTTAGCGCTAATTTATGCCTCAATGTCTTCTAACAGCCCAGTAAGCAGTGGAAATGTTGGTAATGCTGCTAGACAATATTGACGTCCCGTGGTCTAGAAAATTCTCTGATTTAGAACCGGCCGGGTCCTGGGGGCATCAGACTACAGATGTACAATCTCTACTTTACTTTACACACTGATGGACTGGGTCCATGTAGGTCTCATGTAAGGGAGTCGAGGGGCCTGAGGCAAAGCCAATGAAAAGATTCCCGTTGATTCCAATGGACATTGGACCAAGCTGTAACTGGGTTTAAGAGAGTTTAATTTATACCCATTCACACATTAGCACTGTCTTTAGGCCAGACTGTTAATACCTCTGGGATCAATTATTCTGTTCTGAGAATATTTAAACTATGTTTAAATTAATGATTTGTTTGAATAGAAGATGGCTGTAAAAATCTCTTTTCATTTCAGGTGGAAAAGCCCTGGTCGGGAGCATTAGGTAGACATTGAATTACTAACTATACGGCTGTGTCTAGACTGGCCAGTTTTTGCGCAAAAGCAGCTGCTTTTGCACAAAAACTGGCCAGCTGTCTACACTGGCCACTTGAATTTCCGCAAAAGCACTGACTTCCTAATGTATGAAATCAGTGCTTCTTGCGGAAATACTTTGCCCTTCCCGTTCGGTAGACAGCTGACATTTGTTTTGCGCAAAAAAGCCCTGATGGCTAAAACGGCGATCGGGGCTTTCTTGCGCAAAAGCGCGTCTAGACTGGCACGGACGCTTTTCCGCAAAAAGTGCTTTTGCGCAAAAGCGTCCGTGCCAATCTAGACGCTCTTTTGCGGAAATACTTTTAACGGAAAAACTTTTCCGTTAAAAGTATTTCCGCAAAATCATGCCAGTCTACACGTAGCATACATGTTTAAACGTCTCAGACGGGTCGCAGTGTTAGTCTGTAACTTTAAAAACAATGAGTAGTCATCTTCGCACCTTAGGGCATATCGACAGTAGGAAATTATTTGGAAATCACTAAATTCGAATCAATAACTCCCAAAATAACAAAACTGAAATAACATGCCCCCTCTATGGGGAAGCCTCAAAATTAGTCTGAGGCAGGCTCCATTATTGTGGTTGCTCTACCTTGACTTAGAGCTTCAGGAAGCACTGGGGAGTCATTACTTTGAATTACTTTGGGGAGTAGTTATTTAGAAAGAGCAGCTGTGGAGTGTCCATGCTACCACTATTTCAAAATAACTATTTTGAAATAACTGTTATTCCGTGAGGAAAGCAGGAGAACAAATTTTGAAATAACCAGAATGTTATTTCGAAATAGCGGGCTTGGTCGTGTGGACACTCCGCTTATTATTTCAAAATAAGGTGGGTTATTTCAAAATAACTCCTTAAGGTAGACGAGGGCTTAGAGACTAACAAAAATATATAGTATCATGAGCTTTCATGGGCAAACAAGATCACCTGTAGAAATGGGTTTTGCCCATGAAAGCTCATGATACTATATATTTTTGTTAGTCTCTAAGCCCTGGTCTACCTTAGGGAGTTATGAGTAACCCCATTGACATCATTGGAAATACTCGCATGCTTAAAGTTACGCGGGGCCATAAGTGCCTGGCTGGACTAGGGCCTTAGCTGTCATTCAGATAACAACGTGTTAATTATTCCCCCTCCCACTTAATCATTACCTCTGCATTTCGCTCCAGAGCCAAATTATTCTCAAATGGAATATTCTTCAAAGTTTCCCATGCCGTGTCAGCAGCTCCTTAAGTGTATATATTTTAGGTATGTGCATTAGCTTCTTGGTTATTAAAAAAGCGTTATTAAATATGGAATAAAATATTTATGCGGTGTGGCTTTTAAGTTAAAAATCTTAGATCACAAGAGCTTTCTCTAATTGAAATTGTCTTCAAGAGTGGCTAGATTCTAATTTAAACTCTGCCTAGCCTCGTTTGAGACATAAAACAATTATACACAGAAAGTTAATGACATCGTAACTGTTTCACTTTTCAAATATAAGTGATTGTAGTGCCATCAATTATTTACTGCCTGCAAAATTAAACGAATGATTTCAATTCAGTGTACATTTGCATTTGCGTGACCTGATTACGCATACATTTTGATAAGATCTGATTGGATGTATAGACAAGTTAGTACTGATTAAGTCCCAAATTCAGAAGACATTTGAGCCTACGCTTAACTTCTGGCACATGCTTAACTGTAAGGCCATGTTTACACTATGCGGAAGGTCGACTCTGCTGTGGTCAA
Organism: Apalone spinifera; assembly: GCA_030068395.1. Classification (NCBI taxonomy): domain Eukaryota; kingdom Metazoa; phylum Chordata; order Testudines; family Trionychidae; genus Apalone; species Apalone spinifera. The sequence goes on along the minus strand of CM057848.1, from coordinate 3,913,707 downwards.
TCTTCTGGGTTTGATTTAGTGGGCCTAATGTTGACATGCTAAATCGAACTCAGAGGGTCCCTCATCGTCCAGCTCCTCACGTGTAGTAAGGGAAGCCGACGGAAGTGTTTGCTCCCGTCGATCTCCTACTGTGTGGACAGCATGGAAACATGACTTAAGATATGTTACTCCAGTGACTAATTTGTGTAGCTGGAGTTGTGTATCTTAAGTCAACCTTCCACTGTAGTGTAGACCAGTCCTAAGAGCTTGAGTCCTACTGGGGTTAGTTTCTTCTCCTGTCACTTGCTTATAGTTAGGGGAGTGTGGAAGTGCTTCACTCAGTTAGGTGTAGCCCTAACTAACCCCTACACGTGAACAGACCTTTCCACTGGTGCATCCAAACTTGGTACAAAATATGTCCACAGTGCAAGGAAGAAAAGCACCATTGGCTTTTTTTCTCCTCTTCCGAAAGAGTTCACCTCTCCAAATGAAACTCTCACTTCTCTGCCAAATGAAAGGGCATACCGACCCACGAGGGAGCTGCAGACAGGACAGTCTGTCTGGAGAGACTTCAGCCAAGATCAGCACTCTCGCGCAAGAAAAAAGCTGGCCCACAAAAATACAGATGAAGGAGAAATATTTAAAAAATGGAGAGATTTAAGGGGGAGAGCAACAGAAGTCTTCAAAAAGGCAAGCGAACTGAAACCCACTTCGGGCACAGAGCAAGAGTGGGCCAGCTGTGCCATAAAGAAGGCCAAGTGTCAATAGGACGTCCGAGGTGTAAACCATTGAGGCTATGTCTAGACTGCAGGCTTCTTTCAGAAGAGAGTGTCTACAACGCAAAAGAAAAAGCGATCTGCTTTTTTGAAAGATTGCATCCACACGCCGATCCAGAGTGGTGTGTCGTGGGCTCCTCTTCCTGGAGACAACTCCCTTGCCCTTACCAAAGGGCTTTATCTTCGACTCCATCAGTCTCTCAGCCACTCTTCACCGGGAGATACCCATTGTGCTGCTGCTCCCTCAGCCAGCCAGTTACCTCGGTCTTCTCTCCTTCAGGGCTCCTCTGCAATGCAGCTCCTTTTCTAGGCCTTCCTGGCCCCTGATAGGCCGGTTCCTCTGCTGCCACTCTTACCTGCTTGGAGGACCTCTCTATGGTTTCTCTGGGGCAGGGTGTGGTCAGACCACACAGGGAGTCTTAATGCCTCCAACCTTCTTAGCTGAGCATGGAAATATAATACGGTCCCAAATGTGGTGTGAGACACAAAAACGGGTTTAAGAAATTCGCACTCTATTTCCTCTAGAGAGAGAAAATCTCGGAGTGAACTTGACTGTGGGCCTGGTAATGAGCATGCCCTCAAAAACTCAGACCTCCCACTTTTTAAGGAAACTGTCCCCAGGACTCAGCAAAGAAGATTCCAGAACACCTTTCAAAAGTAGGCCACATCTATACCCTTGATGCTTATCTCAGGGGAGGAAGAAAACTCCCCCGCTGAAGGACACACGTTTCTCTGGCATAAGTGGCCGTATGCAAAGTGCTACACTGGGGGGAGAACTTGTACGTTCCAGAACTGCATCAAGGTGCAACATGAGGGATCAATATGTGGAATGCAGTTGGGGGGAGAACTTGTCCCAGTGACATACCTACAGCCGCTTATTGAAGTTGGTTTCATTAGGTCAAGAGGTGAGCTCTCTCCCATCGGCTCTGAGTGCGGCTGTACCACGGTGGATCCGCTTCAGTAAAGCTGTGCTGATGGAGGCCCCTGGTGTAGAGATGGCCGAGTCTTCCAACCCTTCTGTTTTTCTGAGTGCTATTTTCCTTTCTCAGTTCTGCCATCAGCCCTCCTCTCCTTTGCACCCCGACAATTCCATACAATTACTGGCTGCCGCCACTTTAGCTGCCAACTCGATATGACTTTCTTACGATTGCTGTCACAGGTCCCTGGTGCATCCAATCATCATCCTATTACGCCGAGTAATCATAGCTGAGAGCTCTTGGAAGTTCTACTGAGCCTCTATTACTGGTACTGCTACTGGCACCAATGTCAAATAGACTGTAGAAGGAGATTTGCTACCTTAGGCTTGATTATGTCTTGATAGGCGTTTCCCAGAGATACGGGTCTTAAAAGCGTAACCAGTGGCCTTATCAGCTGCAAAGAGTAAGAAAACGTCTGGAGCATTCCAGCAAACCAACCCTCTCCCCACTCAGTGATTCTTACACTGATATCTGACACGTTAACGTAAGAGCATCAGAACAGCCATGCTGGGTCCAGCCCAGTGTCCTGTCTGGGGCATCTGGCATTGGCTACTGTGGGCACAGGGAGTAAACCGAACAGGGAATCATCACATGAGCCCTTTCCAGCCTCTGACAAACAGAGGCTAGGGACGCCGTTCCTACCCATCCTGGCTGACAGCCATTGATAGACTTATCCTCCATGAATTCATCTAGTTCTTTTTTGAACCCTGTTAAAGCCCTGGTCTTCACAACATCCTTTGGCAAGGAGTTCCACAGGTTGACTGTGTGTTGTGTGAAGAAAAACTTCATTCCTTCCTCTAATGCTGATCACCTTTTAGCAGGAACCTGAGACCTGTGCTGGCTGAGGCAGCAGAGACTTCATGCCTTTGCACTCTGGAGCATGTGGACAAAGCATGTGTTTTTGCTGAGGCAAGTTTCCACTGATACAGCAGTAAATTGTCTGCCGACAGTGCAGCTAGCGATGGCCTGCGGGGAATACTGAACCATTGCAAACTCTGCCTGCTCACAAGCAAGTCCTTCTGAATTCCCAACTGCATTCCACATATTGATCCCTCATGTTGCACCTTGATGCAGTTCTGGAACGGACAACATCAAACAGAGCAGGGTCCCAAAATACCGTGAGTCTTATGAGGACATTGGCCAGAAGGTGCTAAACCAACATCAAAAGCAATATTTTTTAAAAGTCACATTAAAAAAAAATGTCAAAAGCACGTAGCTTGACATCTTTTCTTCTCTTTTGATCTGTAGTCCAAATTGCCCATATTAGGCGCCTGTTCCTATAATGGTTCTTACCCACTTTTCGGTACCTTGATGCTTGAGAAAACTTTCAGGATGAAAAGGAATTACCCAAAATGTACAGTTAAGCTGCCAATACGGGTAATAAAGCCTCAGATTTCTAAAGCTAGAAGCAGAGAGAGAGAGAGGTTAATATTAAATAACGACATCCCTTTCCTACAAATACACTAGGACAACTTAGCAAAAGGGCATCTTAGCATTGCTTTGTGATATAAACAGCTGGAGAATAGGGATGTTGTGAAGGTATGCTGATCACCAAGAACGGTTCTGATAAAAGAGAGGCAGATTTATAAACTGACACTTCTCAGAATCTCTAACTTTTGTGTACCTCAATATTTTTTAACTCCTTGCCAAAAAAATCCCGCACTTTCAGACTTCACAACCTCTTGGAGTCATAGACAACAAGCTTCAAAGACTGACATTTATCATAGAAACAAGATATTCATCCTAACTTGCCATAGCGCCGTATCCTTGGGTTCTTAGCAGCCTCACCAGTTATTGCTGTTCTAGAGCTTAGATCACAGTGAGTCGTGGAAGAGCTGGTGTGCCCATCCTTCAGGAGTTGACCAGCAACATTTTTTTGGGTGGTTTCTATCTCACTGCTCTTCTGAAGCCTGAGTCATCAAGGGTGTGTCTACACTGCACCATTATTTTGTGATAACGAGCGTTATTTCGAAATAACAATGCGAATGTCTACACAGCCATTCCGTTATTTCAAAAAAAATTTGAAATAACGGACGGCTTGTTTCAAAATCTGTAAAACCCATTCTAAGAGAAATAATGCCTCTTCCAAAATAGCTATTTCGAAATAAGGCATGTGGAGATGCTCCCCTGCTGCTATTACAAAATAGCCCCTCTCTAGAGCCATTCTAAGTTATTCCTCCCCAGTGCCTCCTGGGGCTTTAAATCGATGTAGCACGTCTACATTAGGGAAGCTGCCTCGGACTAATTTTGAGGCTTCCTTTCAGTGTAGATGTGCTATTTCGAACTAAGCTATTTCGGAATAACTATTCTGGAATAGCTTATTCCGAAATCAGCGTGCAGTGTAGTTGTACCCTAACATGGTTTGTGACCCAGTGAAAGAACTTCTCCACTTCATGCCATCAGCCCTATTTCAGGAACCATCCAGGAGATCCCCAGTAGACATTTTGGTGGCAGTTCTTGACCTGCAGATGGTCCCCCTTAGAGGGGGAAACTCACACGCCCTTGTGAAGACCAGAGTTTCTGGAGCAGAGCCACCAGCACTGACTGGTGGAATCGTGGCATTATATGGACTTGGCATGACCAGCAGTGGATCCAGAACTTTCACCTGAAGAAGACAACATTCCTGGAGGCTTGTGTGCCAATGGCCTCCACCCTCCAGTGACATGATACCCACATGAGAGCTGTCATGCTACTTCAGAAGACAATCACTATAGCCACCTGGGAGCCGGTCAATACAGGTGGTTGCAGGTCCACAGCTAACCAGTTTGGAATTGGTAAATTAACCGGGGGAGGAGGGCTCTTTAAGACAGAGCTTTGTAATTCTTCCCTTCTCTTCTGTGCTGATTGGGATCAACTGGAGGACTGTGTCCCGTCCTGGATGCCGCATTTCAAGAAAGATGTGGACAAATGTCCTCGCTGGATGCCATCCTCAGCACCACAGTCGCTTCTTGCCTTCATCCGGCGGTGCCTGTGATGGGGGGCTACCAGAGTGCTAGATCATTGTGCAGCACGGTGGGTTCCATGCTCACGCCAGTTCTCAGTCGCCCGTTGAATTCCTCTTGAAAGAGGCAGGAAGGCAACGAGTTCCCAGAGGTGCAGCTAGAATCACTTACTTTGCAGAAATGTGACTTGAGTCGCAAAATCAACTCTCTCCATTGTTCTGCTGTCCGAACGCTGCCCCGGGTTCTGGTCCTGGTCTCTGCTCAGTCCTATGTCACGTCTTAAATATAAGACAAATCTTCCTCTTCATGGAAAATGCGGTTGCCTGTGTTGTCCCACTCTGTTGGCATGTCTGAATGCTGGAGTCTTAAAATCACAGGCCTGCCTGGACTCACTTACCCAGCGATATAGAATCCTCCCAGGATTGGAAGAGATTCAGGAGTCATCGAGTCCAGCCCCCTGCCCAAGGCAGGACCAACGCCAACTCAATCATCCCAGCCAGGGCTTTGTCAAGCAAAGACTTAAACATCTCCAGGGATGGAGACTCCACTACTTCCCTAGGTAACTCAGTCCAGTGCTTCCCGACCCTCCTAGGGAAATAGTTTTTCCTAAGATCAAACCTAGACCTGCCCCATGGTGGATTTCAGAATCCTGAAGAATAGGCACAGTGAGGAGAGTGCCACGTTTATAAATGGTTTAGAATCGGAACCCAAGGTTCCAGAGGTGAACGACTTTGCATCACAGAGACTCAGTTATTGTTGGCTAATGCAAAGGAAGGACCCAGACACATGTCCAAGTAAAGGGATGTTGTCATTGCTTGTATTTACGTGTGAATTTCCAAAGAGAACCCTTGTGTGTGTGTGTGTGTGTGTGTGTGTGTGTGTGTGTATGTGTGTGTGTGTGTTTTCAGACAGAGCAGAGCTATTAGCTGAGAGTTTATGAAGCATCCTCTTAAACTGGTACATCAAAGAATTCATAGTTCATTTTATAGACTTAAAGAATATGGATCAGAGCTATGGGAAATGTGCATACACTATTAGTGAGCTGGGGGTATTATCTCGTCTCTGTGTTTAAATATTTAGGCATTGTTTGCTCCTATATTTGCTGGAGGATACTGAATCATCTATTCCACACTGACTTTTATGTGGCAATATTCCTTAAGCACAGAGGGCTTTCATCTACAGGAATGATATCAATAACTAAGCTGCTTTTCATAAGTTCTATTAAATCACGGCATATACTGATAGCATTGATGATTACGCACAGCCCAGATTAGGTAGGAATTATAGCGTATATTGCTCTTTGTACTGTCAGATGTAAAAATTCATTTGCCCAAATACTCTTGCTAAAATCCAAGAGAAAACAATAATTCTGGAGTATAAAACAACTTAGCTGTATGAAAACAAGTTAAGTACCAGATCTGGGAATGGGCTGTGTAGGGACTCAACGGTTGCTAGCATGGAGCTGGAGGAAGCACCAGGGATTTAGACAGCTGAACATGTCCCCCAAATAATTAACACCATAGAGATTGACACAATGGTTCTGTCCAATGGTCCAGCTACTCGAATATCCGGTGACCTGTAGTTCCATGGGAAGGTACAAAGAAGCCTGCAGGTGGCAGATATTGGATAACCTGCCCCCATGGAAAGTTTTCTCCTAGGGTGTGTCTATACTACATAGCTCAGTCGACGGAGCCATGCAAAATAGTTTATTCGGCATCGTCAAAGAATCAGGGATTTAAATAATCCCCACTTCATTAAAATAAAAATGGCCGCCACGCTATGCCGACGATCAGCTGATCCTTGTCTAGACGCGGCATGGTCGACAAGGGAAGCCTTTGTCGACTGCGCCGGTATGCCTCGTGAAATCAGCTGATCATCGGCACAGCGCAACGGCCATTTTTATTTTAATGAAGTGGGGATTATTTACATCCCCGCTTCTTTGACGATGCCAAATAAACTATTTTACATGGCTCCGCCGATGGAGCCATGTAGTCTAGACGTACCCCTGGTCTCTAAGGGTGCATCTACACAGCAGTGCTAGCTCAAAATAAGCTACACAATCAGAGCTATGCAAATTGTGTCACTGATTTCGTGCTTATTTTAAGATAATCTATTTAAAAATGTGGCACTGTCTACACAGTGACAAATTTTGAAATAGACTGCTATTCCAACAAGTCCCCTAATCCTAGTGGAACAAGGTTTCCCGGGACGTCGGACTAGTAAGCCCATTACTGTATTTCGATTGCATTTCGAAATAACAGGCATGCTGCTAAGATGCGGAAAATGCTATTTCAAAATAGCACTGCTGTCTAGACATAAATAGTTAGGGGTTGGTTTGGGGTCTGTAAGCAGGTAGGTTTATGCTATAGGCCTGCCAAAGCCTTAACTTGACTTGAACTCTGGATATTTTTGCTATTGTCTAATCCTTTAGGGACAGATTTGGCCACTCATACTCCATGGGTTAGCCCATTCCTTTCAATAAGATTAGTTAGGGAGGGGAAACCGCGATGCATCTTAGGAGAAGTCCTGCCAGGGAACTTGGCCCATAGGGATTATGCAGCAACTCAACTATAACTCCCCCAGCTAAAATGGCAGTGTCGCCAAATCTCCATATTTTGGGGTTTGGCCAGAACATGTCAGTTTCAGAGGAAATTTTTCTGTATTTGAATAGCTGCTCATTTAAAAAAAAATCCAGCAGGCTAAAAAAATCTTTTTTTGTTCAACAAGCTCTGAATCTTGCTAAACCATTCGTGTCAGAACAGTTAACATCTACCTGTCCCAGAAGGAAATGCTTGGCAATATTGTATGTTGACTATATTGGGCCCAGTGTTGTTTAGGAGTAGGTAAGAAAACACCCTTGCTGCCCACGTTATTTACAATCTTTGAAAGCCAAGGAAAGTTTGTCCTTTTTCCTCCAGGGGTGCAGAGTCAAGCACTAAATTAGGCCAAGAGGACGGGCTAACATCCCTGTAATTCCATTGACTGACCTGAAGAAGCCATCCAGACAGACCCGGCCAAAGAGTTTGCGGGGCCCGAGGCGGCATGTTGTGGTTGGCTGCTCCGTGTGGCCGGGCGGCTCCCAGCCAGGGCAGGGAGCGAGCAGCTGGGTGCGTGGGTGCCAGGCAGCACGGGGCCCTGAATGTGCAGGGCCCAAGGCAACTGCCTTGCTCGCCTTGCCCTAAGGCCGGGCTTGAAGCCGTCCCTGCATTAATGAGTGTTTGCAGGACTGGGCCCCATATATTTGCCATTGCTGTTTCACCACTTGTGTTGCTAAAGCAATGTAAGCAGAGACAGAGACCCAGTCCAAGGTCAAACGAGGGGCCCTTCAACAATGTCTGTCTCACTGGGCGACCCATGCAACATTCTCGATGCTAATACCCTGGGTCCCATCTCACAAAGAGAAACCCTTAGTTTCAGTACTCACACACTCACTCACCCTCCTCTAGATCCATTGCGCCTTCCACCTCAACCCTGAACATGTCCTCCACTCCATAACACCCCATGGCAGCAATTCTGGGAGTCTCCCCTGCCCTACAGCAGCAGCAGACACTAACAATGAAACCACAGCCCCCACTTAACCTATGAGGAGAGGCTGAGGGAGTTGGGTCTGTTTAGTCTGCAGAAGCGAAGAGTGAGGGGGGATTTGAGAGCAGCCTTCAACTTCCTGAAGGGGGGTTCCGAAGAGGATGGAGAAAGGCTGTTCTCAGTGGTAGAAACACCTTGCAAATGACAGAAAGGTGACAGTTGGCAGAACAAGGAGCAATGGTCTCAAGTTGTGGTGGGAGAGGTCCAGGTTGGATATTAGGAAAAACTATTTCCCTAGGAGGGTGGTGAAGCACTGGAATGGGTTCCCTAGGGAAGTGGTGGAGTCTCCATCCCTAGAGGTGTTTAAATCTCGGCTTCACCAAGCCCTGGCTGGGTTGATTTAGTTGGGATTGGTCCTGCCTAGAGCAGGGGGCTGGACTTGACCTTCTAAGGTCTCTTCCAGCTCTATGGTTCTATGATTCTGTGACTTGGCAGTAGGGGAAGCCAGCAGACCACCCTGTGGTCTGTCTCTGGCTATGGGAGGCCTGTTTGGGTCAAAAGTGGCCCCCCTCTGACACTTGGCATGGTGGGGGAGGTGAGCAATGGGTCTCCTTTGATTTCCAAAGTGAACAGGTCTCCTTTTGATGGTGAAGGGGAACATTTTGGGGAGGAAGTTTTGCCTGTGTGATGGCAGGGGGAGGAGCTGAAGTTGTGCATTGGCACGGTCCGTCGGCTGCAGGACCTCCCCACTGCACAACGGCCCACCCGGCCTCCTTCTCAACCTGTGCGGTGCTGCAGTGGCCAGAAGGGGGCAGGGGCAGAAACATCCCCCATGGTCTATCAGGGACAATGTCCAGGGCTCCAAGCATAGCGAAGCATGGTGGTTCCCACATTCATGTTCTTATGGGATGAGCCTGGGGCGTTCCCCAGCCACCCGTGGCCTGTTTAGCTCTCTGAATCGCGCCCTACAAACCGTACCCACCCACCCCAATCAACTACAGCTCTCCGCTGAGTTGTCTCCAAGACGCTCTGGGACATGTTCAGGTGTCCTGATTGGTATGCAGGGTGGAAGGAGCGGTCCTGTCTGTTCCGCACAGAGAGGTTCCAGCTGCCGGGTCACTGTGACCCTGCTGCCCATTTGCTAATTGCTATCCAACTCATTGCTATCTTTCCGTGCTGCTTTCTCAGCTCTGTCATTCTTGCCCAAGATCCGGGTGGAGGATCCTTTACTCACAGGTGTCAGAGTTGGCATTTTTCTAAGCCGATCTCATTCTGGCTAGGATGCCCATCTTTCCACCCTTCCTACTTTCTACCGTGGCAGTCCCTTATGCATGGGACAAACACCTTGCAAATGACAGAAAGGCCCTGTCTTATTGGCCCACACATTCCCCTTTAGCAGTCACCTTTCAGTTTTCAAGTACCTAAAAGAGTGTTACAAGGAGGGGGAGAAAAATTGTTCTCCTTGGCCTCTGAGGACAGGACAAGCAGCAATGGGCTTAAACTGCAGGAAGGGAGGTTTAGGTTGGACATTAGGAAAAACTTCCTACCTGTCAGGGTGGTTAAACACTGGAATAAATTGCCCAGGGAGGTTGTGGAATCCCCATCTCTGGAGATATTTAAGAGTAGGTTGGATAACTGTCTATCAGGGATGGTCTAGACAGTATTTGGTCCTGCCATGAGGGCAGGGGACTGGACTCAATGGCCTCTCGAGGTCCCTTCCAGACCTAGTATTCTATGATTCTATGACTACCATTATCGTGTTTGCTTTTTTTGCAACAGTGTTACACTGAGTGCGTCTAGGTAGCCCCCTTCTGTCAGAAAAAGCTACGCAATTTTCAGGTATCTAAAAGGGTGTCATAAGGAGGAGGAGGGAAAATTGTTCTCCTTGGCCTCTGAGGACAGGACAAGAAGCAATGGGCTTAAACTGCAGCTAGGGAGGTTTAGGTTGGACATTAGGAAAAACTTCCTGCCTGTTAGGGTGGTAAAACACTGGAATAAGTTGCCCAGGGAACTTGTGGAAGCTCCATCTCTGGAGATATTTAAGAGTAGGTTAGATAAATGTCTATCAGGGATGGTCTAGACAGTATTTGGTCCTGCCATGAGGGCAGGGGACTGGACTTGATGACCTCCCGAGGTCCCTTCCAGTTTAGCGTTCTGTGATTCTATGTCAAAAGACAGAGCAAGGGGTCAGTAAGTCCTAGTCTAAGTCAACGTTCCCCCACTGCAGTGGTGTCTTCTGCAATAGACACCAAAGCAGCCGTGGCTAGTTGGCGAGTTCTCCTGCTCATGGCCCTCAAGGACTGTGCTATGCAGATGTCAGCAGGGACTCCCAATCCCTGTGATGGCCCTGGATGGTTTGGATACATACCCACTGCTTCCCAGCACAGCCAGAGAGAAGCGAACCCATCCCTATAGCTTGGGTCCTGCATATTGGCCTTGCTTCGTCACCTGCCAGCTTCTCACCAGGCTTTGGGTGGGTGGTGTGTCCCCTAGCCCAGCTGCACTTCGGCACAGCCAAGTTTGATTGGGGCCATTCTGATGGATAGCGTCAAGTTTTATTTTTAAGTGTTGATTTCAGTTTTATTGATTTCCTTTGTCACAATTGTGGGGAACAAGCGTCGGGCCTGACAATATTCAAACGAGTGGACATTGATTTCAGAAAGTCAATGCTTTCGAACCTTTTGAGCACACATTGCCAATATCACATGGCCAAATGTGCAAAATAAATACCCATCACTTGAAGTCCATGTTCTCACGCAGCATTTTTTTCGCACTGTGTCTCCCTTTACGTTTCTATTAGCAGGGATGGAAACGGAGTTTCACTGCTTTGTTTCATCACCCCAGTAAGTTTTCTTGGGATCTGGATGGATTTTGCAGCGTGTGGGTTCAGCCCATTTAACTCTGCTTGTGTGCTCTTCGACTGAATGTGTGTGCGTGTGTGTGTGTGTTGATGGCAAGTAGCCTCACCCTGCTGCCAGACCATGCGTGTCTCTTCCCAGTAGACCATGTCTGGGAATATGATGGTGGTTATCTGTCGGAAGGTAGCGCTAGCAGTCACATGCATTATGCAAGTGTATCCCACATACCTAGGGTATGTCTACACAGCAACATTATTTCAACATAATATCAAAATACTGTCAAGCTGGAGGACTTCTTATTCTGACTCCTGTAACCCTCATTGTACGCGCAGGAAGGGACGTCAGAGGAAGAGAACTCTATTTCGAAGTAAGTGCTGTGTAGATGCTCCCAATTTCAAAAGAAGTTACACGACTGCCGTAGCTCAATTTGCGTAGCTTATTTCAAGTGAAGGCCTGTTGTGCAGATGCATCTTTGGTGTGGGTCGCTGTCCCTTGGAGTAGCACTTAGATCACTTACAGTGAGCAATAAGAGCAAGGGTGCTCTATAGCTTAAGCTGACGGTCAGCTGGCTTTTAGCTCAAGAGGTAGAAGTTCCTTCTTTAAGCTTCTGAGGTCCCAGGTTTAAATTCACCTGTGGCAGTTACGCAAGCACGCTTTCGCTATCCTATGGGCTAGGTCTAGACTATAGGGCTTTATCGGAAAAAACTCGGCAATTTGCAGAGCTTTTTCCAATTGCTTTTGCAGAAGAACCTTTTCCACCATTTGGCCCAGTCTAGATGGGGCCAAATGGTGGAAAAACCTCCTCTTTCGGGGGAGCCCTTATGCCTCGTGAAACGAGGTATACAGGGCTCCCCAAAAGAGCATGTTTGCTGTTCCACAAAAAAAAAAGCAGAAGGGCAAACGCTTTCCTTGGATGCGATGGGCTTTTTATAGGATAATGGAAGTATCCGGCAAAAACCCTGTAGTCTAGATGTAGCCACAGGTGGTAACTAAGCCCTCCACAAAGCCCCAAGACTAGCTTTCAGCACAAGGAAATCAGCAGAGCTCCATGAAGTCAAGAGATCAGCTCAACCAAGAGTTTCCACCAAGGCTATGTTCTATGCTGCAGGCTTCTTGTGCAAGAACTTGCGGAGCGTCTACACTGCACACGTTCTTTTGCAAGTAAATTTACAGTAAATTATCGTACAGTAAATTTACAGTAAAGTATCGGAACAGAGGGCTTCTTGCGCAGGAGTTATTCCTCTCTCCACGAGGAATAAGCCCTCTTGTGCAATAGCTCTTGAGCAAGAAGGCAGTGTGGATGGGAATGGGGGGTTCTTGTGCAAGAAACCCCTATGGCTCAAATGTCCATCAGAGCTTTCTGGCGCAAAAGAGTGTCCAAATTGCCATGGATGCTCTTGCGCAAAAGCACATGGCAGTGTGGACACACTATTGCACAAGACGGTTTGCGCAAGAAGCCTGCAGTGTAAACGTAGCCCAAGAGTTTCCATCAAGCCAAAATGTCTCACACCAAGCTGAATAGGCGGCTGTCTCCCATCTTAGATGCCAAGCTCTCTGGGGAAGGGACCTTCACTCTAGTATTTATTTGTGCTGTACCTGGCCGAGTGAGGCCGCGGCCTCTAAATGCTACTGCGAGACCCACGAGCAATATCAATACCCTTAAGAACAGCAGCAGAGGGAAAGGAAGGCGGCATTTCAGTCGTAAAGCGAGCTGCTGTCAGGTTGGAGAAACTTCTTTTGATTTTCTAACTGCCGGGTTTAATCTTTATTAAAATTCTCTCCAGAAAGTTAAAAGGCATTCATTTCATCTTTCCCCCCCGCCAGAAATGACATTTATCCCTTGGCAAATCTGAAAGCCTCGAACGTGGGTAATATTTTCATTCCATGCCATGACAAGGCATCGTGTGAGTGTCCCTTCCGAGATGGCCTTGTTTTCAAGCCTGCCACCGTAGTATTAATCAATAATTACAACCGCCATCAACGTGTCACCCTTGAGAGATTTATTTATATTGCAGCCACATTGTTCAGTGACCTAGAGCTATATACAATCACTCTGCCCGCTAGAAAATAAATCATATTACATTTTTGCATGCCCATATAGTTAAAGCTTATCTCCTTCCGTTGTAAAGGACCAGAATTTTCTTTTGGAATTGCCTCTTTCATCTGCGTTTAGTAATCTTATGATTTGGGCCGCAAAAATGATTTTCCAAACCATGTTTGCCGGTCGGAGTTAATCCTTTGAGTTTTTTTTTTTTAATTTTGAAAATGACATGGTGTGTTAATTTGCAGATTAAAATAAAAAGCCTTTGTGTTTGTACTTTAAGGGCCTAGACTTCCTTGCCTGAATATCTGAATAAATACATACATGTTCATTTGGCGTTTGAGCACTAAACTTTCCACAAGAGGGGAATGGTCTTGTTCTTCGGTCAGCTTCACAAAATAAATACAGCTCCTTCGTCAAGACATGGTGGTAGACTTATGGGTAAACATTACATTGAAACAGGAGAAAACAGCAGTTCCTCCCTTGTGATGTTATATTGGTTCTGAAAAGAACGAATAGGGCACATTTAGACAGGTGAATAGATCCTATCCCCAGATTTAAATATGGTGACTGCTTCAAATCTAGACCAAGTCGGTAGAGGTGGGAAATCATGACCATTTGCCATCTATCTCATTCTGCTTCCCAGTGGACCTACGTCTTCTATCAGCTGGACTGAAGTGCATTGATGCAGCTGGGAATCTTGTATTGTCAGCATTTACAGATAAGAGTTATCACCTGGCCTGATAACTGGCTAATGGGAATGGAAGAAGAGCAATGTCGTATCGAACTGTGAGCAAACTGTGGGCAAATACCTAGACCCATATTGCAAACACTTCCACTTACTCACATAGACTATGTCTAGACTTCAGGCTTCTTTTGAAAGAAGCTTTTCTGGAAGAGATCTTCCCCAAAAACGTCTTTCTAAAGAGAGCATCTACACAGCAAAAGCACAAGAACAAAGTGCTCTGCTTTTTCGAAAGATAGCGTCCACATTGATTGGACGCCATCTTGCATTTCAGTTGTGATTACTGTGGACGGATTCTTCACCCGGGCACCTGTGCTTTTTCCTGGAGGCCTCTTCTTTCAAAAAAACCCACTCTCTTCTGTGTCTATGTAACCCACACCCCTAGGGTACGTCTAGACTACAGGCTTTTGTCCACAGAGGCTTTGTCGACAGATACTGTCGACAAAGCCTCTGTCGACAAAGAGCATCTAGACTACATCCAGTTCTGTCGACCAAGCAAGCCGCTTTGTTGACGTGAGCGCGTAGACGCAAAGGACAGTGTAGATACAATAACGCCTTCTGTCGATAGAACTCTGTCAACAAAAGGCGTTATTCCTCGTAGAATGAGGTTTACCGCCGTTGACAAAACTGCCGAGTTCTGTTGACGTTATGTTGACAGAACTCAGTGGTAGTGTAGACACAGGTATAGTAGTCTAGACACACCCCTCGTGTGGTTACTGAGCAATGCAAATGGCACCTAGACCACAGCAACAGTTACGACCAAGAGATCTTTACACTACAGCTTGGGAGCCACCTGACTTTTAGCTCAGAGGTAGAGGCTCTTACAGTCAGCTCCCAAAGTCCCAGGTTTAAATCCACCTGGTGGTGGTTACATCCACATAAACCTTTTTCCAAAAAAGCAGCCTTTTAGATTATTAAAAACTGCTTTCATGTCCCGTCTCAGTCGTCTCCTTTCCAAACTAAACAAGGCCAATTCTCTCAGTCTTCTTTCATACCTCATGTTCTCTAGACCTTCAGTCATTCTTGTTGCTCTTCTCTGGACCTTCTCCAGTGTCTCCACATCTTTCTTGAAATCTGGTGCCCAGAACTGGACACAATACTCCAGTTAAGGCCTAACCAGCGCAGAGTAGAGCGGAAGAATGACTTCTCGTGTCTTGCCCACAACACTCCGGTTCATGACTCCCAGAATCATGTTTGCTTTCTTTGCAACAGTGTTACACTGAGTGCGTCTAGACAGCCCCCTTCCGTCAGAAAAAGCTACACAATTTGCGTAGCTTATTCTGAGACTAAATCGAAAGAGCTTATTTTGAAATTTGGCACAGCATCAAATTTCAAAATAAGGCACTATTCTGACAAATCTCTTATCCCTCATGGAACAAGGGTTAAAGGGACACTGGAACAGCATGTCCTCTATTTCAGGAACTAGCAGGTGCTTGTAAAGACATAGCATTGCTATTTTGCGATACTTCCAGGATCCCGAAAGAGCAATGCAATCTAGATGTACCCAGTACTGTTGACACGATTCTTCTCTTAGGGGATTTCCCCTTCTCAGTTCTCTCCCAATCCCACTTCCCTCACCTAGATCCATGACACCTGCCTTATTTATCCATATTTACCTGTTAGTATAGGCCGTGCACTCAAAGCTACACCAGACACCAAGGACACAGCAGGTTTTGACAATATATGCCAAACTAAACATGGACGGGTATTTCCAAAAGAGTTGCGGTATGCTTGGTGGTGCCGAGGTTACCGAGAAAGATCAGGACTCAGAGTGAAATTAACTTGAAAAGACCAAAAGGAGAGAGCTGAACGAGAAATGCAAAGGAATGGAGCAGTCATGTCCGGCAATTTGGAATCGCTCTGTTTCTTACAATACTGCAATGATTATAAGAATGGCCAGATTGAATCAGACCAAAGGTCCAGCTAGTCCAGTGTCCTGTCTTCCAACTATGGCCAATACCCAGTGCCCCGGAAGGAGTGAACAGAACATGGATCCCTCCCCTGTCATTCATTCCCAGCCTCTGACAAACAGAGGTTGGGGACACCTTTCCTACGCATCCTGGTTAATAAGTATTGATGGACCTAACCTCCATGAATTTATCTAGTTCTTTTTTGAACCCTGTTAAAACCTTGGTCTTCACAACATCCTCTGGCAAGGAGTTCCACAGGTTGTCTGTGTTCTTATGATCTTATGTTCTTAAGTTCTGAACTCCCAGGAGTGGAGCACTTCCCCAGCAGGAGCGTGGGCTAATGCCTCTTGCCGATCTGCATCACGCCATTCATGGAAGCCCCATGGCCCCCGGAGGGGGAATTCTGCAACGAGAAGACGAGAGAAGGGTTGAGCTGTGTTCAGCAAGGAGCGCTTACGGGTTATGAATCCCAACATCACGTGGTACCTGGCCCCGCAGCACCCTGGCCATTGATGTCTTTCTCAAAGCTAGATACGTGGAATAGGAGGGGTCCATGCTCATGTTCAGGCCTGAGAGTATCAGAAGGATTGTTACTAAAAACCACAATGTTCCCTACAGGGATCATTTCTAGGAGGCTGTCTCATCACGCCCTCTGCTTCTTGCCACCCAGACAGAACCCAGCAGCGCAGAAGTCCGAAGCCCTTGCGACGTGTGGCCACGTTCCCTTTTGGAGGATGGTGAGTCTGGCGTCTTGGCTCCCCCTCTTTTGTAGCTCATGGGAAGGGGAGGAAGATAGTGCTGTGGGAAAAGCCAGGGTTTTCTTTGGCTCTTAGTGAGTCTTGTGCTTTCCCCTCTGCCCTGTTTTGCCCTTCCTGCCTGCTTGACCTTGGCGCGAGAGAGGAGCTAGGCAGCCTTCCAATGCAGGCTCATATATTAAACGCCAAAGCTGCAAAGCAACACTTTAGCTCAGTTCCTTATCTCTTCCCATCCCCTCCGCTTGCGGGCAGAGGCCAGACACAGTGTCTTTGTTCTTTGTTCACGCGGATTAGCAAGGATAGAAGCACAACAGAAGTCATCAAACCCCACGTTCTCTCTCCGGCTTCGAAACAAACCTACATACTAACCTCCTTGTCCGACTGCCTCCTGGAAGGGTCGGAGGTCACTGTTCATGGGGACCGGTTCTGCCATGTGCCGGCTGGGTCGGCTTTCACAAATGCCCCGTCCAGAGCTCTTCCCTCACTCAGCCGAAATAATGCAGGATCCGTTCTCCACACCGGAGCTCAAAAGCTCGTCTCTCTCTCACCAGCAGAAGGGGAACCAGTGAAAGACACGCCCTCACCGCCCCGGCCTCTCTCGTGTCCTGAGACCAACATAGCTCCCCACCACTGTCAGCAAATATTATGGATTCATTTAACACACCCACGCACGTGCCCGGATAGGCAAGGACACAGGGCCTGTTCCATATCCCACTGAGATCAACGGGAGACTTTCCATTCATGCCTCTTTAGGCCCCTTTCTCTAGCAAACCTATTGGTTTGGTTAAAACCTTGTCCTTCCCTTTGTCTGCTAATCAGCTGGGTGGCATTTGAATCTTTCCCGGGTGGCCACTTAAGCATTCAGCATACAGGGAACACTGTTCCTCACCCTGGATACAGGAACTCCTTGCCAGAGGAGGCGATGAAGGCTAGGACTTCAACAGGGTTCAAAAAAGAGCTAGATAGATTCATGGAGGTTAGGCCAGCAATGGCTATTCGCCAGGATGGGTCGGAACGGTGTCCCTAGCCTCTCTTTGTCTGGAAATGGGTGACAGGGGAGAGATTACATGAGGGTTCCTTGCTGTGTTCTCTCCCTCTGGGGCATCTGGCATTGACCACTGTTGGCAGACAGGACACTGGGTGGATGGACCATTGGTCTGACCCCATCTGGCCGTTCTTATGTTCTTGTTCTTACAAGCCGATTACAACAAGTCTTGAAAGGCAGCTGAACTGGCCTGCAGCTGGAGGCCTTGGGTGTTACTACAGCTTGGGTCCAACTCTTGCCCCCCCAGTTGAGTTCTTGTTTCCAGGTGTTTTTCAGTGTTTCTTTTGGTGGGGAGGCAGAGGAGAACCCCGATTATGTCAGGCCCCTGTCTCATATAGCTCATGTGTAAGGCAGGAACCCTTGGTCTTCCAGTGGGAAAACATGGGCCCTCCAAACGGGCTGGGGGCTCCAGGACCAGGTGACTCGGACCCCTGTTTCTGCAGGGTCGTAGCAGCCATTGCCTACAGCCTGACTGGAGTGTCCCCACAGGAAGACTTAGCTCTTCCACAGTCCATTGTTTGGGCTAACGGGCCAGCGCTGTGTGGTTTTTTTATGGTTTCCTGAGCATATTTTCACAAAGAATATGAGGTGTACCGTCGCCATGCACCTGTGTCTTAGTGACGTGAGAGGCGCCTTCAGGTTCCATGCCCGCAGCAGGTCAGTGCTGCCCGGGCAAAGCCTGGTACCAGCCCAAGAGCCTCCATGGATGTGCTTGTAGTGAGGAGAAGTGGCCGCCTTGAAGGGGAGGAGCTCCGCCCTGGGCCCTGGTGGGCAGAGCCCTGTCCCACCCCAGTATCCTGCCACAAGTCAGGAGGAAGGACAGGGCGTTCCAAAGGCAGGTCCAGGGGAACAGTTGGAATCCAGCTACTGGAGGGGCCAGTCGCCTTTGGAGCCCCCAAGGTGGGAGGTGGCTACAGACCTCAAGGAAGCTGAGGACTCACCACGACCAGTGGGACCCCACCCCAGAGGAGCTGCCAAACCTGACGGAGGTTCCATTCCCCAGTGACCCAGACAATCTGCTACTGAGCCAGGTGTGCCCGGAGGGGGAGTTTGGAAGTAGCCCAGGGCAGCCAACCCTGGTCTGGCCGAGATAGTGTTGGTGAGCGAGCCAGCGTGTTGCAGTCAGGAACCCCGCTGACTCAGTGGCAGGCCGATCTGCCACTGTTAGAGCCCCGGGTTGGGATGCAGTGGAGTGGGTGCACCTGCGTCCCCCCCGCATCCCACCCCATCAATGGCTGTCAGCCCCCTGCTTCTCTGGGTTAAGCACCTGCTCTTGTCAGCTCTCCGCCAAAGCTAGGAGACCTGGCTGTTGGCTGCCCCCACCCTCCCTAATCTGGGGCCTGGCTTACTGACTGTTTGCTTGGCCTGACAACAGGCCCAAGCCTCTGACCTGTTTGCTGCCCCCACCCCGCGCTCGGGCCTGGGCTTGTTGGCTGTATCTGTGGGGGGCCCTTGCCTGGAGGCTGCACTCACAACGCTAGTCACCCGGCTCATTCCCCGTGTACGGCACCCAAGGGCGTAGTGAGGGCAGATTAGCCACCCACAGACCCGGGGGGGGGGAGCCATGCCCCAACCTGGCTACAGTGCTGACTGGACACTCGCTCACATCTCACTCTGGACCTGGAGTCCTGCCAGCGAGGATGAGCGGTTAGCTCATTCTCTCTGCCTTGCTCTCTGGCCCGTCCGGGGAGTGGACCGGTTCGTACACATTGGCAAGTCTTACATATCTCTCAACCCTGCCTGGGGCTGGCTTTTCTTGTTTTGAATAAACCCTGCCCATGTTCTCTCTACCTTTCCAGCTTTCTTTCAGCGCCCCCCTTTAAGGCTGCAGAAATAGGACTCCTCCCTCCTGTGCGATCAAGAATTCACTCCCTGCAGCTGGTTGCATAACACATCCTTCTTCCTCTCGGTATGATGAGCCACTACACGTGCGACTGATTTCAAACAGGAAAACCTCCCCGAAGAGCTGCAGTGGACTGCCAGGTTGCTAGCTTAATTCGTAGCTGCCAAACCAGAGAAAAGACAGGTACATCTCCACCCTGGGGAAGAGTCCTTTGCACTGAAGTTTTCCTGGAAGTCCTCGTGCAAGAAAGTATTGTTGTAGAGCAAGCCAAAACTCGGACTTGTTTTTTTTAAATGAGACATTGTAGCAGTAGCAAGATGCTTTTAACAACCAGATAAACACCGACCCTGAAACGTCACAAACCTGCAGGCTTCCCAGTAGGATTTTAAGTTGGGTTTCTGCTGTAGACACATCAACCTTCCTTCCGAGGGGGCAAGGGGGAAAGGCGCTCGGTGTATCCTCCTGCCATCAGGAGGGAGGAAAATCTATATGTACACAAATTCATGAAGTCTAGGGGAGTTTGTCCGTTCATTTCAAGAGGGCCAGGCGAGGACAGATTTAAGGAAGCAGAGATTAGTGTGTAGATTGCCTTTGCACAGTGATTCTATAAAGGGCTAAGTGAATGAAATTGGTACCCGTAAACCCTATCAGGAATAGAGAAGCATCTGCAAGGACAAGTCTTGTAAGGGGGTGCACAAAGTATCTAAATACATGCCCTATATACACTTGCCGGCACATATAGCTAGGATGCGCAGGAACGGTGTCCCTAGTCTGGTTGTCAGAGGCTGGAAATGGGTGACAGGGGAGGGATCGCTTGATGATTCCCCATTCTGTTCACTCCCTCTGGGGCATCTGGCATTGGCCACTGTTGTCGGACAGGACACTGGGCTAGATGGACGTTTGTTCTCACCCAGTCTGGCTGCTTTGATGTGCTTATGGTAGAGGAAATTTTACATGTCCCAATGCTTTGTTTGGTTTCCCTCTGCAGACCTCCTTTAGTTTGTGAGGGCAGGTCTCGACTTGCTTTCTCTTTCGAAAGAAGATATGCAAATCTG
>CM057848.1:3875532-3889695 GCA_030068395.1 Apalone spinifera | reverse complement strand
TCATTTGCAATTTCGGTCACCCTCATTAGCCTCCCTAGTTCGAAGTAGGGGGCTCGTGTAGACATGCCCTTAGCTTTTTAGTTTTTAGACTGTCACTGCACATTGAGCAGATGTTTTCAGGGAACTATCCAAAATCCCTTTCTTGAGTGGTAACAGCTATTTTACACCCCATCGTTTTTGTCTCTGTAGTTAGGATATTTTCCCATGTGCATTACTTTGTACTTATCAACACTGAATTCCATCTGCCTTTGTGTTGCCCAGTCACCCATTTTGTGAGATCCCTTTGTAGCTCCTTGCAGTCTGCTTTGGATTAGTCATTGTTTACCCCTTTTTTAAGAACATTGATGAGACGTTTAACAGCAGTGGTCCAAATGCAGATCCTTGCAGCACAACACTCATTCCTACACTCCCTCCCTCTATCTTTTAAGTGGAGTACTGGGCAATGTTTTCATGATGAGCTAACGATCTTTCAATTACCTGAATGCCCAGCTTTTGGGTTCTTCTTACTCACCCCGCCCCTCCTTTTTTTTTATAGCAAACTCCTTGCCCCAAAGGCAAAGCTGCAAAACTGTTGCATTTAAGAACTGCCTCTGGAGTCAGAGCGTGGGTTTTAAGCAAACCTCAAACATGAAATCTAGAAGTTCAAACTTGGGAGGGGGGGGATACTGCCCCCTAGTTCCCCATAAATGGCATCCCTGTTTCTTAGGGATGCTTTCATGTCTACTTGGCCAGGTTATTGAATCTACTGCCTTTGTTAATGATCTATGGACTGGAGAGAAGTTAAGGCATGCTTTCATTTTATTTATGCATAGAGTACAGTTAGGAAAAGCCTCTCTGGGCATTAACCCAGCACAGGGCCAATAACAACCTGGTGTCCTTGTATCAGCTTTTCCAAAAGGGTTAATTGGCTATACAGATCTCCTTTATTAAAATAGTGCTCACCTCAAACGCACTGAGCTCAAATGAGCAGCAGCTGGTGGTTGACTTTAAGCACTGCGTGCTCCTAGCAGGGTGGGAGGAGACTTTGTGCACTCCCCCCGCCCCCAAGCCCTGATTGCCCTGGGGAAGGGGGAGAGCATGTAAAGTCTCCTCCCACCCCGCCCCTGTCCTGCAAGGAGCGTGTGGTGCTTAGAGGTGCCTCACGCCTTGTAGGGCGGGAGGAGACTTCCCGCACTTCCTCCTGCCTCCTGGCCCTGATTGGCCTGAGGGCGGGGGAGCGGTGGGGCCTCCATGGGCTGGATCAACCCACTTGGTGGGCCAGATTCGACCCGCGACATCTCTTTTGCCTGCCTCTGGCCCAGATCCTGGCTTAAAATTCACACAAAGAAGAGACTGCAGGCAGGTACCTCTTTCAATTCAGACCTCAACACCTTCTCCCATTGGCTCTCCTGGCTCCCTGCCAACACCTCCTAGCTACCTGAGTTTAACCCTTTGGTTACTGAATGGTGGGATGTTCAGGGAACGCCAGCACTCTTCCTATCCATCACACCTCCCGAGTTCTGTCCCTTGTTCATGCCCATAAATGCTGTGTCTAATTTTGCATTCCTTTGCAAAGCACACCTGCAACCCAGCCACATGCTTGTACCTCCCCATGAGCTGAAGGCCAGGGCTGTTCTTACCCATATGCAAAATATGCAGCTGCATAGTGCACCTGAACATCTGGGGAACCACTGGATCATAATGTCCATCCAACCACCTCTTCCTATCTCTGTTCTGTGGTTCTGCTTCCTCCAGAAAGGAGCTACAGTAGTTAACTTACAAGTGGAAAAGCCTGCCAGACGTATTAGCAGAACATTGAACTTGTGAAGAACCATTCCAGTGGTATTGAAAAAACGTAAAAAACACCGTGAGGTCCTGTAGCACCTTAGTCTTGTTCTACACTAGGGAGTTATTTCGAAATAACCTCCCTTATTTTGAAATAATAAGCAGAGAGTCCATATTACTAACCCCGTTATTTCAAAATAAGGGGCTGGTTATTTCAAAATAATAACTCCTGCTTTCCATGAGCAACAATGCTAATTTCGAAATAGTTATTTCGAAATAGTGGCAGTGTGGATGCTCTGGTGGCTCTGGTGCCGCTATTTCGAAATAACTACTCCCCAGAGTAATTCGAACTAATTATTCCCCAGTGCTAACCGGGGCTCTAAGTTGAGGTAGTGTGTCCACATTAAGGAATCCTACTACTTCTACTAAACCCTTGTACTCCAAGTGGAGCATAAGTCGTCTACAAGTCTCCTCGACTTCACACTGTCTCGAGACAAAACTTCTAGCTGACTCCAGGAGTATTCCAGTTGTTGTCCTTCAATCTCAGTAGATCTTTTCCACGTTGTCTGAGGGTTTCCTCTTTTGTGTTTTCTTTGCGGGTTGCATGTGAGAGCTTGACGGACTATTCTGGAAGATGGTTTTCTGAGCGTGTGGCCTAGCCCTCCCGACTTGCTTCTTTAAGGGAGCCTGCCTTGGACTAATTTTCAGGCGTCCCTGTAGTGCAGACGCATTATTTCAAAATAGTTATTTCAGGCGTTATTATTTTGAAATAACTCATTTTGAAATAATTTCTTAGTTTAGACATGCCTTTAGAAACTAACTAACTACACACACACACACACACACACACACACACACACACACAAGCCATTTAAGAGGCATTTGCCAACCCCAGGTATATACTATCAGTTTCTGAATTTACTGTGTTAGTTGATGGGACCTTTGTTTACAATTTAGTTTAAAAATATTTCATTCGTGTGTTGCTGAAGATTATAAAATCACTCTCCCCCCCTCCCACAGTTGCCATCAGAAATAGGGACATCAGTGTAATAATACTGTGCAAGGGCCAATCAGTCCTAAGGGACGGCCCTGCTGATGGCTGGTCCATCTCATTGACATGGATTGGATTTGTGTGGCTCGTTGATGGATCCTGTATAAGGCAACAGAGAGACTCCAATGTAGCTCATGAGGTAAGCTAGCCAATCAATCATAGGAGGACCCAATTGTGAGAACATGGCCAAAACAGCTAAAATGCGTTAAGGTTCTTCAAGGCAAGAACATTTTGTGGGAGGGCATGGCCCTGGGAGAGGGGATAACAATTCACTTCTGCCACAGGTAGGAGTGGGGGAGAGGAATCGAAACGGGGCTATCCAGAAGACGTTAACATGCCTAAAATGATAAAACTCACTGAACATTCTCCCAGAAATGTGGTGGTAATTTTAAAACTTCTTTTGATCAAGTCACACTTCCACCGGCTGCCTGTGGAAGTCCAATTGCCCTTAAATAGCTGCTGTTGAGACGGTCAGGTTGCTAACCGAGTAAGCCTTTGCTCTTGGCTCTTGTTCTTGACTGCACCAAGAGCCCTCAGCCCCAAATGTTATGCTTCATTTGAGCTGTTTAAAACCGAGGCTAATTGCTCAGCAGAAAGGGACTGCCAAATAAAGAATGAACGAACACGAACGGTTTTCTTTCCAAAAATGTTAAATCAAAAGGTTCCGGGATGGTTTTGGCTGGTTTCGTTTCAGAAACAATTTGATAACTTTGATATGGATTCACAAAATGTTTTCAGTGACCCAAGTCTGCACTGAGCACAAAATGATTAGACTGAAAAATTTCAGCCAGCTCTGCTGACTTGAACATCTCCATATTCTTCCCAGGTCACCTCAAATCCCCTTTCTCATTCTAGGTTAGCCTTCTGCCGAGTTCGTAGACCCCACCTATTTCTCAGGTGTTTGTGGATGTGGATGTGTGTGAAAAGACTTTTCAAGCCACCATTAAGAATATTATTGTCATGGGCAATAAATACTACTTGAATGGTCATGGGCTACTCATCATAAATTTTTATTTCTCTTGTTTGCAATTAATGGGCAAACAGAATTTCATCATCAGAAATACGTACTCTCGATATGCTGTGAGAAAATACTGTTACTATTCAAAGACCTATGACAAATCTGGCTATGATATCAATGAGTCTAATTACATCCCCTTAAATGCAATGAAAACAAGATCAAAATTACAATAAAATTCAATGCATTTTCAATAGTTTTTAATAACCAAAAAAGGGTCAAGAGCCTTGATATAAATCAAAATTAGTTAATTAAATTACATATATATTTAAAAAAGAAATGAGAACATGGAGTGATAAAAGTGCTGTTCATTTGTCCCAAGCAACAGCAACATTTGAAGTAAGCTCAGAAGTCATGCAGACATTAATGGAGCATTGGCCTTACATTTGCAGAGACAGACACGAGGGAAACATAAGTGTCAACTGATTGTGATTTATCCCACAAGCTTTGGACACAGACATTTAAGTCTTTTCAGCTAAAAAAGGACCTTAATTTGAGAAGCAAGAAATGAAAGTTGGCTTGAAATCTTTAGATTATGAGATCCATAAATTGTTTTAAGATTAAAAACAAGCAAACCAAAAGAAAGAACCAATTATACGGCAACATAGATTTTGTATCTGACCTATATACAAAAAAAAAACCCCAACTAAAATTGGTGTCTTATCTCCTGAGGGATGGTACCAAAGCCCTCTGATGTCGAAAGGGTTCAAGAGTGTAGATTTTGAGATCTTCTTAATGATGAGAAAAGCTTTATCTTAGAGCAGAGATCATAAAAGAGATTTCAGGGGAAAAAAGAGATGGATAGTTCAGGGAACTCACAAGAGAAGCTAATGTTATGCATCTAGGGCACTAGCTGGAATCCACATCAGGGAAGTAGACCATGAGGAGATGTCACATAGGTCACGACTGTCTGGTTCCCGTTGGACAAGGCCTTGTCTTGATTAAGATTTGGAAGATATTAGGACTACCATGTTTGTGCAAGTTCCTACCCTGACTGGCAACTTTGCAAAAAGGGGAAGAATGCAGCTGACCCGGACACTCAACTACTTCTTCCTCCGGAGAACGGACTCATTCATCACTTGAGTGAAAAGCATGCTGGGGCAGTCTGGAGAACCGTACGCTACTGAAGTACTATAGTAAATGCCTGTCTCTTACACAGCAGCACTGGGAAACAGATCACTTTATCCTTGATGGTGATCACAAGCACTCAAAAAAACCCAACAGAAGTGATGAGTTGGAGTGAAGACAAATGGAGGAACCTCTAGGGCCCTTTTTTTAAAACTTTTTCCATATGGAGGGAATCCCATTGTTCTCCTTGTGTGAAAGTCCTCCCCAGCTGGAGTTTGTCACATGAGCAAGTCACTTGTCCATGCATGACTGTTCTTTGCTGTGAATGTTCAGACCAACATGTGAGCAATCACAGCTAAGTTCCTCAGATGTGGATTGACATCATTTGAGGTGCATTGTCAGTCAAGAACTTCAATTTACTTTCACAATCGATGGGCAAAACCTGTTGATAATCTGCCAGAAGCAAACATTTGAAACACAAATACATAGCCACCACCCATAACTACAAACCCTAAAATCATACATGCAGATGACCAGAATAAACAGAGTTAGCGAATCATAAGCTTGCCATAGACAGCTCACTTGGTCCACTTTGCACAAGATCTGGTGCAAACATACGACAGCGATTGCAACAGTGTTTTGTATGTTCATCCAAAAAATCCAATGACGTCACACCCTAACAGAGTCTCAATGTATGCCCCAAATTAAAAAAAAATAGTAAGAGACCCCCCCTCCCCAAAAGTGCCACAGTGGCTTAACAACCAAGTAAAAGAAGCAGTGAGAAATAAAAAGGCATTTTTTACAAGTTAGAAAATAGAAAGGAGCATAAACTCTGGCATTTGAAATGTAAAAAAACAATTAATAGAATCATAGACTCATAGAGCTGGAAGAGACCTCAGGAGGTCATCAAGTCCAGCCCCCTGCCTGAGGCAGGACCAATCCCAATTAAATCAACCCAGCCAGGACTTTGTCAAGCCAAGACTTAAACACCTCTATGGATGGAGATTCCACCATCTCCCTAGGGAACCCAGCCCAGTGTTTCACCACCCTCCTAGTGAAATAGTTTATCCTATTATCAAACCTAGACCTCTCCCACTGTAACTTGAGCCCATTGCTCCTTGTTCTACCATCCGTACTTACTGTGAACAGCCTCTCTCCAGCCTCTTTGCAGAAGAGAAGAGAGAGGGGGGATTTGATAGCAGCCTTCAACTTTCTGAAGGGGGGTTCCAGACTAAACAAACCCAAATCCCTCAGTCTCTCCTCATAGGTCATGTGCTCCAGCCCCCTAATCATTTCAGTCACCCTCCACTGGACCCTCTCCAATGTGTCCACATCCTTTCTATAGTGGGGGGCCCAGAACTGGACACAATACTCCAGATGTGGCCTCACCAGAGCTGAATAAAGGGAAATAATCACTTCTCTAGATCTGCTGGCAATGCTCTTCCTAATGCACCCTAATATGCCATTAGCCTTCTTGGCGACAAGGGCACACTGCTGACTCACATCCAGCTTCTCATCCACTGCAATTCCCAGGTCCTTTTCTGCAGGAAAGCCAAAAACAATTTGAAGAACAGTTTGATGACAAGACCTGGAAAAGTGATAGCAATTGTGAAAGTACATTAGCAGCAGGAAGTACTAAACAAAGTTCCTCCCAGAGCCTTAGGTGAAGAGGGAAAGGCGTTTGGATGAGGAAGGGGTTTTCTCTCTGAGCATTTTGAGCACCACCAAAATTTCTGCCAATTAGCCTCCTCTATCAGTGCAGACAGAGTTGTTGCATCAATCAAACCTGCCCGCGTGCGTTCATGAAAAAAAAAAAAAAGGTCTGAAAAACAGGGCACAGGAGGGAAACTATTCCAATCCTCTCCCATGGGACCGCAAGCCAGGCAGGTGCAGAAGTAAACACAAAACCTCGCGTGTCAAAGCGAGGGACATTAAAAGCTCCAAGTCCTGTTGTTCCAGGGGATTAAAATAATGCAGGGGCTCTGCTGCCTGTCAAAAGATCTGCAAAAAGCTGCTGCCCATGTGTCAAACTTTGGCCTGCAGACAGGAGTAAGTTATGATGAGCCTTTTAATGCTGTTAATTCTTTTGTATTCCTTAATCGGCTTCAAACGTTCGTGGCGCCCAGCCAGGCCAGAATGTATATTCCAAATCGCTGAAAGTTATGGATTCTTCTCCATATATTTCACTTGTCAGATTTAAAGGCTGTTTTGGGAAAGCTGAAAAAAAAAAATTCCTAGGATTAGTTTCTACAGAAACTCTCTTTTACAAATCACACTGGCAAAGCCATGCAAATGAACTGATCCAAAACACCCAGAATGGGCACAAAACAGCCAGGAGAGTTCCCGTAAGTCTGTCAAAATCCCGAAGCTAGAGTTGGACAAGTTGAGCTCTGGTTTGGATGGGGTTTAAAGGATCTCTGCCTGTACGCAGCAAATATGTCCTTGTTGAAAGCAAGAGGACTAGCCAGAGGAATAAAGTCTGTTTGCAGGATCAGAGCCAAAGACCGATATGCTGAAGCTGGGTCAGAACGGGAGCTAATGTCTAGGCACACACATCTGTTTGCAAGAATGAGGCCTGCATGTTTTTAATCCTCCACCCTTTTTCTAGTTAGACTCCAATCCTGCAAACACGAATGCACATGCTTCGGGTTAAACACAGAAATAACTTAAATGGGAGCTACTTTATGGGGGTAAACTCCAGCATCCAAAAGTACAGTAGTACCTCAGAGTTATGAACATCTCAGGACTGGAGGTTGTTTGTAACTCTGAAATGTCTGTAACTCTGACTTAATACAGCTTTGAAACTTTATACAATAAGAAAATATTGCTTTCCCTTTATTTTTTAGTAGTTTACATTTAAAACAGTACTGTAGTATAGTTGCTTATTTTTCCTTTGGTCTTTAGTGCTGCCTGATTGCATATTTCTGGTTCCAAATGAGGTGTGAGTTTGACTGGTGAGTTTGTAACTCTGGTATTTGTAAATCTGAGGCCATGGCTTCACTCCAAAGAAGATTGACGCTTCCACAATTGATTTTCCGGAGTTCGATTTAGTGGGTCTAGTAAAGACCCACTAAATCAAACTCAGAGGGTGCCCCTGTTGGCAGCCGATACTCCTGCTCCTCCAAGGCGTAAGGGAAGCCAATGGGAAACTCAAATCAAGATACATCCACTCCAGCTACATAATTAATGTAGCTGGAGTTGCATACCTTAATTTGACCTTCCCCTTTAATGTAGCTGGTGTTGCATACCTTAATTCGACCTTCCCCTGGCCTGACGTTCTACTGTATTTGTAGGACCAGAGTCTCAGAATGTAAGATCTTCTAGGTAAGGACTGGCACTAATTGTCATTATAGCACCTAGCACAAGAAGACCTTGATCTCAGTGGAAGCCCTTAGCCATTACCGTAGTAAAAGTCCTTATAATTCAGAGTGTACAGAAAGATGTGGCAATACAAGGACAAAAGAAGAAAAATCAAAATTAGCCAAGGAGTAAAGCAGGAACAAAAAAATACCAAAAATATCCTCAGCCGCTTTGATCCTCTCAGATAATATTAAAGGCTGAGCAATGCCCAAAAGAAATGACAACACAGTACAGATTAAGCAAACTGTCTCCCAGGTAACTGTGCTGTCCCTGGTTCCACAATCAGCCATCATTCATTAAATCATAACGTAGATGTGTATTGCATGGCAAAGGCAGAGGTGTTTGTAAAGGAGTCCCAAAATACCTGGGCTGTCAGCTCCTACATACCCTTGTTGGTAATGAAGTCGATTCAGATTACCTGCTTGACTAAAGCATGCCAGACGGCAAGAGAAGGACTTGGGTTCTCTCCAGAAATCTAAAATAGCCTTACGGGTCCAAAACAAAGCAAAACAAACCTGAGCAACGATCTGTCCAGGAGCAACATCTGGGCTCTCTCAGACAGAATGCAAATGGGCACCGAACATCCAATGCAAATGGCTTCTTGGTGCTCTCGGTGACGAGGTATACCCCCGGTTCACTGTGTCAGACCACGCTAGATAATAGGCACCCTTTTCTGAGGGGATCTAAAGCCGCTGCTGAGTCTGTATTTCTGGGGAAGGCAAGTTACGTCCAGGGGCTGGATTCTGCCCTCTCTCATTAGAGTGAAATCAATAGGTCTACTGGCAGAGTAGAGTAGTAGGCAAGGGAGTAGGGGGGGGGGAGAGGGATTTTGGCCCTAATATAGCCAGACCCTACTGGCATGAGCCCTCATTCTGCAGTCTTTGTTCAAACCTAGTGGCACTTACTCCTCCAAGTAGTCTTTGCAAGTGTTGGCAGTTATGTGTCCTATGCCCCATAACATTCTGCTTTGGTTCTGAGGGGGATGGGCCTTGAGGAGCAATGGCTGATGTTGATGAAGGATTTACCCCTGCAGGAATGGGAGGAGTGGCCTGGAATCCAATGACACTTCCATTTTCCTTATA
This sequence comes from Apalone spinifera, assembly GCA_030068395.1. Lineage (NCBI taxonomy): Eukaryota > Metazoa > Chordata > Testudines > Trionychidae > Apalone > Apalone spinifera. The sequence goes on along the minus strand of CM057848.1, from coordinate 3,880,355 downwards.
AAGATGCTCTAGTTTAATGAGCTTTCCAGGAGCAGAACTGGGAGCCAAGCATTGCTTCGTTTCAGTCCGCCCGTGCCATGGTTCCGCCTCGGCACCTCTGGGCCTGACAGCTCAGAGCCCGGCACCTTTGGACCTCACAGCTCAGAGCCTGGAACCTCTGGGCCTGGCAACTCAGAGCCTGGAACCTTTGGGCCTGGCAACTCAGAGCCTGGAACCTCTGGACCTGGCGGTTCAGAGCCTGGAACCTCTGGGCCTGGCAACTCAGAGCCTGGAACCTCTGGGCCTGGCGGTTCAGAGCCTGGAACCTCTGGGCCTGGCCGTTCAGAGTCTGGAACCTCTGGGCCTGGCAGCTCAGAGCCCAGCACCTCTGGGCCTGGTGGTTCAGAGCCTGGAACCTCTGGGCCTGGCAGTTCAGAGCCTGGAACCTCTGGGCCTGGCAGCTGAGAGCCCAGCACCTCTGGGCCTGGTGGTTCAGAGCCTGGAACCCCTGGGCCTGGCGGCTCAGAACCCGGAACCTCTGGGCCTGGCAGCTCAGAGCCTGGAACCCCTGGGCCTGGCAGTTCATAGTCCCAGCAGCTCTTGGCTTCCTGCCTCAGTTATGAAAGTTAAAAAAAAACAAAACCCTTGAGGCCTGGCACCTAATGGCTTGATCCAGCACCCCTTTAGTTACAAACTGAGCACTGGACCCAAGCCCATCCCTCGGGATCTCTGAGCCCTCATCCTAGAATTTTTTAAAAAACCAAAGAGCTCTCTCCGAATTTCAGAACCCTACAAACACGGGTTTTCTTGAGAGCCTTTACAATTCACCTTTAAGTGCCTTAGAGTCATCCCCACCACATCAAAGTTTAATTTACTCGATTTCACCACAATGTCCTGGCTCTATTGAGGCCAAGGATGAATTATGGCCTGCTAATAAAAGGACAAATTAAATGCAAACAGCCCCCTGACTGAATTATTAAAGACTCACCTCTCTCGGCCCATATCAGATCCTACGGCTTGTTGGGTTTATTTATTAGCATGTAATCACTTGATATTTTCGCCTCTGTAGCTCAGTGTGTCAGGTCTGCAGGGGCGCCGAGACAAAGGTTGCATTAGCGGGGACAGAGTCTGTGCACTGCCGTTGGGTTACATCTGGAGGCAGGCAGCTCTGGTTTGGTTGGTAACGTTCAGCCAGGAACGTGGGTGCTGTTCCAGACTTAGTGCTGTGTCACCTCAATAGTACAGCTGGTCCCCAGCCATGCTTCCGGGGGAACATCTTCTGGTTTCTGTCCCACATTTAACTGCTCCTCCCTGAAGAAGCGGAGCACGAGCTAAGCACGGCTGTAGTTGCTAGCGGTGACGCAAGCACTCATGTTTGGAGCTGGATACTATTCACCATGGGTGGCGGGTGAAGGCCCAGCTGCCGAAGGAAGCCGCAGCCCCGCCCCTTCCTCCTGAGGCCCGCCCTTGGAGCCTAGCTCCGCCCACCTCCAGCCCAATCCTTCCTGTCCACCTGGAGATACGGGGCTGTCATGCTGAAGCTGTGACCCCAACCCCAAACCTCCCCTGCAGCCAGCGTTTCTGCCCTCTCTGGTGGCTGGGAAAGCTGGGCTGCTGCACCACGGCCACAGACTTCCTGGCAGCTGTGGTGTGTAGGCAATTTTGGATGGCTGTGCCCTCCCTTGCCTACATTACTGGCAGCCCATGCTCTTCACTGAGCATGAATTTTGAGCTTTGTCCTACACAGAGCAAGAACGGAAGCCAGCGGCTCATCAGAGACCCCCTATAGGCCAAAGACCCATTATTGGCATTGGGATTTGAACTGGTGTGCAGATGTGTATCTGAGTTAACATTGTACTCTCAGGCACAATCCCACCTGAACTGTTAGGTGACAAGACTCTACTCTGTTGCCAATGGACATCTAGTACCTGGAGAATGCTCCTCTTTGCAATATTCTACTAATTTGCCAGCCAGAGCTTCATAATATGAAGGAAAATGGTGCCAAAAGGGTTCCTCACAGAAGCTATGCCCTAAAATGCTTGAGTTTTATTGAGACACTAGCCTCCTTTTCTTGGGGAGGAATTACCCAGAATCCTTCTAACCGCTACAGGCTGACAGAACAGATTTACACACCTATCTAATGTGGCTAAAAATTGTAAAGAATTCCCTTGGCATATTGCCAGAATCCTTTCATTTAGCAGGAGGTGGATAAGAATCAGGGGAAATGTATTTAACTCACCTGGAGAGCATTTAATAATTGGTGACCCTCCCACGCTATAATTTTAAGAATTACTCTCTCTGGTTAGAGAATCAAGGAAGGATTTAGAAACCCCAAGAGGTGAAGAAAGTAAACGGGAGGGCATTCTTTCAGGGTGAAATTCATCGTTAGGCGAACTATGCTTGGAAAGCCGCCGCCGGAGGCTAAAACACTTCAATACCAAGTCCTTGCTGAGGTGAATTTCACTCTATGAGGAAGCAGGATAAAAAACTGAGGTCCAGCATCCCAGAAGTAGGCCGGGGACAATAAAGGGATGTGGGGACACACTTTAGAAAGGGAGCTTTGGGCAGAGAGGGTTGTAGAGCAGCTTGAAAAAGTGGATGATGGAACGTTTTCATTAGCCTTGCCCGGCTGGTCAAAATGTTCCACAGAGATTGGTCAGCTCACCTGATGACCTTCTCAGCAACGCTGCAGGTTGCCGGAGAGCCCGGGGCTTGGGGCTGCAGGGCAGCCTTTCATGCAGAGTGTGCTAAAGTCCATCAAGCGAGGGCAGCCATCCATCCAGATTGCTCAGTGGTGGGGACCCAGGGTTTCCAGGGTCGACAGTCCTGGTCCAGCCAGCTAGGTGGCTGAGCTGCTCAAAAATATGCAATCTCATAAAAATAGCCTCTGTCCCAGAGGAGTTGGGGGTAGCAAAGGTTGTACCTGTATTAAAAGAGAGGTTCTGGGGTGATACACAGAGACCATTCTCAAGCTTTTATGCAAATCTGTGGTGTGGCCTCATCTGGAAACTGTGTGTAGCTATGGGCACCCCATCTCAGAAGGACATTGCAGAATTAGAGGGTGTCACAGAAGGGGGGACAAGAGTAACCAGGGCGTAGAGAAATACTATGAAGAAAAGCTGAGAAGGGCGGGATTGTTTTTCATAGCAAGGAATCAAATGTGGGAAATGAATGAGCTTGAGAAGCAGGTCGGGAACTTCTGTTTTGCCTTTCTCATAATAGAACAACAGTGGGACATTCAGAATAGAAAAGGAAACAGTTTTTCATAGAATCATAGGACACTAGAATTGGAAGGGCCCTCAAGAGGTCATCAAGGCCAGTCCCCTGCCCCCACAGCAGGACCAAGAACCATCTAGATCATCCCTGATAGATGCCCATCTAACCTGCTCTTAAATATCTCTAGTGATGGAGATTCCACAACCTCCCTAGGAAATTTATTCCAGGGTTTAACCACCCTGACAATTAGGAAGCTTTTCCTAATGTCCAACCTAAACTTCCCTTGCTGTAATTGAAGCCCATTGCTTCTTGTCCTATCTTTAGAGGCTAAGGAGAACATTTTTTCTCCCTTCTCTTCGTAACACCCTTTTAGGTACTTGAAACCCGCTATCATGTCCCCTCTCAGTCTTCTCTTTTCTAAACTAAACAAACCCAATTCTTTCAGCCTTCCCTCCTAGCTCATGTCTTCTAGACCTTTAATCATTTTTGTTGCTCTTCTCTGGACCTTCTCCAATTTCTCCTCATCTTCCTTGAAATGTGGTGCCCAGAACTGGATGCAATAATCCGACTGAGGCCTAATCAGTGCAGAGTAGAGCAGAAGAATTATTTCTCAATTCTTGCTCACAACACTCCTATTAATGCATCCCAGAATCATGTTTGGGGTTGGGTTTTTTTTTTTTTTTTTTTTTTGAAAAACATAAACCAAGTTTTTCATAAAACATGTAACAAAACTGCATGTTTTGCCACAGGAAATTGTTGAGGCCGAGACCTTCGATTTAAAGATGGATCAGATGATTGATTATATGCCTAATAAAAATATCTTGAATTTTCATAGTTAATGACAATTTTGTGGAAGTTGTGATGCTTGCAGATCAGTGCCAGCTCTTGCAAAGGCCCACAGAGAAAGGCAGAACAGGCGCCAGTCTAGCTCACCCATATGTTTGTGTTCTTAAAATAGGTATTTGAGTTATAAGAATGTGTTGAGTATTTAGACTCTTTGAAGTACTTGTAGGAGGCTGCATGAATTAATCTCAAAACATCTGTACCCCATTCTATCAAGTAATTGTTTCTTTGTAACTATAAATGTGTTTGCTCTAAAATTGAAAACTCAATATCAATAACAGTGAAGCATTACAGAGGCTACGTCTAGACCGTAGCGCTTTTCTGGGATACTGGAAAAACAGTGCCGCATACAAAGAACGTATCCGCTTTTCCAAAAAAAATTCGGAAAAGCGGACACCCGCTATCACCATCTCTATAAACCTCATTCCATGAGGCATAAGGGATGTGTTGAAAGAGCAGGTTTTCCTGAAATTTGGCATGATGTAGACATGCCAAATTTCGGAAAAGCCTCTTTTGACAGAAAAACAGAAAAAGATGCACAAATTGCGGTTCACAATTTGTGTATCTTTTTCCGACTTACCTTTGTAGTCTAGACGTAGCCCCAGTGTGAAATGCTATTTTGCCATGAAAGGTGTTATCCCATTCCAACAAAAGGAGGCCTGTAGACACTGGAAAAAAACACTGGAAAACATAAGAGCATAGGAACAACCATACTGGGTCAGACATAGTATTTCCCACAGGCTACGTCTAGACTGGCATGATTTTCCGAAAATGCTTTTAACGGA
>CM057848.1:3808768-3819565 GCA_030068395.1 Apalone spinifera | reverse complement strand
TTTCGAAAGAGAGCATCTAGACTCTCTTTCAAAAAAGCAGCTCGCTTTTTCAAATCTGCTTGTAGTCCAGATGCTCTCTTTCGAAAGAGGCTTGTAGTCTAGACGAAACCCCAGTGTGGGCAGCTGGACAAAACAGCGAATTAAAGCTACATTTCCTGAGTCCCAAGCTAGCTCCTCAATCCCCGAACCAACTTCCCCTCCTCCCCCCCTCCCACACGCATCAAATCTGGAGCCTTCACAACACTGCACAATTTGAACTGAAAGGCATTTTTTTTAATCTTCAAAATGTGATATTTGTTTCACTGTCTGAGGGATAATCCCTCATCACACAGAAATTAGATTGCTGCTGGATTTGGCCTGCTTTCTCTCTGATCAAAATGGTCGGGCATTAGCACAGCCCGTGTCAACTCGACACGAACATTTGGCTGAGACGTGACAGACAAGTGCCTGTCCGGCAGATGCTAATTGAATAATTGCAGCTTTCAATGTCGGCTCTTTTGTGTCTAAATTAAATACAGGATAAATAAAGAGTGACTAGAATCCATTAATGGGAAGGGGGGACTAATGGAAATTGATGGTAGGTAGGAAATTTTCTCTGTCAGGATTCTTTGTGATAAAATGAAATGACTCTAGCTTTTCTGAGGGGAAAGCTAGCAGTTTACCGGACACCCTCTCCCAGGAGAACAGAGATTTTATTATCTTTGCATTACAATGATACGCGAAGGCTCCAGCTGAGATCAGAGCCACATTGTGCTTCTACATCGCCTAGGATGCCACCAGCCATATCTTGCCATCTAAATGGAGAAGACAGCGGCTGGGAGAAAAGGACGGTTGTGATCGTTCTAGGGATGATGAGCTGAGCCACAGGGAGACGGCTTCTTCTGAAGAAGTTCTTTGGTCTGGGTTAGGCAGACGGTCCGACTAGATGGTCACAATGGTCCCTGCAGGCCTTAAACTCCAGGAATCGGTGAACGAAAGCCCAAGTGCGCACAAGAAACCTGTGGCAGATTTGTGGGCCATCAGCCCACACCTCGTGCAATCACAAGACCGTTCCACATAGTGTACCAGCTCGCGAGGATTCTGTGCTTCAGTGTAACTGGCTCTTTGTACGGAAATACTGTCAGTGCAGCTGGCTTTCCAGCCACGTGCATGCAGACTAACTTTCTGGCATGTCTGCCAAACTTCCCTCCTCCAGCCTGTGCGCCAAGCCATTCCCCAGGAGATTGCTACAAAGATCATCCTTTCTTGCCAAGTCACTTAGGGTGTGTCTACACTGCACCATTATTTCGAGATAACAATGTGAGCAGCTACACAGCCATTCCGTTATTTCAAAATAATTTCAAACTAACGGACGGCTTATTCCGACTTCTGTAAACCTCATTCTGCGAGGAATAACGCCTCTTCCAAAATAACTATTTCCAAATAAGGCGTATGTAGACGCTTCGCTGCTGCTATTTTGAAATAACCCCTTCCCAGGGCCATTCTAAGGTATTCTGCCCCAGTGCCTCCTGAGGCTCTAAATCAAGATAGCACTTCTACAGTAGGGAAGCCTGCCTCAGACTCATTTTGAAGCTTCCCTGCAGTGTAGACGTGCTATTTCAAAATCAGCATGCAGTGTAAACGTACCCTCCATCACCAAGAGCACTTCTGTTTGTCCCAGTGGCTAGCAAGAAGTCACACAAGCAACCCGCTTAGACACTCCAGCTTCTCCTGAGCCACAACCCACACCACACCTTACACAGGTGAGAGGTTATGCAAATCTCACAAATTTGAACAAGACCAGTCACATTCCCTGCTCAATTTACACCTCAGGTCTTACCCAAAAAGAGCAGTCTGGGCCAATCCTTTAGCATCTAAAATCTAAGGCTGTGTCTACATTGGCATGATTTTGTGCCAAAGCGCCCGCTTTTGCGCAAAAACATGCTGCCTGTTTACACTGGCGGGGAGTTCTTGCGCAAGAACACTGACGTTCTAATGTGTGAAATCAGTGCTTCTTGCGCAAGAACTATGATGCTCCCGCTCAGGAATAAGCCCTCTTGCGCAACTGGTCTTGCTCAAGAAGCCAGTGTAGACAGGCAACATGAATTTCATGCGCAAGAAAGCCCAATGGCTACCATGGCCATTGGTGCTTTCTTGCACAAGAGAGCATCTACGCTGGCACGGATGCTTTTGCGCAAAAGCACATCTCTTGCGCAAAAACACATGCCAGTGTAGACGCTCTCTTGTGCAAATACTTTAATGCAAAAACTCTTGTGTTAAAAGTATTTGCGCAAAAACTTGCCAATGTAGACGTAGCCTAAAGGTTTGTTAATAAAAGGAAAGAAGGGAGAGTTAAAATTGTTAAAGGAATGAAATTACATTCACGTTTGCAAAGTTCTTGGTTCTAAGTACTTGGAATGAACGGCTGTCTTAGCTTAAGTCTCTGGAATCCATCCTCTGTTAGGATGGGACATCGGGCTTTTCAGACTTCAGTTTATAACAGAGATCCTTCATAGGTGAATATCCAGATTAAAGACAAAATGGAGGAACCCCCAGGGTCCTCTATACCCTTATCCATATGGAGGGAATTCCATTGTTCTCTCTGTGTGAAAGTCTGTCCCAAGATGGAGTGTCACATGAGCAAGTCACCTGTCCATGCATGACTCGGTCATTTTTAGGTGGCTTCCATTACTTACCTGCTGGTCTGAATGGTCACAGAAAAGCTGAGGTGCATTGTCAGTCAAGTGCTGCTATTCACTTGACTAATAGTGGTCTCACAATGAGCTGGCCCAGCCTCCTGTTGCTATCTCCCAGAAACAACCATTTGAAATACAAGGAGAGAGCCAAAACGCATGACTTCAAATGCAAAAATGATACCAGCATACACACAGAGTGAACAGAACCAGCGAACCATGAGCTTTTCCTAGGCATCCCACTTGGCCCACTTTGGCAAGATTTGCCTCCAACATATAACAGTGGTTGCAATAATCTCACAATCCAATAACGTCACGTGTGTGTGTGTGTGTGTGTGTGTGTGTGTGTGTGTGTGTGTGTCTTGTGCCCTGTCTTGGTTGTCAGTTTTTGGAAGGCTACAAACAAGTAGCAGGGGCAATGGCATAGTACCTATGCGGGTCCTTTGGCTGCCAAGCATGCTTATGGCATGGATAGCCCTCCGGTAGTTCTGTGGGTGGATGAGCTCTTCCTAGAGGTGGTTGTTAGAAGGCCATGTTGATCCTGTTGGCTTTTTTCCCCTGACAGATCCAACAGGGAGATATTAGGAGATCGGGGAGGGGTTGAGCTTTCCTGTGCCAGGACGTGCTTGTGTGTGCACAAGCATTAGAACTGTTCACATGTGTGTGCAACTTTACGCACCCATACAGTGCTTGTGTATGCTAATGCCTAAGCAATTTATTGCTGCCGTGCACCACGTCTGAGCTGGAAATCTGTCCTGAAGATTAAATCTTTCTCATTCACCTGACACTGGAATGTCATACAGACGGGGAGGTCTGTCACTGGATAACCACCCCACAGTTGTTAATTCAAGGACAGGCAAAGCCCTCTTTCACGTGAAGAAAGTGTGCACCTCCAGGCTCAGCATCTGTTGCGTGGAGAGCAAAGGGATTGGGAGCAAAGGCCCAGATCCTCCACGGTATGTAACTTGAAATATGATTTTGTCTGCGGGAAAAAGGGTTTCAAAGCTAAGAGAGAAGCTGTGGGAGGAAGTTCCTCAGAAGGAGAGGATTCAAAATGAGGGCCAGGATTGTGTGGCACCAGGCTACAGCCATACGCCTCAACAACGGCGTTGTGGCTGCTATGTGCGCTAGGGGCTCCTTTTCAAATGCCACAAGAGCCGAAATGTAGTCATCAGCACTAGAGCCAACCATTCAAGACCTGGGGTAAAGAGAATCTCGGAAAGGACCACCAGCAGAACCCTTTCCAAAATCCAAGGAGAAGGTACTGCCTGATCTTGGGGCCACGAATTCCACTTTTGTGTACCCCCTGAGCCATGGTTCACAGGACACATTCCTGTGGTTCCATCCCACAATCCTGCTGTTCTCCTCACACAGCGGGCCCATTCTGCCAGCCAAAGACCACCCCATGTTTTGTTGGTCTACTTGCACTCTGTCTTCACGGCAGACTCGGCTCCAGTGATCCGCACCCAGGTCTGGGCACCTGGCTTAGCCGAGCCCTGGTGTAAGCAGTCACATGGTAAAGCCCCACCTCCACCTTTCCGTGTCTTCCCTGGGGCTGCGCTCCTCCACAAGTATTACTGGGGACTTCTGGGGGCTTCGTTGTAAAGCCATAATCTGAGCATCACTCAGATTTTGCTCAGTGTATTGTGGGTAAACTGTTCTGGGTGCCTGGAGGGAATTGTGGGAAGGCAATAGAGGACTGTGCGCGCCCAATTAATACAGCCTGTGGCATCACTGCAAACTAAAAGAGGATGGCAGGCCTCAGCCCTCCCCCACACCCTGGCAGGCCAGTCGGCCTGGAGTAAACGCACCTCCACATTTGGGTGAGAAGGTTTTGCGTGTGGGCAGGCGGAGGGTGGGGGCAACCCCCACATATGAGCCCAGGCAAACTCTGCAGGGAAGACCAACTCTCATACTTCCTCCCCCCTTCTCGGCTGGGTTGCATGGAACTTCTTCCATTGTAAAAGTGGAATATTTCACCCCAGTGTGGTCAGCACTGGAAAGAGCTCAACTGGATAGGTGTGGGATTTGGGGGGGGGAAGGGGCTTCACCCCAGCCTTGCAGTGGTTTCCATCACAGACAGGGTTTGCAGTTTGGTTCAATGGCTCTCCACATGCCCGCTATCTACGTTGTTCCAGTGCCTTGATGCAAGGGTTTCTCCTTGCTCGGCTCATGGCCTTGTTCCTACTGCATTTTTCCCACGTCACCCACGTGAGGCCAGTGATAAGAGATGTCGCAGGGCTGCCAGACTTTGAGCAAAATCCCCAAGGCCTTCGTCTATTTATCTCCTCACTCCCCTTGGCCCAGGGTTTACCCCTTACGTGTGTGTACAGCACCTGACACAATCCTCTCTTACTGTCCTACACATAATGACCAGTAAAAGCGCTGCCTCTGAATTCAAAGCCCAATTCAGGGGCCCACTCACATTCCTCTTCTGTGTTTTGAAGAGAATTTGCCAACGTTCCTGGCCGATGGTTTCAGTAGGATTAAATTATTCCCTTCTTGCTGTAATGACGTGGGTAGACTGTACACAAAGCAGGGAAGAACAAAAGGCTTCTCCTTTGCCCCTAGAGGATTAAGAGGGCACTTGGATGACTCAAAATACCCATCTGGCTGTTGTGTTGACATAAGAGAAATCCACCCCTTGATTAAACCCTTTGCCCCGCTGGTCAAATTCTGTATATACATAGGCACTCAAGATACTCCCTTTGAAAGCATCACCCTATCAAGAGAATACAAAGCAGTTCATCAGCTAGTCTTTGCTGTCAGGATGTGAATTAAAATACAATCCCAGATACTGAGTATGTTCCACCTATGTGAGGTGGTGCAACCAATGTATCGCTTTTGGAACAATTCAACTCCATTGTGACACACGGACCCGAACAGCCCTTTGGGGGTAAACGGGAGACTTTGAAAACTTCCATAGCGCTGGGGCAGAAGTTTGCAATTGTTTGGAGGGTTATTTTGATTTGCTGCCAGCTGGTTTGCAGCCTCCATCTGACCTCGCGTTCATAAGAAGATTATCTCTGGCGACTAGAATGGGTTAGATAAGAAGAGCCTATTGAAATTATGTTCAGTTTTATATCCTTGAATTGAGGTTGAGGCTAAAGCTACCCTAAATGATTTGTTTTAAAATAGAGCGTTTGTGTCCTGATGCCAAAGGTAGCGGTGATGGAGGGAGGGGCGTGGAGAAAGCCCACAGTTACCCATGAGAGACTGAAGGGAGATTCATAAGATCAGAAAGTGACCGCTTGACTGCCACAGCATTCTGTGATTCAAGTGGGATGAAAACTATACAGAAGAGGGTCATACATATTGAAAGATAAAAAAATTCATTTTTCAAAAAATGTCTCTTCTCCAGCTTATAGTGTGTCCAACAGGAGGTTTAGGGAATGCTATAGGGTTGACCCACACACATTACACTGACTTTACAAAGAACAGGTCACCATACTGAGTATGTTTCACCTATGTGAGGTGGTGCAACCAACGTATCGCTTTTGGAACAATGCAACTCCATTGTGACACACAGACCAGAACAGCTCTTTGGGGGTAAACAGGGGACTTTGAAAACTTCCATAGAGCTGGGGCAGAAGTTTGCAATTGCATTGGACCTACTGTGTTAATGAATGATAATTATATGCTGGCCACTCAGACCAATGTGCAGTGCCTGAAGATGTGCATCTGATATTGGTCAATGTCCAGCGACTGAAATGGAATTATGTTGATTTATACTAGCTGAAGATGTGGCTCTATCTAATCGAATTGAATCGAATTGAATTGAATCGAATCGAATCTATCTATCCCCATACACACTATCTATCTATCTGTCTCCAGTGACTGAAAAGGAATTATGTTGATTTATACTACCTGAGGATGTGGCTCTATCTAATCGAATTGAATTGAATCGAATCTATCTATCCCCATACACGCTATCTATCTATCTATCTATCTATCTATCTATCTATCTATCTATCTATCTATCTATCTATCTATCGCATAGAGACACAGTCTAAGCCTTGAAGATCAGATCACTTAAATAGCTAATGGGAGGGAGGGGAAATTGAGGTACTGAAGTGTAGTGCCTTGCCCATTAGTTCAGTGAGGATATGTCTACGCTACAGAATTTTGTCAGAAAAACAGCCATTCTTCCAAGAAAACTTGAGGAACATCCACACTAAAATTGTGCTCTTCCGCAAGAAAATCAAAGGACCAGAGGGGGTTTTGTGGCATTGGTAATCCTCATTCCATGAGGAAGAAGCCTTTTTCCGAAAGAGCTCTTTCACAAAAAGGCCAGGGAAGAGGCAGTGTGTGGCCAGGGAAGAGGGAGTTCTTTGGAAGAAGAGGAAAGAGGAAAAAGCACCGGTGTCCTAGTGGCCAGTCCGTTCATAGTAATCACAGCTGACATGCGAGAGATATCCATTCAGTGTGGATGCTATCTGTCGAAAAAGCAGACCGCTTTTTCGATTCACTTTTGTAGTGTGAACGCTCTCTCTCGGAAGACGTTTTTCCAGAAGATCTCTTCCGAAAAAAGCTTCTTCCAAAAGAAGCCTGTAGTCTATAGACGTATCCTGATAGAACTGGGAGCTTATGCTTCATCTAGTGTGCTGGCCAGTAGACAATACTCTATCTCCTACTGGCCATGACAGACTCATAGACTTAATGATTAGAAGGGATCATCATGAGCAAATAGTCTGACTCATTGCAGGCCAAGAAACCTCATCCACCCAGCCTGATAGTAGGTAGAGTCACCAAGTTTCAGACTGAAGAAAACCATACACCCTTGCCCTGGCCCTTATCCGAGGCCCCACCCCACTCAGTCCATCTCCCCTCCCGCCGTTCCATCCGTTCCCTCCATTCCTCGCTCTCTCTCCCCACTCTTACTCACGCATCCTCACTGGGCTGGCGGGGAGGGGTTAAGAGGGTCACTTTTCAATGGGATGTTTGGTTGAAAAACGGACACCCGGCCATTCTACTAGCAGGCCATAACCTCAGTTGAGTTACTGAAATCCTCAACTCTGAGGTAAAGTCTTTCAGTTCCAGAAAATCCACCATTTACTCTAATTGGACCCAGCAAGTAAGCTGTGCCCCACCCCTTTGAGCAGGGGTCTCCAACCTTTTTAAGACCAAGATCACTTTTTGAATTTAAGTCAATCCAGGATCTACTTCAGACCCAAATGCTCTTGCCCTGCCTCCTTCCCAGACCCTTCTCTGAGGCCCCCTGCCCCACCTCTGCTTTGAGGTCCTACCTTCCTCACTCTGTGGAGATGGAGTACAGGGACAAGGGAGGGGAACACTCTAACATCAGCACCCCCCTTCTCTGCATCAATCATCATCATCACATAAGAACATAAGACCAGACATATCGGGTCAGACCAAAGGTCTCCTGTCACCCATTTCCAGACAAACAGTGGCTAACAGTGACACCATCCCTGCCCATCCTCACTAATAGCCATTGATGGACCTAACCTCCTTGCACAGCATCTCCAAGGCAGAGGGCAGGAGCAGCAGGGTAGTGGGGGGAGGGGCTGAATTGCCAGCCCTTGATAGCCTCCTGGCCATACCTGTCAGGATCACCTGGCAGACTCTCCAGGATCTACCAGTCGATCCCGACCTACTGGTTTGAGGCCACTGCCTTAGAGGAAGGCAAAGCCCCCTCAGGATCTCTGCCTATCTGACCTGGGTGGACGTCCCTTCCCAACCTACACATAGGGATGAGTTAGACCCTGAGCATGCGGCTCAGACCACCAGACAAACCCATCATCCTCAGGGCAAATCCCAAAGGGATGCATCTGGACCGAGCACCACCCAGACCAAGCAGGGCCAGATTCACCCTTGATGTAGTGCCTTTGACTTCTGCAGTCCCAAATACGTAGTCGAGTCACGCAGGGGAAAAGCTCGGCGTGTGGCGAGCAGCTGGAGAAGCAAACCTGATCAAAGTTGTCTCCTATGGCACCAGGACAGATAAAATCTGAGCGACAGAGGGGGCAGATGAAAAAGGACTTGGGGGAAGGGGGACGAGTAAAATGGCATTTGCTTTAAGTGTGCAGCATTTTAATTAGAGCTCATGAGTTTATAAACCTCACTTTATTAGATTGAGGATTTGACTCCTCCAAAGGGTTAGAGGCTGGCAGTCAAGGAGGAGGGGACTTCACATTGTGAGGAGGCAACCCTATATGGAGAGACTTGTTGTTAAAATAATTATCATTAAAAAGTGTCATTGAAATGCTAGTGCTACTGTCACGGGGTGGCACTCACCTCCCATGAGTGCCCCCGAATGCCTGGACTCGCCGCTTTCTGAAACTGAAGGCCTCTTCAGGAACTCAGCCCTCTGGCCGACTCACACTCCCTATCAATCACAAATGCCTTCCAGGGTACATATCTAACAGGGACCCATATTGGTGCCTTCTGCTAGCATCCCTCTTAGTCTGTTTCCCCACTCTGAGCTGTAATACCTCGAGGACTTCCCCTTCTAGAATCAACGTCTTTTCCCTTACCTCAGGGCCTTACAGGTCTAGAAAGCCCATCATAGTCCCTCTTCAATAGCTCTCCACATGGAGTTGCCACTCTCTCAACAAGTCCATCCCTGGTCTGCACACCTCCAGGGCTCCAGAGACACTGACTGCTATTCTGGTCTCCAGCTCCTTTTACAGGCCATTGTAGCCTGGGGTTAAGAAAAAGGTATTGATATGTGTATGGCTCATCTAATCTGACTAGAAGGGTCTAGGTTTGTCCTCCATGCCGGTCACAGAGATTGAGAGCTATGGGTCTCTATTTCTAGAGGCAGATCTGGGGAACCACAGAGGTCACACTTACGCTAAGGGCAGTGCCAAAATAAAACAATCTTTATTATGATTGGTATTAAGATTGCAAACAATATAAAACACACGGCAAGGATAGCACAAATGGATTCAATCACCCCGAGGATAGCATAAATGAAGCCTGAGTATGCAATTACAATTATCTAAGCATACAGTTACAATTACCTAGTATAGTACCATACTCACCTACACCCTCCTGGAGAACCTGGGCGTGGAGGACCAGCCTCTCTCCATCGGTGGGTCGAAGATCTCGGTGAAATGTGAAGGATGATAGCAGAGTACAATAGCAGGAAACGTAGAAAGAAGCAAAGGAAAGAGGTTTGAGGCAGACAAAACCTCAAACAGAAATTCCTTAGTGTAGAAGTAAAATCCTACTACACAGCTACTGCCATTGGGTCTTATGAGCCTCTTTACATCACCGTTAGCCAACACCAAAAATAGGTTTCTGCATCCTGAGATTTTTGTGGGTACACATATTTGATTGGATAATTAAATTATGGCATCCTTTTGAATATGCATGCAAGGTCACCTTTTGGATAAGTTTCCCAAAGTCGGAAAAATGGGAACTTGCGGTCAAGTACCAATGCCTTCGGTTTCCTTGATCAGGGTGTCAGTTTGGCTGGGTCATTATATTTTGGATCTTTTAGATCTCACAAGAGACTGACTCACATATTACCACCAGACTGGCCATTACGTGTGTTGTGACCCAACTGAAGATTTCACTATAATCCCTTTCACACCTACTAACATCTATAAATGGGATCTATCTATCTATCTATCTATCTATCTATCGTGACAAAGCTCCTATGAAAACTCGGTGGGGCCTTGCGTTCCCACCCATTCTAGGTACGCAAGTGCAGAGCAGATGGGAGACCGTCTTGGTTAGGGCAACCTTGCGGCCCACTCAGACGGAGGGCCACTCATACAGCCCTCTTGCGGATCTACCTTGCCCCTCACTAGATTAAGGGGCTGGAGGCTATGAGGCAAGGATAGGTGGTCAGGCAGTACAGGGCAGCATGGAAGGATACAAGGGGAAGGGTGAGACACAATTTCTTAGGACCAGAATAGGGTCTGAACAGAGGGTTCTAAACGACAGCACCTATGTCGTGCGACAAAGCTCCTATGAAAACTCAGTGAGTCCTGCGCTTGCTGGCAGATTTTGCTCACCTCAGAGGCTCTCAGCAGCCCACAGTTTTAGGCACCATGTCGAGGGCTTTAGTTGGCTGTTGGCTGAGCTCTTTTCATCATTGGCCACCGTATGGTAAAAGGGAGAATAAACTCCACACTCCTTTTCCCCAAGTGGAGAT
>CM057848.1:3739300-3759637 GCA_030068395.1 Apalone spinifera | reverse complement strand
CACGTTATTGGGGATACAATTACAGTGCTCAGGACCCTAGTAAATGTAGAAATCTTACCTTGTTGGGTGTTAGCTCAGATGACCTAGAGTGTGTTTTCTGTCTAGCTTCCACAATTTGATGACGTCCAAATCAATCAGCAGGGCTCTGTCCTCTACACAGGTACCCACATGAAATTCTGATTCAAATCGAGGGAAGTAGCGCGTACATCTCTCAGCAAAGAATCAGGCCCTCACTGTGCTATATCAACGTCTATTGCAACACCCATTAGAATACAAAGACCCCTCACCAAGGGCAACAAAACATGGCAGTCCTGTTCTCCTGTTATTATTCAATTTCCATGCTGGCTTCTGTGAGTGCTTTCAGTGCACTCAGAATCCTCCACATTATCATCAATCCACTGACGTCAAACAACACACACAGCCCTCTGGAAACAGGCAGAGGAGGGGATAGAAGGTCTCAAGAATGTCTGATGTTTTCAAGATGGTGTGGAGTGCTACCGGCTTGCTCAGACCTGCGCCTTGGTCATTAGCATATTGAACAAGAAGCATCAGACTCGCATGAAGCAGCGTGAGCCGGGCCTTCCACCCCCACGAATGCATGTCGAAAGAGAGCGAGCAGGGAAAGCAACCACTCTTGTTCACTTTGAAAGGAAGTAGGTCAGGGAGAAGCAAACGGCGTGCACATGTTCAAGCTCCAAATACATGTGCCTCCTGGGAGCCCCGTTCTTGAGTGATTTGCATTGCAAGTGCCTTGCTACGGTCACCCGGCTGCAGGGGAACTAGAAGACAGCTCTGGGCCACACTGCCGAGGGAGAAGGAAACAGTATCGGGCAAACCATGCCTTGCAAAAGAAAAGGGGAGGATTGAGAGACCAGGTCTACCACTCATGGGATGGCCATCAGCTCCCCTTGGAAATGGGGCTGGTGGGGGAAGCAGACTGTCCAACTGTGCTTGTGGAAAACAAAGCAGCAGATACAAGGGGCAGCTCTTGTGTTCCAGCCACACGTCCCAAGCAGGTCTCTTGTGCTGCCAACACTGTCTCTCTTGGCTCTGCCACAGCACCAGCCACGTGCGGCTTCCCTATTTGCCTTCTCTTAAGAGTAGGGAGGAGAGTTACTGCTTGCAATTTCAGCACACTGTCCTGAAAGACAAATATAGGCCCCGAGCCATAGCTCACTGAAGTCAACGGGAGCTTTTTCCAGTGTGCTCAAAGGTCTTTGGATCGGGCCAATGAAGCAGAGATTGGCCATTACCAAGACTCCTTCCCCTATGCCCCGTAATTCTGACGGAACCACAAAACGTCACGGGCCATGGAGGGATTTCCAAAAATGCATAAGAAAGGGGACCATCATCCTTGTTGTCTCCATCTAATAATGCTAGATCTGCAACCTATGTCCGATCCCAGCACACTGCAGCACTTGGTTCTCTTGCGTCACTGTTTGACGCGGGTGGACAATGCAGGAAAACAACTCGCCGGGGGGAAGCCTGTAAACCCAAATCCACAACAAGGAAGCTAGGGCCAATGCTTGATGAAAGGAATTTTACTGGGCAAAATGGCACAAAGCAATGACCCCTTTTTACTGAGTCTCAGCTATTTCAAACGAGCAGGCTCAGGCTACGTTTAGGCAGAGGCGCTATTTCAGGGTACCAGAAGTATCCTGAAATAGCGATTCTACATCGTTAAACACGCCCATTATTTCAAAATATATTTTGAAATAACGGGCGTGCTATTCCGGTGGCCCTGTAACCCTTGTTCCATGAGGGTTAAGGGATTTGTCAGAACAACCCTTTATTTCAACGTTTGGTGCTGTGTAGACAGCACCAAATTTCTAAATAAGCTTTTTCGAGGTAAGGGTGCAGTGTAGCTGCACCCTCAGGGGACAGGACTAGAGAAGACCAGAAACAATAGAAAAGTGGCAACAACATTAGGCTGCAATCTTGCGGACACACCAATCACTTCACTCCCACGAGGCGCTTTAGTGGAAGCCAAAGGATGTAAAATTAAAATCCCAGGACTGGGCGAAGCACACCACCTCCCGAAGCAACGAACCAAGCAGCACCTCAGCAGGGAGGGAAAGATCCAGAGAAGCAAGAATGAGATGAGGCATGGACGTACCGAATGCAAAGGCATGTAGAGGCCCAAAAGAAGAGAATAATTTTGCCCAATCCAACCTGGACACGCCCATCACTGGATCAAATTAACCCTAAGATTCAGAAGGGATGAAAGAAAAGTAATGTGGCAAATGGAAGGGCAGTCTGCAGATCCTGCTCAAAGTCTTAGATTAGGTTCGTTTTCGTGATCTATGAGAGAAATGTGACCGAATGCAATCTATTTCTGACCTGGGTGTGTTGTCTGATCTGACTCTATGTTATTATAATAAGGTGTCACAAATTGAACAGCCTACTGCAAGTGATCCAAAATATGGCACACCAAAAAAGCCAATTAATCTGACTCCGTGGCCCAAAATAGTGGCTTGCTTTATTGTGTGTATTCCCATAACGTGTGTTTGTGCGTTTGTCTGAGGTGTGGGGAATTACATAGACCCCTAAAAACTAATCAGAATGGATGCCTACCCATCTAAAGAGGGTTGGGATGCAGGAGGGGGCAGAGAAGATGTATTTGAACTGTGTTATTTAAAAAATGGTCGGGTAGCACTTTATAGACTAACAAAACATGTAGCTGGTATCATGAGCGTTCGTGGGCACAGCCCACTTCTTCAGATGACCCGAGAAGAAGTGGGCAGTGCCCACGAAAGCTCACGATCCCATCTACCTGTTTTGTTAGTCTATAAAGTGCTACCAGACCATTTGTTATTTTTTCCTGTAGCAGACTAACTCAGCTCTCCCCTGAAGCTCCTGTATTATTATAGGCAGGGAGGGTAGTATTACCCTTTTTAGAGTGGCCTAAAACCACTCATGCTAGGATCCAATTGCCAATTGCTTGTAATTTTGCTAAAGTTCACCTGGACAGGCTGTACCAGAGGCAGCAAGTGTTGGCTGTTTAAGAATACCCCGTGGCCTGTGCAAAATGAACCAGTGATCCTGGCCCAGTCACAGCTGGCAGCCTCAGAAGAGGGGAAGGGTAGGGAAGGCAGAGTGGTCCAGTCCATGGGACATGGATGTGACATTTAGGGAGATTTGGTTGCTATTGCGGGATCCACCCTAGATCTGCTCTGCGACCTTGGGCCAGTCATTTCAGCTCTCTGTGCCTTCACTTCCCCCTCCATCCCTTTGCCCATCTTGTCCCTTCGGGCTGGGCGGTGTCTCCCCATTAACTCTACGTACAGCACCCATCAGACTAAGGTGCCAACACTAATCGAACTGGAATGGGAACGCACAATACCTCCTCCAGGCTATGTCTACATTGCATCCCTCTTGTGCAAAAGCCTATGCAAATGAAGTGCATATTAGCATATTGCTGTGTTTCATTTGCATACTTAATTAGGGGCCGTTTTTACACAAAACCCTCCCTCTTGTGAAGAGCCATTCTTCCGGAAAAACCGAGGAAGAAGGGCTCTTGTGCAACAGGGGCTTTTTGTGCAAAACAGAGCTGTGTAGATAGCTCCTTTTTGCACAAAAGCCTCTTGCGCAAAAAGGGCCCCTAATTAATTATGCAAATTAAGCATGCCAATATGCTAATCCACACTTTGTTTGCATAGGCTTTTGCGTAAGAGGGATGCAATGTAGACATAGCCCTAGAGATGGTTGCTCCAGAACAGGCTAGAAGCAAATTGGCTGAGCAGGGTGGGAACGCTTGCAGAGCTGTGAGCACGTCATTCGTCTTTAAACAAAGTGCTTTGGCCTTCCCTCGTTCATCTAACCCTTCTCACAAGCAGGAGATTGTGCTCTCGGATTCCTTGCAGCATTCCTTGCTCGGGGTCTTGTTTAGGGGAAGTGGATCCTGGAGACACGCTCGGTCCACATGTCTGTGTAGAGAGGCAACAACTAGAATTGCAAAAGCGCTATCCAGAGAGACTGCCATTCGGCAGCAGTGTTTGCCAGCGGGTCATATAATTTAGAAAACAACCTCTTATGCTGTGCAGAGTGTTATTTGCTGCCTAGATAATCTTCTTAGAGGCTCTTATGCATTGTGCGATGCAAAAGACCCGAAGTGTAGTTCTGAGGCAGGGAGAGAGGCTAAACTACCTGAATACCTCCTTGGAGAGTTCAGAAAATGAATAATGTCAACAGCGAAAGAGCTTGCGGAAACAGTTCTTCAAGATGTTTGTTCCGACGCTTGGAAACCAGGCCTTAGACTAAGCCCCCGCTGCAGGGGTGCAGAGGTGACTTGATCAAGTCCTTACAAGGGATCCAGTCACTGATGATCGACGGCTATTTAAGCTAGGAGAAAAAGGCATAACAAGATCTACTGTTTCGAACAGGGGTGGGGAACCTAATGCCCAGGGGCCAGATGCAGCCCCAGCTTGTCTGAATCTGGCTCCAAGGGTTACGGCTCCCCCCCCCCCAGCATTGGGGAGCCTGCACTGGAGCATACAAAATCTACTAGACTGGAAGGAACCTCCTAGGCTCTGGTGTGCAAGGGGATTGTTACCCCAAAAATATTCTCACTGGAGACCACCCAGGGTTACACGAGTTGGCTTTATTGCCACTAGGTAAAACTAAAGCGGGGAGAGCAGCCACCAAAGCTTTAAACTAAAGAAAATAGAGCTCTCCCTCCCTCTTTTTTTCTTCCCCTTGCTCCTGAAAAGCTCCTTTCCAGTATCTCTCCTCCTGACCAGCTTCCCCAGCCATGATGAGCAGACAGACCTTCCAGGATCCACATGCCTTGGCTCCTTCTGCAACCCATATGCCTGTGTAAGTGTGTGAGTGCCTGAGGGCAGGAATGAATGGGTGTGAATGAGTAAATGAATGGAGGGGTGTGTGTGTGTGTGCGTGCGAGAGAGAGAGCTCTATCTTCTTTAGTTTAAATCTTTGGTGGCTGCTCGCCCCTCTTTAGTTTTACCTAGTGGCAATAAACCCATACTAGTGTAACCCGGGGTGGTCTCCAGTGAGAATATTTCTGGGGTAATAGGGATTATGGGGAGGATCTTTCTCCCTCTCAGCTGGGGGCCAGGACAGTGAGGGTTTTGGGTTGGAGGGGTTGATTCTCACTCGTATGTGGCCCCCAGATGATTTTTCTGTAGGTCAGTGGTCTCCGCCCCTAAAAAAGGGTCCCCCACCCCTGGGTTGGAAGGTGATGTCAGACAAATTCAGATTAGAAATTGAGTTTTTACCATTGGAAGTAATTTCACCATTGGCACAACGGTGTATGGGACACGGCGGGCGTGCCGCCTCCTGACGTTTTGGCATGAAAAGTGGCTGTCTTTCCAGAAGACACATTGGGGCTCAAACAGAATGGGTGGGTTTTAGGCAGCAAAACTAGCCAAGGGAGCCAACAGCTTCCATAGGACCCTGGACAAGATGCAAGGGGACAGTTCTACACTCCCGGAAGGGGTGGAGCCTCAGGAGGAAGGGGTGGGGCCTCAGGCTGCCAGTACTCTATGCCATCCAGAGCGCGGCACGCCGCTCCCGAGCTCTTGGACCCATACAGTGCGCCACTCCAGAAGCAATTTAAAAGGGCCCAGGGCTCCGACAGCTGCTGTTGCCACAGCAGCAACAGGTAGGATCCCCTGCGCCCTTTGAATCACTGGGCCCCGGGGCCGGGCAAAGGAGCAGTTGCCCTAGAAGTTGGCCTATTACTAGGTGAGGTTCTATGGCTGGTGCTATGCAGGAGGTTGGAGAACCTGATCAGACTGGTCCCTTACGACCTTAGAATAGCATGAGGCAGCTGTTCTCTTAATAACTGGTACCAAAATCATTCTAACGAAAGGCTTATGATTACGTTGGTGTGCGAAATGGCACACCTAGGCTACTTTAAACAACCGGGGGAACGTTCTGCAGCACACACACACACGTTGTAAATGTATTTAGTGGCCCACAGAGTAGCTACAGACCATAAGACGAGGTTTGCACAAGCGTTTGCAGTGCTCAGCACCCCCCCGTGAGCCCAGATTTGGAGACAGCTCGGCTCTTTGTGCCGACTTTTCAAAAGGACATAGTCTGTTGACTGTGGAGGTCTTTGGAAAATCTGGCCCTTTAACAAGGGGGCCTAAACTGAATCTAGAATCTCAAATCAAGTCTCGTTAGAGGCGCCGCATGAAATCCACGGACCAGTGTTGATCTGCATTACCTGACGATCTGGCCCTTAGTTTTCACTGCCACCTTTTCTTTGTTATTCAAAACTCGAATGCTACTTGGAATCAAAATGTCACAGGCACTGAGGGGCACCAGGCCTGTCCTGTTAAGAGTCTTTACCAGACAAAGATGCTCCATGGTTTTGAAGAGGTCATGCACAGACCTGGCGTGCGTTCCCTTAATTCTCTCACACTCTGCCAGTCTCCCGGCTGACTGAAGCATTCCGTAGTCAGAACCACTGGAGCCTGGTTTGCTGGCCATGAGGTGGTGAGGCTTAGAGCAGAGAGCAGCCAGCAGGCCCACACAAGGCACGATTTGAGTCCTGGGAGATGGGCAGGCTTCTAAAGGCCCCTCCCCCAGCCTGGCGGGAGGGACCACTGGACCCGGGACTCAACTGATGACTTGGGACAACTAATGACAACCAGGGTTCAGGGGTGCAGGTCACAGGCTTAAAACAAGGGAACCGGAAGGGGACACCTAGCAGGGGACCTCAGATAGTGCCCATTGCTCCTTGAAGCGGTCTACAGAGCCAGTGGACGCCGCCCAGAGGAACGCTGCCTGGATGCGTAACACTAGGGAGGAGCAGAAATAGGCCCCAGTCACAGAGCACCCCGTTGTCTAGGGTCCCAGTGTTGTAGATGGTGGCCTTCGGCAGGGCCAGGAGGTCCCATGACTTTGTGGGGCCACAGACGGGGTGTGCGGAAAAGAAAAGATGTGGGGACCAGTGCACAGAAACGGAACAAGAGCCCAGAGGTACCCGGAAATGGACTTTCTAAGCGTTGGAGTCAGTTGTGTAATAGCAGCCCGGCCTGTGTCAGAGGGAAGTCACAGCCTTGGCACTGTAGCTACCCTTTCCCTCAACCCATTTCTTGGCTTGGCAAAGGAGCATTGAGGCCTGTCCCACAGTTTCTCGCCCATAGGACCCAGCCGGAGGGTGGAAGGCTTGTGGGAACTCTGTGGATTGGAGCTCAATGAAATGCATGGAGGAGAATTCAGTGCGCCTGCATAATACTAACGCACTAGGGACAGTCACTCTGTGTACTCTCACCCCTGATTTTCTTCAGCTGCATCGAGATGGTTTAAGCTCCCTTTAAATGCCAGCTATTTTTGCCCATGCCCTTTGCAAATGCTGCGACGAGGCGACCTTATTTCACAAATTTCATTTCAAAACAAGTTTTGCTGAAGTCTAAAATACGTCAGAGTAAACAGACTGACTCTTCCTCCTGCGGATCCCCGCTCTACCCCCGTGTGACGCGGTCTGGATAGAAGTGGTCGTCCTCCTGAGCCACACGATGGGAATTCGCAGTCTCAGCCTCCAATACCCGGATTGGGTCCACTCCTTCAATTGCTTTTTCCAGGATCGGGCCCATCGTTGGCAACCCTGACCTCAGAATTCCTTGCTGCGTCACGCGTAACCTTGGAACGTCTCTGTCTAGCTCCTTGTTTGGGCCGTTCTTCACCTGCCAAGCTGGAAGGGTGTCTAGACCACATCCTGGATGACCCACTTGTCGTTTGATTGGGGAAGGGAGCTATTTTTAATAGCACGAGTGGCTTGCAACCCCAGACTGTGGGTGAAGGGAGGTCTGGCACATAAAAGGCGTTGTACTTTGGAATTCAGGAGTTCCTCATTCAATACTCAGAGACCTGACTGACTAGCTTGTGGTAGACCACGGTCTTCAGAATCCCAGGCCAGCTCGCTAACTGCTAGGCCATCCTCCCTCTCCAGCTCGGCCTAGCAGAGGAGATGGGGAGGGGGTAGGAAGTGGCTCTACATGCTGCCATTTCCCCTCCCCCCGCCTTGAGCTGGCAGCACCAGGAAGCTAACACCAGGACGCTAACAATCACCTGCAGGCTCCACCCCTTTTGCTCCCACTGACCGGGAATTGTGGCCAACGAGAGCAGTAGGGGGCAATGTCTGCAAGCAAACAGAAGCACACCGCCACCTGTGTCCCCGCTCCTCTGTCACATGGGAGCTGCGTCAGGTAAACAGCCCAATCCCCTGCCCCATCCCACATCCAGTCTCCCGCCCAGACCCTGCACCTCCATCTCCAGCCCACTCTGCGGCAGCCCCTTCCACGCACTAACCCCTCAGTTTTGGTCCTGCCTTAGAGCCCCCACAAAAGTCTACAAGCCCATGGCCCCCAAAAGAGTTAATTCGCCCTGGGAATCATACAATCCTAGGTCGGGAAGAGACCTCAGGAGTCATCGAGTCCAACCTCCTGCCCAAAGCAGGACCAACCCAACTCAATCATCCCAGCCAGGGCTTTGTCAAGCCGGGACTTCAAAACCTCTAGGAAGGTTCCTTGAGAACGGGGTGAAACCCATCCCAGTACTTCCCCACCCTCCTAGGGAAATAGTGTTTTCTCATATCCAACCTAGACCTCCCCCACTGCAACTTGAGACCATTGCTCCTTGTTCTGCCATCTGTCACCACTGAGAACAGCCTCTCTCCATCTTTGTTGGAACCCCCCTTCAGGAAGTTGAAGGCTGCTCTCAAATCCCCCCTCACTCTTCCCTTCTGCAGACTAAACAAGCCCAAATCCCTCAGCCTCTCCTTGTAGGTCATGCGCTCCAGCCCTCGAATCATTTTGGCTGCCCTCTGCTGGACCCTCTCCAGTAGGAAGCCCTGAACCTCCGTGTCCCTACTGCCCACGGGGCTGGAGCTCAAGGGGAACCCTGCACCGTAAGTTGTGAGAGTGAGATGAGGGTGTCTCTCTTTTTTTTCTCCTTTTCAGTTGGGGGTCTGACTGATTTTTCAGTGGTTCAGAGGCCCCCCCATCCCAAAAAATTTTCCCCACCCCTGCTTTAAAGTTTGGAACACTTTGCAGACTAAATATACCCCTCCTTAAGGGTTTCTTATATGCTAGCTCCCAGCTGAGCTTGGGCCTGTGAAAGGAAGTAAAGGGATATAAGGAACCCCTTTGCAATTCTGCATGGGCTATTCGTCTCTCAGGTTGCAACACATGGTCAGATCAGCTTCTTCAAGGCCTGGGCATGCAGGGGTCGGCTCCATCCTCCCACTGGCATGAACCAGAATGCTAGCGCTCAAATAAATGGAGAAATGATTTGAACCAGGGAAAAGCAAGCATAGGGCACGTCTACACAGCAGGGCAAAACTTAAATTAAGATGCGCAACTTCAGCTACGTCGACTGCGTAACTGAAGTCGAAAGAGCTTAATTCAGCTTTTGGTGCTGTCTACACAGCAGGAAGTTGAAGGAAGTACACTCTCTTTGTTATTTCAGAATAACATTAGTTATTCAAAAATTACGCTGCTACGTAGACCGCCATAATCCGATCCTTGCTTCCTCCATGCAGGAAGGAATCTATGGGTTTCTGAGTTATATCTCAGGCCCTGCCCATCCAGTTACTTGCTGCCCCTCACAAAAGGAAACTGGAAAGGGCCCACAATGGTTCTCTACACCAGGAGCATGAATACAAGCTTCAAAAAATGGAACATGAGCTTCAAAAACTGGAAACTATTTTGCAACCTTACCTTTAGCAGTGTGTTCCCTACCCCCATGGAAGACTCCATAGCAGCCTCCAAATTGCTGGGTACCTCTCAGAACAACGCGTCATTCTTTTAACGAGCTCAATCAAAAATTAACAAAACTTTTCCAAAAAAAAAAATCCCTCCTCTCCAGCTTGCCTTTCAGGAGCGGGAATCCCATCCGGATTTTAAAGCACCACCATCGCTGAGGAACTCCCAAAGGAGCCGCCCGATAGTGAGGAACCAGATCCATCTACTAATACTATCTTCCTGGCCTAAATCATTTCAGCACCCCTCGGCCAATTGAGGTCTCCATATATTCCATTCAGGTTCCTTGACACAACTACCCTGGGCTTCTGGGTGAACCCTAGTCATGCTGAAGAGAGATGAGGTGTTGCTTCTAGGTATTTCTATTTAAGATCTCCCTCGAAAGCTTGCTTCATTTCAACAGTTGTTTCACAGGGATATTAATTCACCTAGGGCCCACCCAGCATCTCCCTTCAATAGCGTAGCCCCTTGAGCCTCTGTGGTGGTGAACCTGTGCTGTGTTTTTGCTTCCTCGGTCTGACTGCTGTAGGATCTGCCCTGCTTTGTACTCACTCTGACATCTCTCCTGTTAACATCAATGAGAGCTTTGTCTAGCAGAGGGCTGAGTGAGCTGTCAGGGCCTTGTTATGCCCCAAGGTGAAAACCCAAGGACAGGGGAATCATTGAGCGACTAGACCTTTATAAGGATCCCTTTGTAACCCCCTTTTTCCTCCCCGGGTTACTCGGGAGCTGGTCACACTCACAGGTGTGCCTGGGCGCCTGATGCTTTTAACATAAAAGGAAATCCTGAGTATCCCAGTGGTGATGTTGTTTAGTCGAGGAAAACCCTATCCACCCCCCTGCTGCTGTCCCTTGCTCATAAAGAACATATAATGGCGGTGCCTCCACCTGGCTGGCCCTGTACACACTTAAGGGTGTGCATTGGGAGCCTCCAGGAATAAAATTATTCAGCAATAATCTGGATCTAGCTCCAGAACAACAATTACAAATCATAAATCGTATACATCTGATAGATTACAGTAGAAAGAACAACCTTTACTTAAAGAAACAGAGTGTAATCGATTAACAGTGAATAACACTAACAAAGTACACTGAAATAATAGGAACGTATCTATCTGGCATTTGCACAGCCACCGTTTATCACACCCCAGAATATGCCCTACTCAGGACTCACAGTATCATACACTTGCTTGTGTGGGTGTGCTTGAAGATTTTGCAGCTGGAGTGGATGATTCTAGTCTCCTTCTGTGTGCAGGGTGCAGCGTAGTACTTCTAGCCACAGGTACAGCCAAAGGGCAATCAGAAGCAGCCTGCTAGATTCCAGTCCCAAAGGCTCTGAATCCAAGGCGGTAGCTGCAACCTAACAGCTCAAACTCCTCCACAGCAGCCTGGCTCTTTTCCAAAAACAAAAGGAAGAGTCCACAGATTGCTGAGAGTCTCTCTCCACACACACACAGAGACCCAGACCCCAAACAAAACAAAACAAAACTTGCTTTGTTTCCTCGAGGGTTCATGGGAATTGTAGTCTCTGGGGCTAGATTGCAACGCACAGGATCTTCCCAGAAAATAAGCAGAGACACCTTTAATAAGGGGACTACACCTAGAATGGCTATATTTACATGTGACAGGATATAGGCGCAATTTGAGAGGTCCTGCAGCTATGGCGGAGAAGGAGAAAAGAGCAGCAAAAAACTGCTCCGCATCCCTCCAATAGCCACCAGCACCTTCTCCGATAAGACCTGCGGCTCCAGAATCGGGCTGGTCAGCCATCAACGGATCCACAAATAGGAGGGTGACAAGAAGACACCCTACTTGTTATCGAGTGACTGCTGAGAGGATGTAGAAGGATTATAAACTTTCTTGATTGAGGGCACAAGGCAGCCACTAACCCATGGAGGTCAGGGAGAGACTTCTATTAGCCACTGAGGGATGTGTTGCTATTGGTAAAGAACACTGCCAGAGAGGACCTGGGTGAGATGAGCCAGTGTTGTGGTCTCATACAATGTCAACTCCTGTGATTTGCTCTGATGTTATGTACTCCCCACTCAAGGAGTTCAAAGGGGACTCTCTTCCATGCATGACAGCCTAAGACAGCAGCCAACATCATAAATGAGGCACTACAAGATGTACATCCCTAAACCAGGACTCTCTGGTCTGGCAACATACGTGGTCCAGCAGGACCATGGATGCTCCTGGACCACAAAGCCCAGGGACAAGGAGATCTGGTGGCAGAAACAGGAGCGTGGTGGGGGGCGGTGGGGTCAACTCAGACCCAAATCATGGTATCAAGATAGGTTTCCAATCCTTTGGAAAATCATTTTATCTGGACTGGCTGTGATCTACCACCAAGGTCTTTCAGTCAATTGCTCGCGAGTTGCTATGAGCCAGTGACTGTGCTCTTCAGGCATGTACTCTGGGAAGACAGACAATGATTTGCAGAGCCCGCAGAAAGCTATGGGCTGACATTCAATCTGACAAAAAGACAGAGGTCATGTATCACCCTACAACAAGGAAACCCTCCATCAAAGCACAAGGCACCACCAGCAACACAGAGGCGACTGCTGTTCCAGACCTTTGTTACCTGGATAGAATATTGCTGAATGATATTACTATAGATGAGGAAACAAAACAGCGTATTAATAAAGCCAGTCAACCAGGCAGAATCTGGCAGCAACACAGGATTAAGTTTCAAGCCTGATTGAAAGTGGTAGTGCTTTCCTAACCGAATCGGTGTGAGACCTGGCCCTGCATTACAGGCATCACGTTGACATTCTAGAGCAGTTCCATTTACAACATCTGCGTGCCATAATCAAATGGTGTATAAAATTACAAGCAACGAGGCTCTGGCCACGATGGGTAGGAATGGTGTCCCTAGCTTCTGTTGGTCAGAAGCTGGAAATGGGTGACAGAAGAGAGATCATTACCTGTTCGGTTCACTCTCTCTAGGGCATGTGGCATTGGCCACCATCGGAAGGCAGGACACCGGGCTAGATGGACCTTTGGTCTAATCCTGTATGGCTGTTCTTATGTACTTGCTTCACAGAGACTCCATGCTTATCACATCACACTTATTTTGGGCTACTCGTGTTGAGGATGGTCAACCCTAGAATGCCAAAGCCGTTGCTGAATGAATACGAAGGGTGGGACTAAATTCAGTTTTCATAATGGAGAGAGGTCACTAGTGGTGTCCCCTAAGGGTCTGTACTAAGACCAAATCTATTCAACATATTCAGAAATGATCTAGAAAAAAAGGGTTAAACAGTGAGGTGGAAACATCGGCAGAGAATACAACACGACTCAAGACAGCTAAATCCAAAGCAGACCGTGAAGAGTTACAAAGAGCTCTCGTACAACTCGGCAACTGGGCAAGAAAGTGGCAGGCTGAAGAGATTCAGTTAGATACAGCATGTGATGGATAATTCCCCTGTGTACCGCCTGGAGAAGAGACTGTTCAATAGAGAACCAATAAAACGTGGGGCTTGACAAACTGTTAGAGCAGCAAACCACGCCGCTGCGAGCGGAGAAGACGCATGGAAGAATGTGGTTATTATAGATGAATACATCTGGAGCCTTTTCCATGCCAGCACAAGGAGAAATGAGTTACCCAATAAAACTTTATTAATGTGCTCGTTGAGGCAAAGGGAGAGATGAGGCCACGATGTGGAATTGTTGTCATGTGACCGAGTATGGACTCCATGAAGAGGTAGAGACCTGAATACTGGATATGCTTTTCCCCTCAGGTGTCTGTTGGTTTGCCAGGCAGCTGCCCAGCAGGCTTTATTTCAAAATAACCCCCCGTAGGTTGAATTAATAAGCGGAGCGTCCACACTGCCTGTCATTTCGAAATAACGGGCCGCTCACTTTGAAATCCGGACTCCTGCTTTCCTCGGGGAATAATGCTAATTCCAAAATAGGTATTTCAAAATAGTAGTCGTGTGGATGGGTCCGGCGCCGCTATTTTGAAATAACGACTCCCAAGAGTAATTCAAATGTATTCCTCCCTCGTGCTTCCTGGGGCTCTAAATTGAGGTGATACAGCCACATTAATGGAGCCCGCTTTGGACTAATTTCAGGGCTTCCCTGTGGTGAGGACACACTGGTTCAATTTTGTTGTTTTGGGGAGGTATTAAATGGATTTCAGTTATTTCTAAATAGTTTCCTAGTGTAGACACGCCCCAAGTGAGCTACTGTCGGAAGGACGTGTGGAGCTCGGGAGCATTTTGCCATCTGTCTACAGTGGGTTGGGTGATTTGTAGTTATGCTGTCACAGAAACAAGCTACTGAGAAAATAATTTCCATGGACCCCTCTGACCTGCTCCCAAAACAGCCTCATAAGCTAGCCAGCAAGATCCCAGATTCTCATTTCCAGAGCCATTCAACCCCACCCATTGTAGAGGACAGAGGCTCTGATTGACTCAGCATGATCTGGTAGGATCCACCCTGCAAGGCAGAATGGATAGTTCAATATCTAATTTGGAAAAGATTCTCTTTGTTTGAACCTTCCCCTGCCTGCTTTCCATGCACTCCACAGTACCCACTCTTTCATCACCCCGGGAGGCGCCTGGACATGCCTGGAACCACATCACAAGACCAGTGTAAGCTGCTCCACTCCCCAGTGGGATGACTCCTATCACAACTAGACTATGAGGGGACATCCACCCTTACGAGAAGATCGATGCTCCAGAAGTCGATCTTGTAGTGTTTGATTCAGCAGGTCTAGGACAGACCCATAAATCGAACGCCAAGAGCAGACTTCCTTCTGTGAGAAGTCAGAGACGCCTACAGGATCATGTTCTCCCATCAGCCTCCTGCCATGTGGACATCGTCACAACACGGCTTAAGGTAAGCCGAATTCGGCTATGCATTTTGTGTAGCTGGAGTTGAGCACCCTAAGCTGGCCTGCCTGGCCTAGTAGGTATGTGTACACCGCATTCTTCTTTTGAGAGAGGAATGCAAATGCAGCTGAACGAAATTGCAAATGAAGCGGGAATTTGAATTTCCCAGGCTTCATTTGCATAATTGCGGCAGGCCGTTTCTTCGAAATAAAAAATCCTCGGCGTAGATAAGGTTAATGAAATAGGGTATTTCAAGAAAAAAAACCTTCTTTAGAAATAAACTTCATTTTATAAGGAGTAAGGGTTATTTCGAAAGAAGGGTTTTTTCTCGAAATAACCCCATCTACACAACGGGGTTTTTTAAATCAAAAGAGGGTATTTCGAAAAAGCGGCCAGACGCAATTATGCAAATGAAGCAGGCATTTGAATTTCCCGTGCTTCATTTGCAATTTCGTTCAGCTGCATTTGCATTCCTCTCTCGAAAGAGGAATGCAGCGTAGACATATCCGTATAGACCACGCCTGAGAATGCCAGCTTCATAGTGCAAAGGCATGCCAGTTCTCTTCACCTCCTTCACTCCTTTCAGGATGCAAATATTCAAATATTCTGAGAAGCAGCTTCCACCCCAACCCTTGTCCCAGCTCCGACACCTTGAGAGGGGCCAACGCTGCTACCAACCGTGGCACAGAGTCTAACAGCAGGCTCGACAGGCTAGCCCTGGATGAGAGCCGGCTTACCGCGTCTCACTGACACGTCTTATTATCTGTGTTTTTATTATATCAATGTTCAGGCTCCCTCTGCTAAAAGGCCTTTCTGTTGAATGCCGCCAAATGGGCTCAGAATAGGGTGGGAGTCTGACGGCAGCACATTCCCGCGTTGAGTGATTACTCTGTCTGGATGGAGAGCCGGGAAAATAAAGGATTACTGAAGCTGCGCGCTGTACAACTTACACTCTGAGAAGACTGCTCTTCTCCCACAGGGCTTCATTTTAAACGATCGCCCTATCTGATCCAAACCTTTCTTTGCTCCACAATTGGCTCCTTTAAGCTTTCTCGCTCTATGTGCAGGCGGAAAGCGCTGGTGGTTAGTATTAAAACTATTTAGCTTTTCCTCTTTCAGGGGATCAGGCAAGCCAGGCAGTGCTACCCACTACTTTACTGTCTCTTTATACTAAAGACTTCCAGTAGACCGGAAAATTATTTTTGGATTTCAAACGCAGGTTCATTTCTGAAAGGGGGGGAGGATCTCTGTGCTTTCCCCGCCACACTGTAGCCTACTAACCATTATCTGCTTTATTTTCAGCCTTTTAAGATGATAATGGCTTTAGTTAAATAATAGTTTATTATGTTATCTATCCCATAATAGAAGAACTAGAGGACACCAAATGAAATTAATGGGTAGCAGGTTTAAAACTAATAAAAGAAAGTTCTTCTTCACACAGCGTGTAGTCAGCCTGTGGAACTCCTTGCCAGAGGAGGCTGTGAAGGCTAGGACTATAATAGAGTTTAAAGAGAAGCTAGATAATTTCATGGAGGTTAGGTCTATAAAAGGCTATTAGCCAGGGGATGAAATGGTGTCCTTGGCTTCTGTTTGTCAGAAGCTGGAGAGGGATGGCAGGAGACAAATTGCTTGATCATGGACCCGGTACGGCCATTCTTATGTTCTTATGTTATCCTTATTTTCCTTTATATAGATTTTAAAGATACTGGTAATGCAAGGAGCCTACAGAATTCAGGTTCTGTAAGATGGCTGATGGGGAACTGTATGCCTTGTGTCTGTAATTTTCCATAAAGGGGTGAAGCAAGAGTTTGCGGTCGGTGCAAGTTTATTTTTTGAACCTTACCCAGAATTTAGGGCATAAATCGGCTAACATTTCAATCTCTTTGTGCAATCGCAAGCAGATGGAGGCTGTTAGACTGCAGTGTCCGTGCAGCTTCCCACCCTGTCTGTGTGGAATAGGGACAGCGTCCAAAAAGTCATCAGTCATCCATAAGGAATATTCAGAAGATGCCCAAAGATTTCTTCCAATCAAAGATGGTACCCTCAGAAATCTTGGGCGTTAGGCCCAGTTATGGAAAAGGGGTGATATATCCAGAATGCTTTGGCGCCAAAGGGGGAATTTAGGCTTAGCGATTCAGGAGATCGGGGCTGCGAATTTGGCGCATGGCTGAAGAAGCAGTCCGTCCCCGGGTGTGTGCTTATAAGGTGAGAGAAAACTTAGGACTTAACTCTATTGCTCTCTTTTGTAACGGCTTGTTTTTCCTTTCTTTAATCTTGCTTATGTCTGCTTTTAGGAATCCTACTATCACTTGCTCCCAGGTCTTTCAGGGAAGGGAAGCCACCTTTCTCCATCCAGTTTTGGGATCCTTGCGCGTGTAGGAATTACTATTGTTAGCATTACTATTATCACTCTTCGTACTCTTAGATAAGTTTTAAGTTGATTGTGTTAATGACATCTCGGGAAGGAATTCAAGCGATTTGTGTTCTTACTATTGTTTTTGCTGTGGTGATCATAATCATTATCCCATTTTCTATTTCATTCCCTGACTTAAGGTGTGGTTGCTGTCCGTTGCCTGTTGACCCTCAAGAAGGGGAGCCTTGTGGTTCCACTGAACTGTAACCTGGAATAGAGGACGAATTCAGATCTTTTTCTGATCAGATTGGCAAGCCTTACCCATCCAAATTTTACTAAACTCCTTCCCAGGCAACACCACACAGGGAATGTTACGATTATTCAGCTACCGTCTGTTGCTGGGTTCACAGCGCAAGACATCCCACCGAGAAGAGTGGCTGAAGAGCACATGCCAGGCGGGAAGAAATGCGAGTCGATATTTCATCCCGGTCCCTAAATCATTGTATGTTGGCAGCCACCTCAGCCACACAAAACGAAGAGAGAACACCGAGACCTGAAATCACTCTCTGCTTTAGGGCATTGCAAGTGATTTAAATAACCCCCTTTCATCACCTTCCAACTATTTATGCAAGTCAGTATTGTTTAACTTCACTGCTCAGAAGGAACCGCTTGTTATTTATGGCTGCACGGTCTTTTTCAGAGGGCGAGAGCGAGGGAAAGCGGCCTATTCTCGGCGAAAGGCTCCCTTATCTCGACCGAGCAGGCGTGTTCAGAAGCAGAAGCACTCCATCTGTATTATAAGCTCTGATCTCGGCTGCCGAGGAGTAGCAGGCAATAGATTCCGCGCCCCTAGAGAGCAGGGCCAATCAGTCTGGGGAAGAAAACAAACACATCCTGCTACCTCACCACACAGCTACGCTTTTCTCAGATCAATGCGCTTGGAAAATTACACTTGAGCAGCTGCAAATCAGATCCCTTCAGTGCCCAATGCTGGGGGAGCAGTTGGCTTGTAAGTTGAATTCTGGGTGGCTCCAATAGCTAATGTTTCAAGAGGCTGATGGCGTTGATGCCTGTTTTGTTTTATTACCACGAAGATCACTTGTATTATTTCACCTCCTTGTGTTGTGGAAGGGACATCATATTCCACCACCCAGTTCATCAGTTCTGGAGAAGAATAAATACAGCTAAGTACTGGTCTGGGAAGAGCTATCCCCTCACCCACTTTCTCTTGGCTGATATAAATTGCAGCAAGGGCTACAGTCTGGAACATAAGAAGGGCTAAATTGGGTCAGATCAAGGCCCATCTAGCCCAGCGTCTAGTCTTCTGACAGTGACCAATGCCAGGTACCCCAGAAGTAATGTACAGAACAGATAATCACCAAGTGACTCCTCCCATCATTTATTCCCAGCCTCTGACAAACAGAGGCTAGAGACACCATCCCTGCCCATCCTGGCTAATAGCCATTGATGGACCTAACCTCCATGACTGTATTTAACAGGGTTCAAAAAAGAACTGAAGTCCTGATCACCACAGCATCCTCTGGCAAGGAGTTCCACAGGTTGACTGTAAACACTGTGGAAGAAGAAATATCCCCTGGAATATCCCTTCCAATTTATCTAGGTATTTGCATGGCTTTCATCACCATAGTTACCTCAATGCTCTCATTCAGGGACTTATCAATGGGTTTTGTCCTCATGACATTCCTATGACGTAGGGACATATCCCACTTGTGCTCATGTGGAATTAAGGCATGCAGCAGATTAAGTGACTTGCCCAAGGTCTTTCAGGAAGTCTGGGTCAGAACTAACAAGCAAGGTCAGGCAGTGTTCCCACTAAATGTTCTCTTAATAATCTACTAGAGTTCTTTGAAGGGGTTAACAAACATGCGGACAAGGGGGATCCAGTAGATATAGTATACTTAGATTTCCAGGAAGCCTTTGACAAGGTCCCTCACCAAAGGCTCTTAAGTAAAGTAAGATGTCCTGGGATAAGAGGGAAGGTCCTTTCACAGACTGATAACTGGTTAAAAGACAGGAAACAAAGGGTAGGAATAAATGGCAAGTTTTCAAAATGGAGAGGGGTAACTAGTGGTGTCCCCCAAGGGTCTGTCCTCAGACCTATCCTATTCACCTTTTTTATAAATGATCTAGAGAAAGGGTCAAACAGTGAGGTGGCAAAATTTGCAGATGACACTAAACTGCTCAAGATAGTCAAGATCAAAGCAGACTGTGAAGAGCTTCAAAAAGATTTCACCAAACTAAGTGAT
The DNA here is from genome assembly GCA_030068395.1 of Apalone spinifera. Taxonomy (NCBI): domain Eukaryota; kingdom Metazoa; phylum Chordata; order Testudines; family Trionychidae; genus Apalone; species Apalone spinifera. The sequence goes on along the minus strand of CM057848.1, from coordinate 3,740,451 downwards.
TGGGCAACAAAATGGCAAATGAAATTTAATGTGGATAAATGTAAAGTAATGCACATCAGAAAAAAATAATCCCAACTATACATACAATACCATGGGGGACTCATTTAGCCCCAACTCCTCCACAGAGAGATCTTGGAGTCACTGTGGATCGTTCTCTGAAAACATCCACTCAGTGCGCAGCGGCAGTCAAAAAGCAAACAGAATGTTAGGAACCATTAAAAAAGGGATAGAGAATAAGAGAGAATATCTTATTGCCGCTATATAAAACCACAGTATGCCCACATCTTGAGGCGACCACATCTGTATGCCGTATTCATCTCAAAAAAGATATTTTGGCATTGGAAAAGTTTCAGAAAAGGGCAACTAAAATGGTAAGGGGTTTGGAATGGGTCCCGTATAAAGAGAGAAAATAATAAGACTTGGACTTTTTAGCTTAGAAAAGAGGAGACTAAGGGGGGATAGGATCGTGACTGGTGTGGAAAAAGTGTCTTAAAAAAACCCTGACTCCCCTACAAATGTAACTGTGATCCAGTGTTCAATCTCTAAGATTTTCAACAAGAGTTGCATAGGGCCAGCCAAAAGGAACTAAAGAAGCAAAATTAAACAGCTTTATAAAATCTTATCACGAAGAAACACACACAAAAAAAAATCTAATTTTTTACAACATAACAGAGCTATTTTATAACCCTCAGACATTATCTTCACCATCACAGTAAACACAACTAAGAGAAAGCCAAAAGTAAAATGTGAGCATGTCACACCCCACAAAGCACAGTAACTGAGACCCCAAAAGCTTCGGGTTAGTTCACCCAAGTCACAGTGAGTGCCTTTGATCCCCACATCTGCGCCATTTGCAGAGTCCGCACCATTTTCCCTCCACTTCCTTGTAGGAATCCAGGCAGACTAGGCCTCTGCTGTGGATCACTGCTAGACAGCCAGCTCACCGATTAACCCCTCAGAAAAGTCACAAGGGAACAGACACAGAAAACCTTGTTACAAGAAAACACAAAAACGGAGAACAACGACACAGAAATGACTTGTTGCCCATTGCTACACGTTAGGAAAAGCTGAAGAATCGCACTGGCTGAGGAAGTTAAACTAGAAGGCTGTGTCTAGACTGGTCAGTTTTTCCGGAAAATCGGCCGCTTTTC
>CM057848.1:3724304-3735440 GCA_030068395.1 Apalone spinifera | reverse complement strand
AAACACAGGATCTGTCCATGGGAGGGGCGGTGTCTGTTTCCAGGATTAGGCCCCGTGATTGTTCTAACACAGGACTAAGGAGTGAATTCTGAATTGGTTTTATTAAATTTACGGCTTCTGACGCAGCGGCGCCGATTACATTGGAGTTTGGAATTGTTAGGTGGCTGGTGTACGCCAAAGAAAGGCTATTTTAAGCTCTGTGCGCCTCCTTCCTCCTCCCCGTGTGTTAATGCTCTGCTTTTTGGCCACTCTTTTCATATTTGTTTAATTTAAGCCAAAATAGTCCGTCGCGATGGGGGAATAGACAGTTGCAGAGACAATATCCAGTATAATTATTTATCAGTCCTTGAAGGAGAGTAGTAAAATATTCCATCGATTGGGTTATAACTTTTTTGAAAAGATGATCTTGCTGCTTAGCCTTTTGGGAGAGAGTGATGGATGCGGTGGATGTGCGATTATGAAGACATGCCCTGTATTCTGTTTGTCAAGGCGATAGCTGCCGTTTCAGAAGCGATCCATTCTCTTCGCCTTTGGCCAACAGAAATGATCAGACTCCACCCAGATCTCCATTTTGCAGGCCAAATGCCTATTCAGTCTTCTCACATGGGCACATAGAAGTGTAGGCGTGGAAGGAACCTCCATAGAACATCTTGTCAGTCCCCTGCACTCAAGACAGGGCGTTCATCATTAAGACTTGGCCCATCAAGGCTGGCAGAGTGGAACAGCCCAGGAACACATCCATACTGTCTACTGAATTTCCATTTGTGGCCTCATAGGAGGAGTGCTGGCTTTTTCTGAACATCCCAGCATTCAGTAACCAAAGGGTTAAACTTGGGTATCTAGGCGGTATTGGCAGGGAACCAGGACAGCCAATATGGGAAGGTATTGAAAGCTGAAATCGAAGAAACCCTGCTTGCTTTTTCTTCTTTGTGTGAGTTTTAAGCCAGGAGTTGGGGAAACAAGAATTGAACCAGGTAGAACTACCATGCCAACAAAGAATACTGGGCCTAGAATTGGACTGGACCTTGAAGCACAGATCTAGAGTAGATAGGGAAATGTCTATTTAGATGTGATCCGGTTATTTTCTTTGTTTTGTTGTTTGATTAAACATCTCTGTGCTAAGTTTGTGCCCTCAATACGTAAGCTTTATCGCAGGGATGGAATTTCTCTGTGTTTTTTAAATTGTTCTTTTCTCAGTTGCTTTAAAACACCTAGTAATAGTAATATGGATACTTACCGTTGGACAGTGTCTTGAGGCCTGTGTGTGAAATTGCACCAGTGTTAGCCAACACTATGGTTATGTGTACACTTGTGGAGATTTTGTGCTGTAAATTGCTCCAGTTAAAAAACTGGTGAATGGGAAACTCACTTTCACAGGCGTCAGATCATGTTCACATTTGCAGCACTTCCATCGCTGAGAATAGCAGCACCCTGAGAGCAGCTATCCCACAACGCACCTCTCTCCATTTTGAGGTTGGATCTTGTGGAAAGGGGGGAGGGTATCATGGGGCATCCTGGGTCCCAATAGAGCTCCCTCTCCCCTAACACTGATCAGCTCCAGTAGCTCAGCATTGCTGCAAGCAGGGAATTGTTTGCTCCATGCAGCAGCCATTGTCACTTGGCCAGATAAGGGAGCACTTGCAGGAAAACAGGAAGGGGAGTTTCAAGGTTCCTGGGGCTTTACGGGGGAGTGGTAAACGTCTGTTTAGCAGCAGTGGTTACTTAGAGATTGTGGGGTATCCTGCGGAGTTTATAAGATGTGTAAACAGGAAGAACACGTCCTCACTTGCACAGCGCCACAAAAGTATCACCAGCCAGAGATATCCGCCTCTCGGAGGTGGGTTTCTTGCTGTGGTGACACTTCTGAGTTTCATCACCAAACGTCATTGGCAAACATTGATACTTGCATGGCTTTTGTGCCAAAAAGTGATTTTTTTTTTTTTGGTGCCTTAAATGGCAAGTGCAGACATGCCCGATGTAAAGTGTCATCACAAGGTGCTAGATCTCAAAAACCTCATGGAGAAGTTGCATTAAACTCCCCTTTTCTATGGGCATCCAAAATAGTTCTCTTAAAAGCAAGTAAGATCCCTTTAGAAGACACCATAGTTTGCTAGAATGCTAAGAGTTATGAAGCTTGGGAAAAGGGAAAAACCCAGAGCCAGTTAGGCGGTACTGTCTTTGTTCTCCATAGCAGCAGCATACTGTAATGGTAGTTTGACAGTGGCTTCTACTTGGGTCTTTTGGAGTTTGAGCATGAACTACGGGCTGCGTCTAGACTGGCATGATTTTCCGCAAATGCTTTTAACGGAAAAGTTTTTCCATTAAAAGCATTTGCGGAAAAGAGCATCTAGATTGGCACGGATGCTTTTGCGCAAAAAGTGCTTTTGCGCAAAAGCATCCGTGCCAATCTAGACGCGGTTTTGCGCAAGAAAGCTCCGGTGGCCATTTTCGCCATTGGGGCTTTTTTGTGCAAAACAGTTTTTACCTGTCTACACTGGCCCTCTTGCACAAATGCTTTTGTGCAAGAGGGCTTTTTCCCGAGCGGGAGCTTCAGTGTATTTGCGCAAGAACACTGACAATCATACATTAGATCATCAGTGTTCTTGTGCAAATTCAAGCGGCCAGTGTAGACAGCTGGCAAGTTTTTGGTCTTAACTCGCCAATCTAGACGCACCCATGGTCCTTAGGATAGTAAAACTCACTGACTTTTGCTGGCATGAGGGGGGTACAGAACTTTGTCCTTCAAACTCTGATATTGGAAAATGCCTGCTAGTCCACAAATTGCCTAATTTGTTCAATGTTCTCCTTGAAGTAAGAGAAGGATTCATTCTGATGTGCATTCAGAACCAAATTATTCTGTTGCAAGGACACGTCTACACAGCAGGCCGTTATTTCGAATTATTTCAAGGTGATAGACTTCTTACTGAGGCATCTTAATCCTCGCTTCACAAGGAGTAAGGGAAGATGAAGGAAGATGTCCTTCACCAAAGGCTCTTGTGTAAATTACATGGCCATGGGATACGAGGGAAGGTCCTTTCATGGATTGAGAACTGATTAAAAGACAGGAAACAAAGGGTAGGAATAAAGGGTCAATTATCCGAATGGAGAGAGGTAACTAGTGATATCCCTCAAGGGTCTGTCCTGGGACCTATCCTATTCAATTTATTTATAAATGATCTGGAGAAGGGGTAAAGAGTGAGGTAGCAAAATTTGCAGATGATACTAAACTACTCAAGATAATTAAGACCAAAGCAGACTGTGAAGTACTTGAAAAGATCTCACCAAACTAAGTGATTGGGCAACAAAATGGCAAATACAATTTAATGTTGATAAATGTAAAGTAATGCACATTGGAAAAACTAATCCCAACTATACATGCAATATGATGGGGACTAATTTAGCTATTCCAGAGAGTCATTGTGGATAGTTCTCTGAAAACATCCACTCAGTGTGCAACAGCAGTCAAAAAAGCAAATAGAATGTTAGGAATCATTTAAAAAGTGATAGAGAATAAGACAGAGAATATCTTATTGACTCTCTATAAAACCATGGTATGGCCACATCTTGAATACTGCGTACAGATGTGGGCGCCTTGGCTCAAAAAAGATCTATTGCCATTGGAAAAAGTTCAGAAAAGGGCAACAAAAATGAGGGGTGTGGAATGCTTCCCATCTGAAGAGAGATTAAAAAGACTGGGACTTTTCAGTTTAGAAAAGAGGAGACTAAGGGGGGATATGATAGCAGTCTATAAAATCATGACTGGTGTGGAAAAAGTGAATAAAGAGAAGTTATTGTTCCCATAATATCAGAACTAGGGGTCACCACATGAAATGAATAGGTAGCAGGTTTAAAACAAACAAAAGGAAGTTTTTCTTCATGCAGCGCAGTCAACCTGTGGAACTCCTTGCCAGAGGACATTGTGAAGACTAGGACTTTAACATGGTTCAAACAAGAGCTAGCTAGATTCATGGAGGTTAGGTCCATCAATGGCTATTAGCTGGGATGGGTAGGAATGGTGTCCCTAGCCTCTGTTTGTCTGGAAATGGGTAACAGGGGAGGGATCACGTGAGGATTCCCTGTTGTGATCCCACCCTCTGGGATATCTGGAATTGGTTTCTGTCAGCAGACAGGATACTGGGCTAGATGGAGCTTTGGTCTCACCCAGTATGGCTGTTCTTATGCTATGTTATGACTTCCGGCTGTGTAGACAATGCCAAAAGCCGAATTAAGCTATTTCAACTTAAGCTACACAATTGACATAGCTGAAGTTGCGTAGCTTAATTCGACTTTTGCCCTGCAGTGTAGACGTGCCCTTGGAGATACACACATGCACCTGGCCCAAACTCATCTATTGCACAACTCTGCTCACTTTCCCAGACATGAAATTGGACCATTTATTTCATGGTTCGCTCATGTGCAGCCGTTCTGGGACACTGGTTTTACAGCAGCAGAACCATGCTGGACTTTGGTTTCAAGAAAAGTTCTGGTGTAAAGTCTGCCAGCACAATTTTTTTAGCAGTATCCTTTGGTGTTTCACCCAGAGTCTATTTTTTTTTCCTGATACTAAGTAAGGTTACTGGGGAAAGTCAGTTTTTCACATTGAAAAACCAGGAGCTAACTGAATGCTCCGTGAAGCCAGCGGGCAGACTCACAGGTTTTCCTGTTACATACTGTCTCGGCTTTCCCTTTGAAATTTATCTACCCACTGCCTCTTTTTCTCCCCGCTTCCGATTTTTTCCTTCTTCCCCCTCCCCCTTCCTTTATTTATTTTTGCTTCTGGACATCCAACACTCCAGTCATCTGAAGAAGTGGGCTGTGCCCATGAAAGCTCATGATACCATCTACATATTTTGTTAGTCTTTAAAGTGCTACCAGACTATTTGCTGTTTTTTAAGTTTTTCATGGACTTAAAAGTATATTGAACCAGGCCTTAGATAAATAGGTGTTAGTAAGTTTGGGGAAGGGTGCTATCGGTATAGGAATCTGCTGGTTTGTGGTATAAAGTATTGGGACTTATTTTTCCCAGGGTCCTACACAAAAGGTAAGTTGAATTACTGACTCCTGTGTCAGCAGGACGAAGGGCTGAATTCTGATTGTCTTCCTCAAACTACACCACAGGTGAACTAGCTGAAACGAATGAGGCTACTTGCAGAATATGTTGCTACTCCATCTGAGTGCTGGCATCCCGTATTCCCAGACGTGTGGGTTTGTTGCTTGTGCTAAATACTTTTGCAGCTGGGTGAAGTCTCAAAGAACTCAAGGCAGTCTTCAATAATCACGAAGCCTCAGTCCGTTTTACTTGAAATCTTTTTTTCCCCTTTGAAGCAGACGGAAATCCTTATTGTATTGTTTTATTCTAGAAGCTGGCTGGACTTCTAAACTCCATTATGCAAATACCCCACAGCTGAAATTATTTTAAAGCCCCTTTTGAGAAGAGGGGCAAACTATTTGAAATTTGACAGTGCAATGAATATATGAAAAAACATCCAGTCGTCTCTTTGTAATCATTGTTGCTGTGGTTTTTCTTCCAGTGCGTACATTTCAATGGAAATACACTCTTTATTTTGCTGTCCCATTAATAATACAGCAACGTGTAAATAATAGATGTGTTATTAATAAAGTGAGCAAATGTGTATTCCTGCTGAAACGCATGGACTGGAAAGAAATGTCACCCAGAGATTATGCAATGAATATTTGATATTTTAATTTATGGCGTAATTGCAAATGAGACAAGTTTGGGTCCTCATTGGGTCCGTGGCTTGGATCTCATCTCTCACTGGTGGACACTATTATAATTCCATTAATTTCCATCGAGTTTTTCCTCACTTACATGGGCATCATGCAAACTATGCTCCGTGCGCATCCCAGGAAAGGGCTCTGTCCACAAATGTAGCTTTATAGCCACTTTTACACTGCTACAGCCTGGGAACCGACTGGTTAAGCAGCAGTTCAGCAGCAAAGGACCTGGGGATGATAGTGGAGCAGACGCTGGAGATGAGTCAACAGTGTGACCTCGTAGCCAAGAAGGCTAACGGCATATTAGGGTGCATTAGGAGGAGCATGTCCAGCAGATCTAGGGAAGTGATTATTCCCCTTTATTTGGCTCTGGTGAGGTCACATCTGGAGTATTGTGTCCAGTTCTGGCCCCCCGTTACAGAAAGGCTGTGGACGCATTGGAGAAAGTCGAGAAGAGGGCAACAAATATGATTCGGGGGTTGGAACACATGATCTACAAAGAGAGGCTGAGGGATCTAAGCTTCTTTAGTCTGCAGAAGAGAAGAGTGAGGGGGGATTTGATAGCAGCCTTCAACTCCCTGAAGGATGGAGAGAGGCTGTTCTCAGTGGTGGCAGATGGCAGAACGAGGAGCAATGGTCTCAAGTTGCAGAGGGGGAGGTCTAGGCTGGATATTAGGAAAAAGATTTCCCTAGGCGGGTGGGGAAGCACTGGGATGGGTTCCCTAGGGAGGGGGTGGTATCTCCATCCCTAGAGGTTTTGAAGTCCTGGCTTGACAAAGCCCTGGCTGGGATGATTGAGTTGGGGTGGACCTGCCTTGGGCAGGGGGTTGGTCCTGGCTTGGGCCAGGGGCTGGACTCGATAGCCTCTAAGGTCTCTATAGAATCCTAGGGTTGGAAGAGACCCCAGGAGGGCATTGAGTCCAGCCCCCTGCCCAAAGCCGGACCAACCTCAACTCTACTGAGGATGTCAGAGCTCTGGCCTAGTCCCTGGCATAAAGGCCTCAGGGCAAGTGCTGTTGTTGCAGGTGCGGATACCGGGTGTTAGGGGCATGTCCTTTGCAAGGGAGTGGCAGTACGGATTGGCATAGGACCTGCAGAGCCAGTTCTGTGCCAGCTGATAATTGCCCTTTGCAGAGAGCACTCTCAAAAGGCCAGGTGAGCCGTTGTTCCGTCTGTTAGGACCTTGTGCCTCGCCACAGTGGTGCAGAGATTCTTTCCCTTGTACCTCATGGCCCTGAGGAGAGGGCCGAGAAGATGGTACTGATGCTGCCTATCCAGCAAGGGACTAGGCCTCCTGTCACAGGTATGGACCTCACAGGGGGCAAGAGAGAAGGAGGTAGCAGGCAACCCCTAGCCAGGTGGTGTTCAGCACCGCTCAAGGTAATTCACACCGGAGGGAACCATGTAAACTCCCTGAGCCTGCTGCCGTCTCTCCGCCCAAAGATCTAGACTTTGCTGGGGGCAGCTCAAAGCAGAAAGCTGCCCCGAATGTAGCAGCAGCCCAACGAATCGGTAAGAGGTAACGCTCAGCTCTGAAGCTCTTCCGCATAAGTACGCCGTGTCCTAGCCAATAGGAGTGCTTGGTCTGCGGCAAGGGGGATTGAGGTTAGATATTAAGGAAATGACGCTAACTGTAAGGCTAGTAGAGCATTTTTTGGAGTTGGACAAAAACACCAGTTGGGGAAAGGCCTAGGGATGCCGTTTCCTACCTCGCTCTGAGGGGATAGGCAAGATCACATGGTAAGCCCCCCGGCGATAAAAATTATAGCTTGCTGGAAGGCTTTTCATAGCATGTACTGATACAGTCTGTGGAAAATTATAATCTATTCTAAAAAAACCGTTACACGCGTGGTCCAGTAGCACCGTAGATGATCATCCCAGGACCTAATCCCATCTGCCACCACATCAGAGGCTCCTACAACTGCAACATCGTCTAATGTGGTCAGTAATGTAGGCAAGGGAAGGCAGAGCCTTTCTAAAATTGCCTACACAACCAACCGCCAAAGGCTGGAGGCACCACCGGGGAAGGCTGGGGCTGCGACACAGCAGCCTGGCTCCAGCCGCTGGGGAAGGCGACTCGGCTTTATCTGCTCACCGGGGAGGCATCAGGCCACTATGTGGCAGCCTGGCTTTCTCTGCCCTCTGGGGAAGGCAGCCTGACTTCCCCCGGCCACCAAGGACAGCCAGGCATGCTGTGGCTCCTCACGTGGCCCGGAAGGATTGAGCTGGCAGTGGGTGGGGCCTCGGTGGGGCCTCAGGTGGCCCCAGGGTCTTGGGTAAAAGGGGGTGGGTCTAGGGCTTTCCTTTCCCAGCTGGCCTTTCACCTGAACCTATGGGTCTCTGCCATCAAGTGCCAGAAATGCCCCTCTGCCATGGATATTGGCCAAACTGGACAGCCTCTATGACAAAGGATTAATGGACACAAATCAGATATTCAGAAGGGTAACATACAGAAACCTGCTGAGGATCATTTAAACTCGCCTGGACACTCACTATGGGCGATTTAAAAGAGGGATTTAAAAATGGCGGCGCCCGGGAACATGCAAATGAAGCCCGAGATATTTAAATCCCGGGCTTCATTTGCAACTCCGCTTGCCCTCATTACCCTACCTAGCTTGAACTAACGAGCTAGTGTAGACGTCCCCTAATGGATATAAAAGTGGCTGTCCTCTCGCAGAATAATTTCAGGAAACAACTAGAGAGAAACTGGCCTTTATATACAAATTTGACACATTTACCCAAGGATGGAGCAACGACATTTCCTGCATGGGCCATTCTATTCAACACCTAAATCACATCAAACCGTAAGTATTGGACACTTACAACCCGCTCTATTAGCCTTATTTAGCATGGGCACTTTGACAGGGTGTTTTTTTTTTCTCCTGCTCCTTTCCCTTCTTTTTCTGCTTTGTATTTGTTCCTCTGCGCCTCTTGCTCCATTCCTCTGTCATCTGAAGAAGTGGGTTGTGCCCACGAAAGCTCATGATACCATCGATATCTTTTTGTTAGTCTCTTAGCTCTGGTCTACATTAGGGAGTTATTTTGAAATACACTAGGCCCCTGACTTGTGATGCGATCAGTTCCGGGGGAAGTGTCGCAAGTCGGGGGCATCGTAACTCAAACCCGCATTTACGATAGGTGCCGGGCACCATCGTAAATGCGGACCGAGGACATAAGTCGGAGGTTCCTGGCCCCTTCCACACTTACAAAAATGGTCGTAAGTGCAGGGGGTTGGAACTCGGGCGATCGCATCTTAGGGGCTTCCCGTAACTCCCCTTATTTCAATATAACAAGTGGAGCATCCACATTACCAAACCCATTATTTTGAAATAACAGGCTGATTATTTCAAAATAATAACTCCTGCTTTCCACAAGGAATAGCCCTAATTTCAAAATAGTTATTTCGAAATAGGCGTTAGTGTGAATGCTCTGGTGTCGCTATTTCAAAATAACTACTCTCCAGGGTAATTCAAACTAATTACTCCCCAAAGTTCTTATTGGGGTACTAAGTAAAGGTACTACCTCCACATTAACAGAGCCTGCCTCGGACTAATTTTGAGGCTTCCCCGCAGTGTGGACACGCTATTTCAAAAGTATTATTTCAGGAGGGATTTTTTTCAAAATAAGTTATTTCAAAATAATTTCCTAGTGCAGACATGCCCCAAGGTGCTACAAGACTACTTTTTTCTTAAAGTTTTTTTTTTTTTTAAGTTAGGCTATGTCTATGCTGCGGCGCTCTTTCGGGGTACTAAAGGTATCCCAAAATAGCTATCCCATGTTTTAACAGCAAGCCCATTATTTTGAAATATAATGGGCTCCCTATTCCAATGTCCCTGTAAACCTCATTCCACGAGGAGTAAGGGATGTTTCGGAATAGCGATTTATTTTGAAACAAGTGCTGTGTAGAAAGCACCAAATTACGAAATAAGCTGCTTTGAAATTGACTCAAAATAAGCTACGCAATTTGCGTAGCTCAAACTGCATAGCTTATTTTGAGCTACAGGTGCAGTGTAGACACACCCTTACAGACTAACACAGCTACCCCTCTGAGATTTTATAACACATTATGGCATACCAGCAACAATAATCCATTCCAACCTAGTATCTCTATGCTTTCATGAAGCAAAGCACTGTGTGACTGGGGTTGTCTCTAGACTACATCCCTTTTCTCGAAAATTAAATTTCCTGTCCTTCATTTGCATAATGGCAGCTGCGGGTTTTTTCAAAAAGGGGCTTTTCGAAAGAAAAACAGCCGATCTTTTGAAAATAAAACCCTATTTTGAAAGATCCTGTAAACCTCATTTTTTGAGTAGTACAGGATCTTTTGAAAAAGGGTTTTATTTTCGAAAGAGCCCCATCTAAACACCATTTTTTCTTTCAAAAAGCCACTTTTCAGGGGAAAAAAACCGCGGCCGCCATTATGCAAATGAGGCATGGGAAATTTAAATCCCGGCTTCATTTGCAGTTTCAAAGTGTCTAATTTACATCCCTTTTTCAAGAAAAGGGATGTAGTCTAGAAACAGCCTGAGTAAGGCTAGTGGAAGTGTGAACAGCGGAGTGATATGTGGAGTATTTCCTCCTAATGAAACTCTCTAAGTGACAGGGATGCTACAAATGGAACTTCAAAGAGCTAGACAGGTCACTTCTGCATGTACAGAAGGTTTTACAGCTCTTTGGCAGATATACACACGTACGGGGAGCAGATGTGGGCGGGGAGCATGACCTTTTGTATTGCTAAATTGAAGATCAGGTTAAAGAGGTGGAAGACGGTTAGAAGAAGACCATGTGTCAACAGCGCACAATGAGAAGATCCAAACACAAAACTTGAATCTCATCTTGAGTTCAATGTTCTAACAGAGTTAATGGAAGAAAACCAATATGCTGATACTCTGTGGGAAAAGATCAGAGAGTACTTTCTAGCAAGTGGCAAGGCAATTCTCATATCAGTGAAATCTAAAAGGGAAGACTGGATTAGCAATGCTACTCGGGCAGCAGGGACTAGAGAAGAAGTGTAAAGCAAGAACTCATGAATGCTAAAACATGCCAAGAGACAAGCAAGTGGCAAGACGAATACAGAGCTCTAGACAGAGGTAAAAAAAGTGCTTAGAAGAGATAAAAGGGTATATATTGATAGAAAATGTCAAGAGGCTACCCAGAGAGATTACCTTATAACCTTGTATAAGACAAGCCACTAACAGGGAATTTTATCAGTACCAGAGTTCCTATTAAAGAGGCAAATGGAAAGATTCTTTGGCTATGTCTACACTGGTGCGATCTTGCGCCAGAGATATGCAAATGAGGCTAAGCATGGACTATCACCGAGCCTCATTTGCATTTCTAATGAGTCACCATTTTTGCGGAAGAGGCTCTTGCGCCAGAAGGAGCTGTCTACACGGCCCC